>JAKWJD010001766.1:6074793-6674793 GCA_027705065.1 Solanum peruvianum | reverse complement strand
TTTTTTAAAAAAGATACAATAATTGAAGTTCAGATACATTAATACTGTCTTCGATACATTAAATATTGTCTCCAATACATTAATATGTAGCTCATATACATTAAAAACTAGCTCTAATACATTATATATAGCTCAGACACATTAAATATTGGCCCGTATACATTAATATGTAACTTAGATACATTAAAAAAAGGGCAACTTTCACATATAGCAAATAAAAAAATTCATATTTGTATGCTATAACAAAGTTTGCATAATTGCGCTCCATAGCAAACATAAAAACTGTATAATTTGCTATACATATACAGTTGAAGCGAATTGTATAAAATAAAGTGTATAAAACAAGAAAGAGAAAGACACTTGGGCAAAAAACTGTATAAAAACGAAGTGTATAAAACGAATTGTATTATCATAAGTGTATAAAACGATTATATACAAAAATATATGTATTTATACAACTTTCTCTGCTTTATACAATTAGAAACAATTTTTATACACTTTTGTTTGTATAAAAAGTGAGAAAGCGAGCGAGAGATTGGAGGAGAGTGGCGAGCGAGATATTTGGGAGAGAGGCGCCTGACAATTTTTTACAAACGTTTGCTATGTAGCACAATTAAATCAAACCATAACTACTCTATTTATTTTAGGTTATTAGTTTGCTATTATATACAATTTTCCCTTAAAAAAAAGTAGGAGATTTTGGAAATTTTAAAAATAATAGAAAATAATAAAAATAAGTGAAACAAAAAGTGCGTATTTCTGTAATTTGTAAATACGATGGAATGATTCTAAGCAGATAAGAGATCATTAACGTGAATGTTTAGGTCATAAAAGGCATTTTCGTTATTATGTGTTTAGGATCATTTATATTTGGTTGGGCCATAAAAAAGGGTCAAACAACACAAATCTTATTAGTTTAGGATTTAATATTTGCCCTTTTTGAGTTATAAAAATTTATCATTCATATCAGATTTGGTCCCCAAATACATGTATCTTGTATCTCGAATATATGGAATCAAAATTATGTTTGTAATTAATTAATCAACATTCATTACAAGGTTTGTGTATCGTAATAGAATGAAATTCACAAACTAAATAATTATCCTTCTTTGTATCAATAGGAAACAAAGATCATGCTTCACAAACTAAATGTCTTTAATCTAAAAAGAAAATGCCGCTATTTTTATACGATCCCTCATCCTCTTATAAAAGTGAACTGGAGTTCTTATTTAACTTTATATATACAATTACTCTCGAGTGTAATAGCCGACTTGTGTATAAAAGTTAATCTATTCATTTTAATCATCTTCGCTTTCTACTCGAATCTATCCGCTTTCCTAGATATGCATTGCATTACCGAATCACTCATGGCTAATAGCAACATGCTAAAGTAACAACACCAACCGAAACTTCAAGAAACAAAAAAAGGTCAAAGGGTATCTTACGGGACCTGTCATGCATTCCATTTATCTTTTCACACAAGAATTGCTTAACTGCATGTATCCCTAGCTCCACTACCTCCGGTGGAGGAGAAACAAGGCGGTTGACTTCCACACTCAGCTTCTGGAGCTTCTTCAAGCATTCGATGGAATCTGGTAATTCGGTAATCTTGTTGTAACTAGCATCTAGTTCATGGAGAGCAATGAAAAATCCTACTGAACAGGACAACTTTGACAGGTACTAGAGTTTTCTGCTAACGTTCAAAATTTCAAGGTTGATCAGATTCTCAAGATCATCGGGGAGTGATCTAAGGCAAGTTCTTGTTTCGAAGAAGAAGACAAATTTAAGATGGCTTTTTAGTCATTTCCTAACGTGCACAAGCGTAAAGTTATAGTAGGTTCTTCCATCTTTCTAACTTTACATCGTCCTCTAAAAAGAAGATGAGAGAAATGAGGAAAGAAAGGGATAACAACGATGTCTTTGGTTTGAGACATCAAGTACCAAAGTGAATCTATTGTCTTGTGTTAATATATTTCATATCCTTCTAGGCTTCACATGATGTAAAGAAAGTAACTACGACCTTTGCATCTTTCTTTTCTAACTCTAAAATCTCCTTAAATGGATCTCCCTTTACTTCACTCTTACCCTAGTAGTCTTATCGCTGCTTGAAGCAGGTAGCTTAGAAATATAATAGTTCCTCAAGAACAGCAGTAAAATCACACTTCCAAATTTTACTAGTCTTGAGAAATAGTAAAGATAACATGATTTACTAGTCTTGAGAAATAGTAAAGATAACATGATTTACTAGTCTTGAGAAATAGTAAAGATAACATGAACTTATGCGTACCATATTGCTTTTGTCTTTGCCTGAATGCTCCATCTATGCAACCTCTGTTGGAAATCTGAAAAACTCCAAAAACTCAACAAAGTAAAAAGTTTTCATCAATTTCATATCCAAGCACAAGATCACACACAACGCAAAAGTAGCCATTAGTGGGCGTGCTTATCAACTAGTAGAAGTGATCATGCAAATTAAATGTGACCTCCGAGAAGAAAATGTTCATTTTCTTGTTAATAAACAAAAATTAGAAAAGCCTGCATTCCTTTCTACCAAGAATATGTACCCACAAAAGAGCTTGAGAAAAGAAATTCAAGGTCAAATCTCTCCAAAACAGAATTACTTAACGCTTCTAAATATTAATATTTTAGCTAAAATTAGAATCACTCCTTGACAAAAAAATAAATAAAAAAGAACCGAAACGCATAAGAATCTTTAAAAAATATCAATGCAAAACAAAGAAAAGTTCTCAAAAAGCAGTTTCATTCAATTTCTTTGAATGAAATTTCTCAAAAACACCAGTAAATGCTTTAAAAAATTCAAGAACATCAGGATTCCCCCATTCAACCAAACAGATAACACTCACAAAAATCTTGAGAGATTTAAAAAAAAAAAAAGCAGAAGAATCCATGATAAAAAGAAAAGAACCTAAACCAATAACAATGCAAATTCCTCAAAAGCATTTTCATTCAATTTCTCAAACATATATAAGTAGAACAATCAATGTCAAGAAAAACAAAGACGATAATCGAAAGGGGAAAATTGAGCATACCTTTTTTTTGGGCAAAGAAGTAGGGTTCTCCGAAATGGGAATCATCATTGATATCTTGGTATATATACAGAAACAAACAGATTATGTGAATACTGCTTGCAGTGAAGAAAGAAATCAAAGGAGAGGTTATCTCAATCCACAGATTTTGTAACTATTGACAAAGATTCAAAGGTAATTGACAAAATATTGAGTTTTAAACCACCTCACATAAGTAATGTTGGTTATGCGATTCACAGAGTAAAGTAAAATTTCTCCATCGTTTTGTCCATACACCATGAGTTAATAAAAAGTGGAGTTGGAGTTGCATGATTTTTTTCAAAAATTGAGACCTTACTGTAAAGGAACCTCTACATACATACAAACAATGTCTGCTGCCTCTAATCAACAGTATTATTAGGGACTTGGTTCTTAAGTATTTGTTTGACGTGTGATATCACGAACGATGTGTCAAGGAACCTGCTTCTTCCAACAATCTTTTTCAATTATCAAAATCAATTTCCTCTCCAACTTAAGATGATAGTAGCAATATCTTTTATTTATCTACAAGTAACACCTCTGGTATGAGGAACAAAATTGTGCATCACCGGCTTCCACGTGTTGCAGGCGGGAGCGGTTGAACAGCAGCAAGAGGGTTCACTTGATATGAGAATGCAAGTTGCCAGAAATCAACCAAAGCCTTCTTCGTAGACGAAGCTTGTCTCTTAACAATACTGTAATAAAAGATGGGGAAAATGTCAGTGAGACAATAGTCCCAGTTATCACGTAATTGACAAACAATTCATGTCTAATATAAGCCAGGTCCAAGTACGTAATAGCCTAGCATTTGCAAACTTAAATATGCCAGAAAAGATGGCAGAAAGAACTGATACAACAAAAACAATATGCCCAACTGAACATCTCCACAGCATTCTACAATTTGATTACAGTTTTGGATTGGCAGTAAACTTAAAAGACAGATAGAGGTGAGTCCTGACTATGGTATGCGATTCTCATAGACCCACAGGTATAACATGCAACACTGCTAGAGAGGCACAGTTGCATTATGTGCTTGAATGAGGTTTAGTTGCTACCTATGTGCCTATGGCAATGAAACCACGCGACTCTTAACTGATGGTAACTAGTACAAGAGTTTAAGCCCTAAACAGCAAAGGTTTCTCATGACTATGTGCGATACAAAAGGCTATAATTACAGAGCCAGCCCAATGGATTAATAGGCATATCTCACATGCTAAACAATGTGCTATAACCTCTCCTATGTGGTTTGTGAGCTATTGCATAGGAGCGGGGTTTTACCCTGTGCGAACCCAAAAGGGTAGCGGCTGCGGGTTTCCCTTGTCGTCAAAAAAAAAGTATTAATATCTAGTAACTCACTTAAGCATTGTTTACTTGACTTTACATAATAATATGTGTCTCCCACAGCTTTAAGATGAAGAAAATTTGGGTCATGAGAAAATTTGGTAGATTTTACATAGTAATATGCGTCTCCCACAGCTTTAAGATGAAGAAAATCATAATAAGAGTAAATTCTTCTTTATCAAGGCAGAAAGACTACATTACCTCCATAAAGAGGCTTGTTTTCTCCTCGCAATATAGTAAACAAGTGCCACCAAAAAACCAAGAAAGATGCTTCCATTTGATAAAACCAAGCGACTGCTTCCAAACTTCAAAGTTACTGTACGAAACCACCAAAATGGAGTTCTCCGTCTAGAAAACTCCAGAATTGATTGTTTCGTGGTGTTCTCTCCCTTAGACTGGTCTCTGTGTTCCAAAATATTTGCTGTTCCATTGCATGACTTTTCTTCAACTAGGGAAGTGGAATCAGTTGTACATTCATCTATTTGGAGAGGTAATGCCGAGGATTGCGAAGAGCTGCCAAGCTTTAAAGTATTCATGGAGTGCAACCGCCTCAAAAGATCCTGGAATATAGAGAAATAATTTTTAAAATCCCAAGTTATAAGTTACTTGGTCACAAAACAGCTAAACCATCAACCGCATAGCAAACACACATCAAATGTGTCTCAGTAGGATTGCATTGCACAATTTCTATAAGCATATTTCTCTTTCGACAAAGTTTAATCTCACAATATCAGTTCTTATTAGACTATATATTCAACCATAAATCACCAAGGAACTTCAACTCATAGTGCTAAGGCCTAAGAACCTCAAGAATATAGATTCCAACAACATTCTTTCACAAGGAAAACAACACAGATATTCCAATTGAAGACCTGTACAAGCAAAAACTGGAGTGGAGGGCACAAACGGAAAAAAATCACATGAGACCATCATTTAATTAAATGATGCAAGAAACATTATTGACTACCTGCCTCTTCTCCTCAGGTAGAGGGGATTTCTCAACCCAAGAGATAGCAAGATCAAAATTTCCTAGAATCCTCCCCAAAAAGGTTATCACATAGAGCTCAATGATTTCCAGGTACTTATCCACTCCAAGGGAAATCTGATTGCTAAATTCTTCCACGTAAGGTACATCAGCTTCCATGCTTGCAACAGTATAATACTTTCCATCAACATATCTCCACTTCATAAGGAACTCCTCTAGAATTTCTTGAACTTCAGCAGAAGGGCCATCTGGTATCTGGAGACACACCCTGGAGAAGAAGTTTAGAGTCATTTCCATCACAAAGAAGGGAGCTTTCAAAAAAATGTTGAAGGAAAAGGAAGTTATGAGGAGCAACATTGCAATGATAAGAACATTTCAAGCTTGGGAGAGGGATCATGAACTTTTTTCCGTTTACTTCGGATACATGAGATAATAGGGAGTACGTGATCAGGATCTCAAAACCAAAAGAAACATGTCAAAGCAAAGAGTGTCTCTCAATTTTTAAAGGCATTCGTACATTTTATACCATTCAAACAATTCAAGTTATAGAAACCAGTACAAAAAAGTGAATGATAAAGGAATTGCAGCATAAAATTGAGGATGGTAATTAAAGTTGAATTTTAACAGCAGACATCAACCTTATAAAGAGGAAAAGAAATCATCTCACTAGACCACAAAGGTGAGAAATATCAAAGTCATGTGGATTATTATGTGTGCTAAATGAAGATGAGCAATTATTATGGAAATAGCATGTTCAAGAAATAAGGTACCCAGTAAGGAAAACTTGGGCAGGAATAGCAGTGACTGAACCAAATAGCACTTTCAGCTGTTTCAATATTTCTGATGTCCTGTCAAACATACAAACCATATTAGTGTCAGAATTAAAGGAAACTCGAAGCATTTTACTATGAAAGAAGGCAGCAAGATTACCACACCGAGAAACAGTAAAAGGTGAGAAAGCAGTTCACGAGTCTGACCAATAACACACATAAATCAGAGCCACTCTATATAAGGCATTTCAGAGGTAACCATTCATCCAAGCAATATCAGAATACAGAAAATCAATATCCATCTACTAACAATGTTCAATAAGTGTGTTTAGTAAGGAGGAAAACATTTTTTCCATTTTTCCCATGTTTGGTTGGTCAAAGCTTTCGAAAGCATTTTCTAGAGGAAAACAAGTTCCTTAAAAATGAGGAAGAATGGCGTTCCACATTAGTTGTGTCCTCCCACCCCCAACACACCTCATCTTCACCCCCACCCCACTATGTTATGAATAAGATGGAGTACCCATGTGAGAAGATGTCAAATTACATTTGGAACCCGGGAAGATTCCTTTATATAAAGAGGGAAAGACTCAATTAGGGTTTATGTTATGAAGTTGTCTTTTATTTCTTAGTTGCTTAGATTAATTCTGGAACTTCCCTCCCTTCTTCCTTTTTATTTCTTCTTCTTCCCTTGGAAGATTTGTTACTAGTTTGGAGTAATTATAACCATGAACTCTTACATTTGTATGTCTAATCCCAATTATCCATTTCAATACAATATGGGTTCATTATATTGGTAATTTCATTGTTCATACTCCATGCCTCTTTACCCTTCTGCCATGCTTGATGCTCAATTCAACACCCTCTTTGAATCAATGAAGGTGCTGCAAGAATCGATGAAGGTACTACAAGCGAACAACAACCCATGTGCGGTCACTACCGCAGGAGGAGATGCAATAGGACTCCACTTCCACTGATATTCCAGAGATTTCAGATTCTACAACTATCACCTCTATGCTAGAGTTAGCTTCCGATGATAATGACACTGAGATTGCTGACATCATAAAATCACATTTGGATTCTGAACTTCCTATTCTTGATGTTGGATATACAACACAAAAGAACATCTCTCCCTCTGTTCTGTTCAGTGCTTCTATTGACACTACCGAGCTTAAATTTTCTCCTTTGTCCTTCTCAGTTAAGGAACCGACTCTTCCAGTTAAAGGCTACGACATAAGCTTGATATGGAGTTTGACTGCAAGGTGTTGGATATAGTGCCGAAGAGGATATTTTTGCAGATTTTCTTGGCCCTCATACAACTATTGGTTCGCTTCCACATGCTTTGGGTTTACACATTTGCAATTGGTTTGATACTGGGCAGGTTTTTGCGGCTTTCTTTGATAAAGTAAACTCGAGTGTGTATTCAGTCAACCGAGTTCTTCTTTTTGGTTGTTCGAATGGCTTTCTACTTCTGAGTGTTAACGATGCTTCAGATGTATGTGAAGTATCCTCACTGACCACTGCACACAAGGTGTTTGTTGATAGTTCGGATAGGTACAACTATGCATACTCTTTTAATGTTGACTCAACTAGACCGTACACTGAATCTAAGAGTGTCATTCTTACTATGGATAGAATCACATTGGCCATAAGATTAAATGTGTACAGCTTCCATTTGATCTCGGTGTATATGTCACTCATGATGTCATTTTCCTCTGTGACATGTGAAAGATATTAGAAGCGTTACGCATATTGAATATCTACGCATATCTCCTAGCCATGCTGTCAGGGCTGTTTCTTCCAGTGCATTAGAGAAGTATATTGATGCATATGACTTCATCCAGTACTTCTATTTTTGCAACTTCAACTTGTCCTGGCAGCCATACACTACGGTTGCTTCCTCCCACGGAGACAATATTTTTATTGTGCTTGGGTTGTTGGAGAAGCTAAATACCATAGATGAGGTGCCTTTTTGATTTGTGGTATAAATCTGATGTCGAAATCAATCTAACAACAGGTGTTTTCCGAAGTGCAACTGGCATGGGCTTATTGTCTTCTCTGCTGACCACTGTTGCATATTTTTGTGACAAAACAATGTGCAAGAACAGTATTCGGACTGGGGAACCCTAAATGGCCTTGCAGCAACAATATAAATCAAAGAGCTGGTGTAAACATGAATTTTGGTGTAAGCTTCGTCTGTGATGTTCTGAATGATGACCTCATTCTGAGAAATGGTAGAGTAGTGTATTTGGACCAGTTCTGTTTACCAGTTTTAAACACCTTCAGTTGTCTAATGGTCACTCATTTGTTGAATGGGTTGATGACTGCTCAGTAGTAGTCTTACGGATCATCTTTGCGAGTTGTCTTCAACTCTTTTATGGGTTAATGATATTAGGATATCACGTTACAACCATTTTAAAATGGAGCAGCCACATCTTTTTTTATCACAGTTAAGCTTGACACCAGGTTGGTTCGAGCAATTCAATCTCAAATTTCAAATTTGCAAGTTTGATCACTGCTGGATCCAAGATGGAGTGATGCTAGTAAAAAAGGCAGTTTTATTTACAAAGATTTCTCCTGAGGTTGAAAGAGCGAAAGATTTTCTTGGTGAACAAAACATAAGAGCTACAATACCATATTTACGAGACCAAATGCTCTATGAACAGCAAGTCGACCAGCTTAAAATTTCCATTTCCCTGTTCGTGATCCAATGTTACAGTTAGAGGGTGCAAACACCATATCAAACACGATTATTGATGATTTGTGAACTACAGCAGCTGCACGGGAAGTCACACAGAAGGCACCGAGTATTGATGATATTGACAAAATAATTGTTGCAATCAGTGAGCTGATGGAAATTATGAAAACACTACAAGAAGAAATCTTTTCACAAATTTGAGCATCTGCTGATTTGGTCGAAAAAGAGTTGCAGGCAGCAAATAACAAAAAGGAAAGGACACTTAACACGTTGAAAATTACGGTGGCTACATATTGTCCAAAAATTGCTGCATATGTGTTTTAAGAAATGCTAGGAAAAGGTAATTCTCCTTCTGCATTCACTTCTGCTCAAGTGGTACAAGCAAAATGTGTAGTCAATGAGGTAGACTCTGCTAGATCACTTCATAGAGACATGACAAAACTGGGGTGCGTACCAAATTCTTTGAGTCACCATTGTCGTGCACTTACACCGCCACAGTCTGCCAATGCTCTTGTTCAAGAGTTTACTTTAGAAAATTACTGACATATTGTTCTGCAATGTTGGATCTGTTGCTAGCTGGTGGGGCTCCCAATGCACTAAAGATATGGTCTTGGTCTCAACACATGATCAAGTGTTTGTTGGATGTTTCTGAAATTGGGAAGAGATGTAATGTTGGTTACATCTTTAGAAGAGGTATCGTCTAATGAATGTAAGCTACTGGAAGTAAATTTTGGGTTGGGTGCTGGAAGGATTTGGTTCAAGTCGGTTGAGAAAGTGGTTGTCCCTCGGAGTGCTTTTCGGACTACAGAGATCTTATAGGTGCCAATGCCATAAATTCATAATGTTGGATCCAGTAATTCTCAATGCTCTCATATCAAAGCTCCATAAGATGTTCAATATCGGTCCTTTCGTTCTGCCATCTTCATCTCCCAAGCAACTCCTTGATGTTAATCTTATTATACATGGATGCATCCTCTGGTTTTAAAAGCAAAATGATGGATTGTTGTTGAAAGTTGCTTTGGATAATGAAGTGTTTAAAGAATTCCTTTGGGTTATTGAACACTTATAAAGAGGAACATGACAACAATGTGGTCTCATTACGACTATACTCGAACCTTGAGGACTAGGTTCTTATAAAGGAGGGAAGAATTGTTATGAATATAACTAAGATGGAGGACCCATGTGAAAAGATGTCAAAATTACATTCGGGACCCCGGGAAGATTCCTATATAGAAAAGGGAAATACTCAAATTAGGATTTATGTTATGAAGTTATTATTTCTTAGTTGCTTAGATTAATTCTGGAACCTACCTCCTTTCTTCCTTTTTATTTCTTCTTCTTCCTCTTGGAAGATTTGTTACTAGTTTGAAGTAATTATAACGATCAACTCTTTATATTTGTTCATGTAACCACTATTATCCATTTCAATACAATATGGGTTCATTACACCCCCACCTCACCTCCCATAGTGATAGTGTAATATACAAATTCTTTTGGTATAATATTTCTTGCTTACGTACCGAACACACGAAAATAAGTAAAAGAAACACTTATTTTCCTGAAAAGCATTTTCCTTCCTACCAAACACACACCGAGACTATCAATTCAACCCAGTTGAAGACCAACCAATTCCTCTATCATTACAGTTTGTAATAGCTAATAATGAAGCAACTCTCAACTCTCAATGTTCAAGTAAGATAGTCATTTAACCCTAAAACTAAGGCCAACAATATTCTTTGTAATAGAATAAGAAAATGCAGGTAATAAATGAAATGAATGGAAGTGGCATAAACAAGTACCTCTCCGATGCTTTGTATGACTGCACCAAAATCATTGCAGCTGATTCCAACATATCACCGAATTCGCAATTGGGTTCATTCGTTTTAACATTTCTGTCAACTAATTGCTCAATAATTGAGGAAGACAAAGCTGCTGCTTCTTGGTACATACAACACACCATATAACTGCAAAATTGAATATGAAAATTGAGAAACAAATTTAACCAAATTGTTGTTTAGTGAATCAAGTAAACCCAAAAAAGACAATTCTTTGCCCAAAAAAAAGAAAAAAAGAGTACTTTTCTGCAAGCTCAATTTCTCCCCAAGTCGGAAAAGATGGTGCAACCTCCATAGCCATCTCTCTTCCCGGTAAAAATGATGAATATCCTCCGATTTTCAGAGACTTTTTTCTAAGGTGAGACAAACAAAATATGAATATATTAAAGTTTAACACTATTATTATATGGTTCATAGAAGTTCAAAATTTTAATGGGAAAGTGCTTTTTTTTAACAAAGTTATAGAGAATAACCTCGTAATATCTAAAAGAAAATATCAAAATAATATGCATTGTTTGATTAATTTATTTATAAAAATTGAAAAAAGATAAATAATTTAAATTATAACCTGAAATGGAATCCATCTGTTTAACTTATTTGAATGTTGTGATATTTATGACTTTCAAATCCTAGATTCGCCTTTAAATAAGAAATGATTTTGAGGGGTCTCTGTTTGTTTTGGAAACTAGGTAATTAAGTGTCGTCTTTGAGCCTATTTTTTAAGCAAAATTATATGCAGTGATAGTGATAAGTAGTGTTGTTTATGGCTATGATTAAAAAATCAAATGGAACAGCAATATGAACTAAGCTGATTAAAAAAATTGATATTTGATTTAATTTGACTAGATTTGATTTTACATTTTGAAAATAATCGATAGTATTTGGTTTGATTTTGATTTTACTAAAAGTAACTGCAAATATAATTAAATCGGCCTAATAAATTAGATCTATAAATTTTATAATTATTTCTACAATATTCATAAATAAAAGATAAATATTTTGTTAAATTTTAAGTAACTTAAATCTTTTAATAAAGGAACTTTCACATATAGCCAATCAAAAATAGCCTAATTACTCTCCATATATATAGTTTGATAATTATCATTCTTAGTTATATATATTATAGTGAGGAGAGAGGCAAGCGAGACTGGGAGAGAGGAGAGAGGAAAGAGGCAAGAGAGAGGGAAAAAAGTGGAAGAGAGGAGAGAGGCAAGAGAGAGGGCAAAGAGTGGGAGAGAGGTAAATTTATATGTATATCAGTTAGATAATTGTATATTATACATATATATTTGTATATATGGCAAGCAAGATTGGAAAAGGGAGGAGAGAGATGAGCGATTTTAGGAGAAGGAAGAGAGAGGTGAGCGAGATTGAGGGAGGACAGAGAGTGGGAGAGAGTTGAATTGTATATGTATATCGGTTAGATAATTGTATATTATACTATGCATTTGTATATATGGCAAGCGAGATTGGGAGAGGGAGGAGAGAGGGCAGAGAACTGGAAAGAGATGAATTGTATATGTATACCGATTAGATAATTGTATATTATACATACATACATACATACGTATATATATATATATATATATGTATATATATGTATATATGTATGTATCTTCTGGCGAATTATACATATACAAATGTGGCTAATTATATAAACTTAAAATCAGCATACATAATTAATGTGTATTGCTAGTCGCGAGTGGTAATTATAGCAAACTATAGCTTTGATGAGTAATTAAGTAGTATAAGTTTGTTTAACCGCGTAATATTCTCCTTTTAATTTTATAATTTTCTCAAACCTAACACGTAATTTAGCCCATCTATTACAATTTTAAGTCCAAATCCATCAAAATTCATTACTTCAGTCTTTACTTATCATACATTTAATAAGATAGTTATACCTTCTCTTAATTAACCATTTTGTTCGTGTAATAATAACTTTAGTATTGTTTAATCTCTTAATTGAACCAACAATATTTTTCAGTGAATTGTTCATGTACTAAATGTTTGTATCTATCAAGATACGTATGTAGTCAAAAATTTATTACTTTCGAACTGAAAAAATCAGAAAGTTAAACCAAACTGAACCAAACCTTCAATAACCAAACCGACGGTTATTTTTTTGTTTGGTTTTAAGAATTTAAAAAACCATTTAGATTGATTTGATTTTGATTTTTACTATAATTGATCCAAATCAAACCACGAACACCCCTAGTGGTGAGGATGATGGTTGGTGTTAGTGATTAGAAATGGTGATAGTTGTGAAAGTAAAGATGATTGGTATTGTCTTGATTGTCGCAATGACGATTATAGCTGGTAGCGGTATTTGTGACTGTAATGGCAAAGATAGTTGATATTAGTAATAGATGGCAGTGAATGATGGTGTTAGAGTTAATAATGACGATGCTAATTATAACGGTAGAGGTGGTTGGTAGTAGTGATTGAACGTAGTGGTGATAATGACTAATAGTAGCGACTAAGGTGACAATGATGGTAATATTGAATGTAATCATAATAATCGACTTAAAAGGTTTGGTAGCAACTAACACTAATAACAATGGGGCGTGCAAGGGTAAATCCGAATAAAGACTCCAATTTGTATATAGACATTGAAATTTGTGAGACTCTACGAGATGCATTTAATTTGAGTTGGGACTCTACAAATTGTGTTCAATACAAATTATGATTCTTGGATGCTACTCAACCCTAAACCCTTATGTCTATATGAAGGATACTAAGTTCTCCTAAAAGACATCTCGAAAATTCATAAAGAGATCAAGATCTCGAATAATCTGCAAACTGATGGATTTATTCATATAGAGAGGTCAAATCTAAATGATCCTAGTTCGAGATATACACCACTAACGGCCCTCGAATCATGGATAAATCTTAGGAGAGTGGAATCAAGGGAGGAACAGATTTGTACTCACAATCTTGATGAATAAAATTATGTTTCCTCATATTTTATTTGTATGGTTTGTTTATTTTTCATGTTTAAAATTTGTTGCAAAAAAATTGGCACGCCCAGTGGAACCGAATTTGCCCTTCATCTCTTCTCTCTTTAAATCAAATCTAAAAATTTGATGCTGCAAAGGTGGAAGAATGAGTATTTCAAGCCTCGTCTTTGAGTTTCATCAAGTCTACACTCGACAAACCTTAAACCAGGGGGGCATTTGTAGACATTGAAATTTTTTGGGACTCTAAAAGATGCATTCAATTCAAGTTGGCACTCTACAAATCTTGTTCACCTCAAATTAAGATTCTTGAAGGCTGCTCAATCCTAAACTCTCCTTTATGTATAGATAAAGGGTACTAAGTTCTCTTAAAAGTCATCTCGAAAATTTTATAAAGAGATCAAGATCTGGAATAATCTGCAAATTGATGGATTATTTATATAGAAAGATCAAATTTAAATCATCCTAGTTTGAGAAATACGCAATAACCGCCCTCAAATCATGAATAAATTTTAGGAGAGTAGAATCAAGGGATGAGCAAATTTATACTTACAATCTTGATGAATAAAATCATGTCTCTTCATATTTTATTTATATATTTATTTATTTTCCATATGTTTAAAATTTGATACAAACACTATCTCAATCACCCATAACAAATATTTCTATTTCCAGCATGCCTCATCCCACATCACCCAACCTAATTTTAAATTTTTTAAACTTTGATATTAAAAATGTATTTCATAATATTCTTTCTCACTCTTTCCGCTAGGTATTATTAATTTAAAATTAATCTGAACAGAGGTAGTAATATAGTATATAAAGATGCTTTCAATATCCTATTTTTTTCATAAGAAATCATTTGATGATCCAATAAAAATATAGTACTTTCTTTGTTATTTTTTAATTGTTATGTTGCACACTTTAAAAGTCAATTTAATCAATTTTAAAGTTGATTTTAATTACATTAATTTGTTTTTTGAATTTAAAAATTTAGATATTCTAAATATACAGAAAACACTATAGACTGCAATATTTTGTATATCAATATAATGAGAAATTGTTAAATTATGTCTTAGGTCTAATTCATACCGCAAAAACTAGCTCAAAAGAAAGAGGATTGTCCAATGCTTATAAGGAGTCCATCTGTCTCATTAACCACCAATATGAAACTTTTGTCATTCTTTGACACACACCTCACGTCCAGTACTTAACATCTAGTGCGTGAGCATTTATTATTTTTGGGGGGCCCAACGTTGAGTGAGATGGAGCATGCTCTTATAACATATTAAATTAGGTTTTATGTCTAACTCACACCCCAAAAAATTAGGTATTAAGCCTATATCATACCCCAAAAGTTAGGCCAAAGGGGAGAGGATTGTTTAAACCTTATAAGGAATCACTCATCTCATTAACCACTAATGTGAGACTTTTGTCATTCTTTAACACCCAGCTCACAACCAATGATTAGCATCTAACACACACCTCAAAAGTCGCATGTTAAATTAGGTCTGACCTAACTCATACCCCAAAAGTTAGCTTAAATAAAAAAAAATCGTCCAAGTCTTATAACAAGTCCAGTCATCTCATTAACCACCAATGTGAGACTTTTGTTATTCTTTAACAAAACTATATCATAAAATATTGGTCAATGTTTGTTATTGTTTGATTATATATATAAAAAAAAAAAACATGACAACAAAAAAGGCATGGAAAAAGTATTACATCCGTTCCATGTTAATCGATATCTTTTTAGAAATAGATATCTTATAGGAATAGTTATTTACCTTATTAAATCAAGAAAATATTAATTAAATTCTTCTTATATTACCCTTTCAATTAATTCATTTTAAAAGTATTTATATTTATTTGTAAAATTTTCATAACAAAATTTAAGAGATGAAATAGTTAAGAAAATTACCTTCTTATTTCTATATTTTTAAATATATAAAAATAAAAACAATCGACTAAATACACATTATTTTGCAAATATTGAATTCAAATTCAAAACTTTGCCACCTACTTATCTTACTCCAACCAAAAGGTGGTAGGTAAGAAAGGTTGTGGTTATGCTGAAATCTGTGCATTTTATAATATTCAATTATTAAAGCACAATCTTTGTTGGCAAACAGTTCCTTTTTACTTAAAAAAAATTATAATTTTTGAAAATATGATATATTTTAAATTTTAAATAAAGTTATTTTTAATTTTCATTTTTTATATATCTTTTAGATATTTTTCATTATTAATTATTGTGAGTTACAATACTTTTATATATATATATATATATATATATATATATATATATATATATATATATAAAAGTAAGATTTCATGCACAAATTATCAATTAAATTCAAAATATTTAACTTTCGTAAAAAATTAATATATCACATGAATTAAGACATCGAAAGTAAGAGTAAATATGTTCACCGACAGCTGCATTCTTTAAGTCAAAAATAGAGTGGATTCTTGGAATGGTTATCCAACTTGTAAATATATATTTCTAAAAATAATTTTGAATAATATAATTATCATATATGCATATTATTTCCAATGAGGTGTTAAGTAATGATAAAAACAAAATATTTAACCGAAATTTATACATTTTTCTTTTTTAGAACCATTTTTCCAAATACACTTCTTTTTAATGAAAAATTACTTTCATCTTCTCCTATTATGTTGCATACACATTATTGTCTATGCAACAATTAGGTTGAAATTCCTCTTAAATGAAAATAAAGATTAGTTTAAAAGAAAAAAAAACATCAAAAACACACAATTGTCTATAATTAGGTTGAATTTTAAACAAAAAGGCAAATTAAAACGATAACTATTTAAAGGCTCTGAAGTGATACATTTATATGTTTTTTAACCAAAAAAAATCCATCTTCATTTTGCTCTAATTATATGAATGTAATTTATTTTATTAAAATATATTTGAAAATATTAGATCTAAAAATGAATTCTAAAAATATACATACATAAGCCTGCGATAAAATCTTAATTTTTTCGTTACTTTTCATCACCATTGAAAATATGTGCATAGTTTGATAATTATATTATCCATAAAAAAACCAAAATAACTCTATTAAGATATTTTTACAAATCTAATGAAAATATAATTTATTTATTTTAGTTGTCCACTATTTACTTTACGTGTTAAAATAATGCAGTTGATGAATGATGTATTGTCTGGGCATCATTTTAGCACATTGCCCATATGGTACAAAATGACACCCGTTAGGAAACAAAAGTCTCCTAGGGCCTAGTGCAAGTGGGTCTTTTTGTCCCATAAAATATTTACTTTTTTTAAAAAAAAAATTTTTTTTGTTTAATTTGATAAATTGTAAAAAGTAAAGACTTTTTTTTATCGTATGATTTTAAATTAAAATTATGTTATAAATATCAAAATATCTTTTAAAGGATGGTAAGAAAATAATTATTTTTTAAATAAATAGAAATGATAACGATGTGGATAACATAAATCGTATGAAAACTTCTGAAGAGTTTGATGAATATCAAATAAAGATACATAATGTGTTGAAGGTCCAACAAAATGAAGAAAAAAAGAAGAAGAAGAAAGTGACAATATGTGAAAATGATGCTCTCATAAATTCAAAAATTCACAGAAGAATATGGCCAAATAAGATTTTATCTCAGTAAGGATAAAATTGTTTAAAAAATATTTTTTTAATTTTTTTAATATAAATAATATTTTTTGTTATTTTGGAACTTAGATTATCAAGATTATGATGAATTTAATATTGAGAGTTTTGAAACTTATAGTTTCTGTGTCAAGTCTAACGTTAGTGTAATTTATAATCGATAAGTGTAATTGTGTGATTCAAGCGATTTTTCGATATTAATTATGTAAATTTTTTTAACTTAATCAATCATTGAGCTATTTTATTTGTGGATGTAATTTGATTTTCTCATTTTTATTGAATTCGGGTCATTGTTATTTGATCGAATTCAATTTAGAGATGCAAATATAAAGACTTTTATTGCTCATAAATTCGATTAGATTTCGATAATTGTTCATGTCTTTTTATTTCTTTCAACTGCTTCTTTAATTCTTACAAAAAAAAATAGATTACTCTGTTTAATTCAAAGGAAATTCTTATAAAAAACAAATTACTCTGTTTAATTCGAAGGAAATATAACTTCTAAATTTATTTTGGTAAAAGGGTCAAAAATGCCCTTAAACTATGTGAAAGGAACAACCCTTTGTTTATAGTTTGGCTAAAAAATGTTTTTACCGTCAATACTTTGGTTAAAAATTGCCCTTAAACTATGTTAAAGGAACAAAAATGTCCCCCCCCCCCCCGGTTTGTAGTTTGGTCAAAAAATGTTCTTACCATCAATACTTTGGATCCAAAAATGTCCGTATTATTATTTAATGGGTCGAAAAAGTTCACTTTCGAAATAAATATATTATTATTTTCTTTTTGACACATTTTTTTCAATTAATGTTTTTTAAAAAAATTACAAATATTTATCTTACTTTAATTTCAAAAAAATAAAAAATGAAAAAGGTACATGAAATTATTCTATTTTAATTGATAAAAATGAGATTAAGAAGAAAAAAAATATTTTCTACATTTCTATTTGTTAAAGTGATTTAGAAGAAAGAAAATAAAAATAGTGTTCCTTAATGATATTTTAATTAGGAATAAGATGTGTTTAAAAACAAAAAATATTATAAAGGGCATTTTTGACTAATGTGTAATTATAGGGGCATTTATGAACTAAATTATTGAATGCAGTGATATTTCAAAGTATTGATTATAATAACATTTTAATCAAACTATAAACAAATGACATTTTTATTCCTTTCACGTAGATTAAGAAATTCTTTTACCCTTTTTCCTTTTATTTTTAATAAGTATGTTTAGTAATTTTTCATGTAGCAGTTTCTAAAGTACAACTTTAGTTAATTCCTTTAAAATACAATATTACTCTCTATTTTTAAGAAGGATCTAATTTAAATTGACATAAAAAAATTTTTAAAAAATTATCTTAAATATATTACATAAAAAATTAAAATTAAAATATAAAAAATTAAATATTTTTTTTAAGTAGACTAAAGCCTGGGAATATCAAATTGAGACGGAAAATAAAGTGTGATTTGACCCACATGTAGTCCTTAAAGTAAATATAATAATACTGCTAGATTCCATTTTTGAAGCCACTTGATAAATGAATGACTTAGTCAAAAAGCCAAAATATTAAATCATTTTTGGCAGTATATAAAGGGTATAATGTCTAATATATCATTCAATTTTGTTACATAGTTAATATATATTTCTCGTTATGAAAATAGTTTAATGATTCATATATATTTTATTGTTATAAAATGAGTTAGATATAATATATATTCTTCATTAGTAAAAAAATGAAATAATTTTAAATTTATTATTTTAACTTTTTTTATAAAAAAATTATGTAAGAATATATATACGATTCTTCTAACAAAGTCTAAGGTATATTTTAATTTTTTAATACGTAAATTATTCTTTATCTCTTTGATTAATGATTATCATTATTTGAGTTTTTTTTTATTTTTTTCTTTCATTTTTGAGTTTCTCATTTTTACGACTATATTGAATTTAGTTTCCATATTTGTAAAAATAAAATAAAAATAGATATTTATGATAAATTTTACGAGAAAATTAGTAAAATATAAATAAATTTAAACATTAAAAATAATAAATTTAAATTAATTATTAAATAAAAATATCAAAAAAAAACTTGTGAGGACGGAGGAGGATCATATACGAATTATATTTTTTTCAAAAAAATATTTAAAAATCAAATTAAAATTATCTTTTTCACTTCTCTTTAGAAAAACGTGTGTATTAGCTATTTATATAACAATTAATATATATATATAAATTATTTTCTCAATAAAAAGTATATTAATTTTAAATGATAAAATCAAAAGATATATCAACTATTTTCCTTTAAATGACACTAAAAACACAAATTAAAGTGATAACCAACCACTGAACAGCTAACACCATATATTTTTTTTGACACATAGCTACCTGCTACAAAATTATTGACATTGTTTTTACAGTTCAAACTTCAAATAATTGAGTTGCTTAAAATTTAATAAATTATTTCAATTTTGTGCATATTTACCTTTGATTCAATAAAAAGTTATTAATTAATACGCTGCTCTTACAAGAATAATTAATAGAAAAAACTTCTAATTTATATCGTTAAATATTTTCGTATGTTATATATTAACAATTCATTTAATAGGTGTTTAGATTTGTGATTTTATTTTTTGATTTGAAATCATAAAACGGAATCTTAATCTCTAAAAATATTGATTTGAAAATTTTAGGAAATAAGGTCTGAAAAATACTTTAGCTTTGATTGAAATTGTTGTAACGATAACAAATTTCATAGATGATCTTTTATTCTATGTACTATTTAACAGTGTATTTTAAAAGTATATATATGCTCACCTGGACAAGTTACTATTATGCACTATTTTATGATGTTCACGTGAATACTTATATATAACTTTAAAATACTCTATTAAATATTGTGTCGGGAGAGGACTAAAAGGTCATTTTTAAAATTCGACATTATAATAACAATTTCGATAGAATTTTAGACCTTTTTTCTCAAACTTTATGTCATGATTGATTCACAAGCTTATGTCTTGTAAAAGAAAGCCCACCATTTTTTATCGACATACACTATAAAAGTCTAAATTGTATGTCCAAATAAAAATTTTAATTTTTTTTTTTTATAATTTCATATCATAATTTCATATTACGTGATCAAGCGGATCGAATCTATTCTTCTATAAGTAGCACGTGAATGTATTCCATTTTGCAGGAAAAAACATTCTTTCAATGGCGACTTTTTCTCTTACCAAAGTCTCCTTATCCCTTTTACTCATCACTTTATTCTTCTTTTCTCCTTCACATGCTCAAACTAAATGCAACGTTAACTCCGTTTACCAACTCGGCGACTCCCTCGCCGACGCCGGAAATGTCATCCGTACTCCCGGCGCTTCCATCATCTTCCGCGCCGACCGTTCCCCTTACGGCGAAACTTTCTTCAGAAAACCCACCGGCCGCTTCTCCAACGGCCGCGTTATCACCGATTTCATTTCTCAATCATTCAAACTTCCATTCCTCAACGCTTACTTAGACCGAACCGCATCGTTCAGTCAAGGAGTAAATTTCGCCGTCGCCGGAGCTACCGCCCTCGATACATCCTTCTGGACTGCACGTAACATCCGTTTACCCACCTGGAACACACCGCTTTCAAATCAATTAACTTGGTTCAAATCGCATCTGAAATCGACTTGTGGATCGAAATGTGCAGAGAATTTGAAAAACTCGATCGTAATAATGGGGGAATGGGGAGGAAACGATTACTACAATTGTTTCTTCCAGAGAAAGCAAATCTCCGAAGTTAGAACTTACGTTCCGTTTGTTGTTGCAGGGATAATGAGAGGCATCAAAGAGGTGATTCAGCAGGGAGCAACACGAGTGTTGGTTCCGAGCATTTACCCTCTCGGATGCCTTCCATTATACCTCACATCCTTCCCTGATAACAATACAAGTGGTTACGATCAATTAGGATGCTTGAAAAGCTTCAATGATTTCGCTTCGTATCACAATCGATTCGTGGTTAGAGCTATGGCCAATCTACAACGTGAATTTCCAAATGTTAGTATTGTTTATGGTGATTTTTATGGATCAATTTTGTCACTTATTCGTAATCCATCTTCGTTTGGGTTTAATCAAAATACATTGCTGAGTGCATGTTGTGGTACTGGAGGAAGACATAATTTTAACTTCAGGACTGTATGTGGAGGAGCTGGGATTAATGCTTGTTCGAATCCAGCAAAGTATGTTCATTGGGACGGAATTCATTTGACAGATGAAGCTCATCGTCGTATTTCTGAAGTTTTGGTTAGAGATATGTTAGCCAAATTCAACTGCGTTGTTTAAAATTGGATTAGCCGTGACGTAAGACAGTGATAATGTCTGCATATTTTATTTATCGAACCTCATTAGATATTTTG
Source organism: Solanum peruvianum (assembly GCA_027705065.1). NCBI lineage: Eukaryota > Viridiplantae > Streptophyta > Magnoliopsida > Solanales > Solanaceae > Solanum > Solanum peruvianum. The sequence goes on along the minus strand of JAKWJD010001766.1, from coordinate 6,653,086 downwards.
TTGTTGTATCTTTTCCACGTTGTAACGAAGAGAGAATTATTTAAAGCTTAAATAAGATTATGAGTGTGTGTTTGGGATAATATTTAATTAGGTTGGTATTTGAAGAAAATAAAGGACAGAGTGTTCTTCTTTTTAAGTTATGTTTGGTATAAATTTCATTTCGAAAATAATTGATATTTGGTGAATGGAATATTATTATTGCACTTATAATCGTCTTTAAATTAATTTTGCCAAATGAGAGTATCTACAATTAATTTAATTTAATAGAGTTAAGTAGTCACGAGATATGAAATTAGATTTTGTGAGCGATATTAATAGTAGATACATGCGTTATTTTGGAACTCATTAGTTTAATTGATAGTGAAAATATTGATAATAATTGTGTTTTACTTCAAGTCATTTGAACACACTAGAAAACAGATGAGACTAAGGGTGTGTTTGGTACGAAGGAAAATGTTTTTCATGGAAAATATTTTTTTGGAAAACAAGTAGATTTATTTTCTCATGTTTGGTTGGTGAGTAGAAAATATTTTTCAAAAATAATTTTTAGTGTTTGATTTATGAATGAAAAATGTTTTTGAGAGACATCTTTTATTTTTACTAGAGTAAAAAAACAATTTATGAAATTGAAAAATATTTTTTAAAAACAAAATTACTGTTTTATGGGGTGGTTGTGGGGTGGGGGTGGGGGGTAGTGGGATGGGGTAGGAGTAAAAAAATAAAAATTTGAAGTTAATAGTATTTTTAAATAACAAAATTAATTTTTGGGGGATGGGGTTGGGGGGCTGACCGGAAGGGGGTAGGAGTTAAAAAATAAAAATTTGAAGTTGAAAATATTTTAAAAACAAAATTAATTTTTTGGGGAGGGAGGGTGGGGGCTGGCCGGTGGTGAGTGGGCCAGGGATCGGGTGAATAAATAAAAATTTTAAATTGAAAATATTTTTTTAAAATTGACGTCCCCCTCCCCCCTCTCCCCCAAAAAAAAGTAATTTGAAATTGGATGAGAATTTTGGAAAATGTTTTCCTTAATTTTTGAAGGGAAGTCATTTTACTTAATTTTGAGGAAAATGAGTTGATTTGAAAAATATTTTCCAAAACTTTTGTCTCAACCAAACATGGGAAAATTGGAAAACATAATCCAGAAAATATTTTCCTTCATACGAAACACACTCTCACACGCTGTTTGTCTTCATTCTATCAATCAAAATCATTATAATACGAACACAATTGAGGATATTTACAATAGAAAAATCGATCAAAATCAGCCTACATTGTATCAAAAGAACAAATTATGAGTGGTTCAGTGATTCAATAGGAAAATGGTGTAGTTAAGATATCTGAAGGGAAAAATCCAATAAATTTAGGGAATTTGTCTAGGAGTTCAGCCTAAAAACAAAATGTTGCGTCTCACATGAGTTTGACACACTTTCATCCTAATAACTTTGAGTGTCCATTGAAATTGAATATATATATTTAAAAGAATAATATTTTAAATTAAAACAAAGAGAATAATATTTAATATTCTCTTGATCCATATTTACCTAACCTATTTTCTAAAAAACAAGTAAAAATCAAAATTTAATAAATGAAATATTGAATACATAAAAAATGGAGGAAAAAGTATGGAATGTCTGTCTAAATAACATTCAACCAAACAAAGATGCATTGGGACAAACGGTTGGTCGACATGTTTTCTTACCATAAAGGGATAATGCCAAGCTGTTAATTATATATACTGAGCTGTGTTTTTAATTACTTATATAATTTTTATTAATATATCTATTAAAAAAATAATGATTAATATAATAAATTTTTTTTATTTTTATTCAAGTTGATTAATTTAAAATTTAAAATTTTCAAAATTTTTTTTTTTTTAAAAAATAGTTAATTTATAATATAACAAAAAAAGAAATCTCATTTTTTTAATTTATTAAAATAAACAAATAATTAATAATAATTAAAAAAATAGACAAATAATTATAAATGGAGAGAGTATTTATTATAATTTTATGTATAATTTTCTTAGCCTTTTAAAAACAAATGCTTGTCTGGCCATGTGATTCCAACTTCACTTCTCATTGCAATTACAACCGACACTTTTGACTATTTCTAATACTAACTTTCTAGCCTTTTTTTTTTTAAAAAAAAGATTAGTTTTTTAATTTTGCAACATACTTTTTTTTTTCTATTTTATACTCTTTTCGTCTTTTTTTTTGGAAAAAAAAATTTATTCGTATCAGGTACTTATATTAAGGTATTGCAATTTTTATTATGATAAGATTTACCCTTTTTTTTAGTTATCATGATTTCTCTGTTTAGAGTCCAATAATAAGAACCTTGTTTAATATTTTATTATATATTTATCATCATATTAATATGTAAAAAGTATAATTTATAGTACATTTCATATAATTTTCAAATATTTAATCTTTTAATTTAAAAATATCAAATTAATATAATCTAATATAATTTTAAAAATTAATCGAATTAACTTTTGAAAGTTGATTTAATTTGGCAAAGAATTTTTAGAAAGATTTTGAAATTTTATAGTTTATAGATCATAGATATTTGTATAATTAGAAATTATTTCATAAATGATGGGGTGAGTATTCTAAAATTAAATTGTTATTAAATTTATACATAGATCAGTTTTTTGAACTAACTATAAAAAAAAGTAAGTCCTAAATTATATTGGAACAAATAAAATAATAATTTTAAGCCCGTAATTAAATAACATTTTGATAGTATAAATTGCAGTTCTACGTAATAAATAATGTCTGTTTTGTTTGCTTTTATTTATTTATATTTTAAGTTAATACATGTAAATAATTTGAATTTAATTGTAGGATTAGAATAAATTAAACAAATAATAAGATTATGATATGGTATACAATATACTAACTATATTTTCAGTTAAAAAATATACCTTATCATTATATTTTAAATCTCAATATACCCTCTCATTTATACCTTTTATCATTATATTTGCTCTTGATCTTGAGAACAAAGTATGTAATTGACTCGGAATTAAATGACTCATCCTCAATATAAATACTTAATTAAAGAAAAAACACTCACACATTTAACTTATCTCAATCCATAAGCATAAATATATCAATTAGATAAGTTTTCAACTTTTGCACGATAATTTTGCAAAAAAAACTCATAATTTTTGTACCTAACTTCGATTAACAAATGATTTAGTGCATTAGGATAGACCCCAAGTTTGATTTCCCATTATTTGGGACATACTCAAAATTCGATTAAACATAATTTGAGTAAAATCACATGCTTTTACAACATAATCCAAACATTTACATCAGAGTCAAGGTCGGATCACGGGTTGAGGTCTCGAGTCGAGGTCAGGGTGGGGTTTAGATTGAGAATCGGGTCCTGGGTTTGATTTGGGGTCCCATGTTGAGGTTTGATATTGAGGTCGGAGTTAGATCTTGAATCGAGGTCGGATATCGAATCCAGATCATTTTGTCACATCATATGTATAAAGAAAAACTATTTTTTCTGTTTTCTTATTCTTCACTTTACACATGTTAATCAATATAATTCAAAGCAGCAAAAGTAAGGAGTTTGATTTGCAAATAAAGAGAGTTGAGAGTGGCTAAGTGTGCCACAAAAGAATAACTAATACCAACCAAATACACATCTTGTATCCAAATATATGACTTTCTAACCATAACAACTCTCTCAAAAATCATCAGTATCTACACATTTGATGACACCAACACCATTACAGGAAGAAGAATAGAAACAAAAATAAAAAAACAAATCAAATCGACAAACAATACATATCTGGTTAACTGAGTGAAGATGAGATGCCATTCTTGTTGCCACTGACAGAAGAGGGTTTTCCAACATATTTTTAAAAACAAAAACAGCAAAGCCCTTCTATAATCATAAAGGTGCTACACAGGAATCACATCAATCTTTGAACTGTCCTCGCATCTCAAAACGATACCCTCCAGACTCGCTGGAAGAATACATTTAGACCACTGACACCCTGTTGAAAGTGGCTCGGGAGGTGGAACAATCATAAGAACGTTATCGTTCCGTCGGACAACTCCCATTACACTCACAGTGCTACCTTCTTTTATATACCTGAACAAACATGTGGGACAGGAAAAACCAAACTGAGGCCAACATGCATGGCAGGGATAAAAAAGTAAACATGAATCAAAGCAGGCATCTAGATATGATTCAGCATGTTGTAATCAAACAACTCAAGCACAAGAAATATTCAAGTTGAGTTAAACCATACCCTTCTTTCAATCGCATTATTCGGTCATCACTGGATAGATTTCTCTCTGCCAGCCATCTGACAAATTCAGGTGACATGTCCCTATTTGATTGATCAATATCCACAACAATAGACTCTTCGACATAAGGGGTTACTCTAGCACCATACCCAGTTTTCACCAAAGCCCTTAATCCAGACTGGAAATCAGAGATATAGAAATCAGAGACATGCCGCTGCAAAGACAAAGGAAGACTTCAGTTTGAATTATTTCGATGAATTACACAGCATATATGAACAACGCAAGTGTAAATTATGTGGTAAATATAAAAGGGAACGAAAAGAGCAGGATAAAAGCAACAAACAAGGAAAGTGAGGTTCAAACAAACGTACAATGACATCACATCACACAGCAGCATCAAACAAACAAGGCATTCAAACTTCTCTTGATATCTGGACATGAACTCACAGATATGACATACTTAGCAACCTTATAAGTCGTTATAACACTTCAAGATATCAATAGTTTTCACTGTCCCTCTGCCTAAAAGTTTTCAATAGTTGGTTGGAGCAGTGCTTTGATTGGTTTACTTCAAAACAGAAAAAAACTGTTTTCTATAAGCTGGAATTCAAAAAAAAATAAATCCGTTATAGCATGGTGATAAGTTATTTGTGCTAGCTTAAAACACATCCAGTCGAAGGGCATTAGGATTCCTACTTATTCCAATAAACAAGAATTAGATAGTTCTCTATAAGTTGGAACCTTCCATTTAAGTGACATTTACTTATTAAGTTATCTCGGCTGTAAAACTTACTTCAAAGACACAGACATTACGACTTTATCTCAAATCTGAGAAGCGTTCTTGCTTTATTATGTTAGATTTAGAAAAATTCTTGAGGCTACTTTTGTGCCTATTGTTATTCTTTCCTTGTTCAGATTATATTTCACACATTCCATATAACTCTTATTTCGAACAAGGAACTCTCAATGTTGAAAACTGTTAAAGCAGTAAGACATGCTTACAATTCCAGACAAGCCCACATCTTTGTTAGTGTCTTTGGTTACTCAATATGATATCTGTTATTTTCTTTGACTTAAAGTCTAGCTGTTGATGCTTGCATTAGGTAGGTTGTCTACATTACACAGCCTTGGGGTGCAGCCTTTCCCTAAACCCTTTGTGAATGCGGGATGGTTCGTGCACCAAGTGAGTGCTTGACCCTTTTTCAATTAATGTCTAGCTGCTGAATTTAGAGACCTCAAGATCTCTCCTTAAAGCTTTTCAGTAAGAAAAAAGAGAAGATAAACAGCATAAGAAAGATCCTCGAACACATTCCATGAAACACAAAAGATAGCATTACAAAATGAAGCAATATTTATATAGCATAAATTAGTTTCCATCATCATGGGCCACCACTGCAAGGAGGAAAACACAGCAACATCGGTTGAATGAAGAAGACATATAATCTTTCCTTACCTCCAGCGTACGAAGACCCCAAGAAAATCGACGATGTTCTGGGTTGGCAGATTTTGAATCCCACCCTCGGTACTCATATAAGCTTGTGACTGTATATACACATCTAGAAACCTTCTGAAACGATGATTCAAGAGGGACGTTTCCACAGGTAACTACCTATATAAACATTGAAAGATCCAAAATGGGATCAAATACAACAAGAACAACGTACAAAACAAAAAATATGTATTACATCTAAGCAAATTACTGATAACATTAGGTAGAGTATTTTAAGCCCAAGAAGCCAAAGTCAGAAGTGCCTAGAACAACAACATACCCAGTGTGATCCCATAAATGGGGTTTGGGGAGGGTGGGGTGTTTGCAGACAATAGTTATATTGGAAGACTATATTAAAATTTCGTAGGTCTTTTCAATTGCAATTTTACATTACACATGATGTCTTATAACTTAGCTCCTCCGATTCCCAACTCTAAGGTTTTGATATTATAAACATTAAATTCTTTAGCAAAGCAATTGAAAGAATTTGTTTCACCACAAAATAATACACCTGAAAGAGAACTTGTGTTAATCACTAGCAGTCTCATAAACACAATAGAAACCATGATACTCCACTGTGTAGCAATTTCTAAATAGTTTAACACTAATAAATCTATTCAAGACACAAATTAAATCAAGAGTTGAATAAACCATTAATGATAACCCCAAATCAAGCACTTATTTGAACTAACAGCAACACCTGAGTTCAAGATTAACATTTAAAAATGGAAATCATAACTACTCTACCAAGTTCACATGTCACTGGTCACTAGTAAAGAGAGCATGGCTATGACAAATGAGAGTTGTAGTAGCTAATTTATTATTTGATAGGTGAGAATAGTAGTAGCTATTATTTCATAGAATGAGATAGGAAGTGCGAAAAAGGAAGTACACAGAAAGGTTTCGCCAAAGACAATACATACCCCAGAAACTTTAACAAATTGGCCATCTTTTGCAGTTCTAAGCTCAGCATCTGGATACTGAGAAATGAAACCAATGATAGCTTTTCTTCCATAACAAGTATTCCAGGTGAACACCAGACTGACTATAGCAAAGAGCACAACAACAACAACGAGAAGAATGGGATTGTGAACAGCAGCAAGGATAAAGCCACCAGCAATAAATCCCATCAAAAATAAAAGAATGATGGACCAAAATATTGTCTTTGGGAAGCTCTTGCGGAAGGAGTATTCATCACATTGGTTGATGCGAGTAACAGCTTGGTTATTAACTACAGAATAATTTTGCAGCTTGATTGACCCTGTTGAATCCAAGGGACCTGACACTTTACGAGGAGCTCCAGCAGAATTTAGAGGACCAGATGTAATCAGGCCTGTGGTAGGGAGAATTGGTGGAATAGGGCCGGAATTTTGGCGGGACGAAACATTACCTCCTCCAGCTTGAGGACCAGAGGACTTCTTCATAGGCTCTCCATGTTTATTCAAAGGCCCAGAGTTGGTCTTTTTCATAGAAACATATCCAGGAGCACCACCAGTAGTCATTCGATTGCCTGAATTAAGTTGACCTGAATGAGAAGTAGCACCACTAAAGGACCCTGTTCTCAAGGGCGCATTGCTGTTGATAGGTCCAGATTTCCGCGACCTCGAGCCATCCGCTGGGGTAACAAACATTTTTCCAAGTTCTCCAGACTTTTTAATATCCCCTCCAGTATAAGGCATGGCAGCTGAGCTCATAGTGGGGGTCTTCTCTTTTGGCTGCTCAGGCCGGCCAGATACATAAAGGCCACTACTCAACTGATGAGATGGGAATCGAGAACCCATAACACCAACTTAACTATCAGCAGATGCCCAATAACACCTTTGAACAGAAACTTGTAAGCAAGCTCTAAAATTCACCTTCCCTCACCGTATCCAGCAGTGTGGTTGTACCTATTTCAATAAAAATACTGTTTCTTATTAGACACAGCATAAATACTACATCATTGTTAAGAAAACACATCAAACAAACTGATCCACTTTAGAACATAATCTATTCCCACATACTTGACTTAACATAAAATTCAAACAAATCACTCACAATAAGTATAGCTTCCAACAAGACAAATTCCAGATATAAGCAACAAATTTATTCAAGAAAAAATCACAATTAACTGACTTGAAGGAAAAAGTGGGGGCAAATGCACAAAGATTTGATTTTTTTATTCAGCAATAACAGTAACAAAAAGAGGGATAACAGTAAAGTAGCATGACACACATTGATCATAAATTATAGATCTGGTTACCAGTTTAAAACATCAGATCAATAACAAAAGTATAGATTCTTCATATACACTAGAATTCACAGTTAAATAATGAGTTGGGTCAAATGTAGAAAGATTTAAGTTGTGAATTAGGCATAAAATGACATATATCATAGATCTGGTTACCAATTTGTTGAAATCCCAGTTTAGCTAGAGATCACAAACCCTAAACATTTTTGCAAGAGGAAAAGTGAGATGAGAGAGTTGCATTTTACCTAAAGTAAGAAAATGAGTTGAAAGTATGATTGATGGATCAACAGACTTGGTTTGGGCAGTGCTTGTTGGTCATTGCTTTCTTTGATGGGGAAATAATAGTGGAAACTGAAAACAGAGACCCTCCACCTTCCTTTATTTTGCTGCTCTCCTACTCCTCTCTCTCTCTCTCTCTAGACTACCTTTTGTCTCCCTTCATATCTCTCATCTATACTACTCAAAACTTCTAAAAACTCAAAACAATTATGGTAGAAAAGTTGTTTCTGATTGACTATAGGTTTAACATAAAATATTTTGTTATAGCTGTTAATATGGTTTAATCCACTCGATTCGGGTTAATTCATATAGACTTTGATATTTTATAAGTTAGGTTGGGCTAACTCATTTTTGTTGTGGGCAAATAAAAAAGGTCGGCCCAACTCACAAGTACATAGACTACAGGCTTGCGGGGCCAGTTCACTTTTTTAAAAATTATAGTTTGTTGTAATTATTAAATTAAATAATAAATTATAATTTAAAAATATTATGATAAATATCGATAAAACAATATTAAATAATGTTAATGTTACTATTTGCTATCAAAATCCACAAATAAAATTATATTTATAATATTATATTATATTTTTAATTAATTTTTATTGGCCCACGGGCCGATCCTATCGATATTTTTCAGGCCCCACAAATCAACAGACATATTTAGACCGGGCTAAAAAACTCTTTTCTAAATGGGCTTCAAAAATCTTAGCGCAACCCTTTTAAATCTCGGGTTAGGCTAGGCCGGCCCAACGGGCCTAACCCATATTGACGACTCTATATTTTGTAAATTGGTTATTCTATTTAAATTTTGATAGATAAAATTACTCATTTCGTTTGATCTTTTAGATGTACTGTATTAACAATATATTGAATTTAATTTCGTTAGTACAATTTAGAGAGAGTAGTGTATACTAGCTTTACTTCTATTCTTGAGAAGATAGAAAGATTCTTTTTAATAAAAGTGGCAATCTAATTTCGTAAGTAAAATTTGGAATGAGTGATGTGTATTAGCCTTACTTCTATAATAAGAATATAGAAAGGTTATTTCTGACGAAAGTGGCGAATCAGGACAGTAACTTTTGTTCTGATTTTTATTTATACGTTAAAACTCTTGAAAATAAATGACGTCTCTCGTAATTTTATCAAAAGTAATGATATGTAGATAGGAGTATTTGTGATTTGATCTTTTTTTTCACTTTAATAATTTACAAGATGGAGAACTATTCTAACATTTCAGTGTAACTTCTGTGTGTTGTTGTTGTACAACTATATTATACCTGGAATTAGGTGGCTACATAACACCTTTATTAGGTAAAATGTATCAACAATTTAACGAACCAAATATGTTGGGCCCGTGCTTAGCATGGACATCACTCGTCTAGTATATTTTGAAGTATCAGAAGCAAACATTCTCATCGTCGAATTTTCAAGATTCTGAACAAGCAAAGCTGTAAGGATGCAATGGTGGAGCAGTGGAGGTTCATTTGCAAGAACAACATTGAGAGTGGCCACAAAAGAATAACAAATACCAAATATACATCTTGTATCCATTGGGTTATAATGTTTTTGTAATGCCCCCAATGATAACACAAGTATCTGACTTTCTAACAATAACAACTCTCTCGAAAATCTTCAGTATCAACATGTTGCTTCTACACAATTGATGGCACCAAGACCATTACAGGAAAAATAGACATTAACAAAAAAGAAAATCAAATCAAATCAAATCGACAAACAATACATCTGAAGAAGGTTTCCCAACATATTTAAAACATAAACAACAGAGCGTTCTTGAATGATAGAAGTGCTACACTGGAATGCAGGGGCGGAGCTACCTTCATACAAGGGGGTTTCCCTTCGGAGGAAAATTATATTATTTGTACATGGTTAAAATAAGTTTATATGTATATATAGTAGATGTCGAATCCCCTTTGAATATCTATATCTACATATTTTGAATCCCTTATTGAAAATTCTGGTTCCGCCTCTGCTGGAATGACATCAATCTTTGAACTGTCCTCACATCTCAATACGATGCCCTCCGGACTGGCTGGAAGGATGCATTTAGCCGACTGACATCCTGTTAAAAATTGGCTGTGGAGGAGAAACAATCATCATAACGTTATCGTTCTGTTGGACAACTCTCATTACACTGACAGTGCTACCTTCTTTTATATACTTGAACAAAGATGTGGGAGAGGAAAAACTAAACTGAGAACAACATGCATGACAGGAGTTTAAAAAAAAAAAGCTAAAAAATACATTCACCAATAATTATACAAGTTACCAACATGGAGATATAGAACAAAGGAAGACTTCAGTTTGAATTATTTGAATGAATTACACAGCATATATGAACAACTTAAAGTGTGTAAATTACGTGGTACGAATAAAAGAGAACAAGAAGAGCAGGATGAAAGCAACATATAAGGAAGAAAGGCTCAAATGAACTTACAATGACATCACATAGCAGTGTCTAACAAACAAGGCATTCAAACTTCTCTGGACATGAATTCACACATATGATATACTTTGCAATCTTACAAGTTTTTAGCACACATTCTGTTTTCTCAACTCTAAGCTATCTGTTTTTTTTTTTAACTTTCACTTGAACTCTGTTGATGCTTGCATTAGGATAGGTTGTTTATATATGCCTAGTAAAATTTTACAATTGGAGTAAAAGAGGGTAAAGTGTATGCAGAGCTTATCACTATTCCGTCGGAATAGAAACATTAAAGTGCAACAAATCCAAGTAGAAGGAGAAGAAACCAGTATTGGAGCAATCATAACAACTACGAAAGCATTAGAAAGTCTCCAAGAAAGGAACAATAGCAACACTAACATAACAAAATTTCATTATAGATATCAAAAGTAAGAACTGCATGCATACGACTAATACTACGATACACCCAAACAAGCCTAAAGAACATCACGATAATACCTCATTAGCTCCTAACCTTCAATCCTAATATGCTGACTCGCCACCTTTCTATCTAAAGTCCTTGGCAATGTGAAGTTGCATGATATCTTATCTAATCACCTCTCTCCAATACTTTTTATAAGACTATCTCTACCTCTCCTCGTGCCCCTATATTCACCTCCTCCACCTTCTCACATGAGCATTTGTACATCTCGTCTTCACATATTCAAATTATCTCAGTCTCGCTTCCTTTATTTTATCCTCCATGGAGGTCATTCATACCTGGCCTTCTTTTGAATATCATCATTCTTAATCGTATCGCTTCTATGTCCACACATCTATCTTACCATCATTATTTTATTTTCACAATTTGCATCTTCTGAACATGAGAATAGTTTACTGGACTACACTCAACTCCATACAATAAAAATGGTTCAATCATCCCTCTGTAGAACTTATATTTCAGTTTGTATGATACATTTTTATCATACAAGACCCTGAAGGCAAGCCTTCACTTCAAACATTCCGCGTGATTCGTAACATTATTGTCGATGTTCTCACTTCTTTAGATATAAACTAAAGATAATTAAAACTTTCTCTCTTGGGGATAGTCTCTTTGTCAAGCCTTACTTCTGTCGCATCACTAAATTTGCACTCCATAATATATATATATATTGCCAAATTAAACTAATGTTAATTATTTAGTCAAGTGATAAAATCCAAATTTATTAAACTAACTAAAAGAAAATAATATATATATATATATATATATATATATATATATATTATTTTCTTTTAGTTAGTTTAATAAATTTGGATTTTATCACTTGACTAAATAATTAACATTAGTTTAATTTGGCAAATAGTTACTCGCAAGTTCCTCTACTTCCAACATTCAATTGTTTAATTGTTAAAATTGTTAAGATCTTCAAAATGAAGCATGGGCAGCCATTGATGAAGCTACAAACTTACCTAAACGAAACTGAGAGATAAAGACTACAATACAAGGCTTTGTAATTGAATTGTGAAGAGTTTGATTACCTTCATTCATCACTCATGAAGTGCATATATACATGTGACTAGATGGATCAAACTAGTGGAAAGAAATACAACTAACTAACTAACTAGTTTGTTATGTAACTAACTATTACAACACCAACTATAAAATGGAAATACAACTAACTAACTAACTTGAAATAAGTAATGTACATGAGTTAATTATGAGTGTTAATACCCCTCCTCAAGTTGGAGGTGATGATTTCACAGCCAACTTGTGTAAGATGGCTGAATGTTTGATGCCAGTGAGGGCCTTGGTAAGAATGTCTGCAAGCTGATTTTGAAGTCGACACATGATGCAAAGAAATTAACCCCTCCTGAAGTTTATCACGTACGAAGTGACAATCCACCTCAATGTGTTTAGTTCTCTCATGAAACACAGGATTACGAGCAATATGGATGGCAGATTGACTATCACAATGAACACTAATAGGAGAGGAAATAGAGACAGTTAACTCAATAAGCAATCTATGAATCCAAGTTAGTTCTCCTACAACTTTTCTGAGTGATCTATACTCTGCTTCTGCTGATGACAAGGAGACTGTCTCTTGTTTCTTAGACTTCCAACTAATAGGGCTGTTCCCAAGTAGTACTAAATAGCCACCGACTGACCTCCTCGAATCTGGACATGATGCCCAATCTGAATCACAAAAAGCTTGGACTGTGCAGTCAGGATCCTTAGACAACTGAACTCCTAAGGTAGTATCCTGTTTGAGATATCTAAGCAGATGATAGACTGCTTGTAAATGTGGAGCTCGTGGATCCTGCATGAATTGGCTTAAGTGTTGAACACTAAAAGCTATGTCCAATATCGTATTAGTTAAGAAGTTCAGCTTGCCTATCAACTTTCTATAGAAAGTAGGATCAGACAAAGGGGTTCCTTCCTTGGCTTTCAATTTAACAGTAGGATTTAAAGGAGAAGACAAAGGTGTATAATTGAAACAATCATACTCTTTGAGCAAGTCTAAAACAAACTTCCTCTGAGAAATAAGTACCCCATCTGCTGTATCAAGAATCTCCAAGCCTAGAAAATAGTGAAGCCTTCCAAGATCTTTGATTTTAAAAGTGTTATCCAGATATGTCTTCAAATGTGCAATCTCAGTTGTGTCTGTGCCTGTTAAAATAACATCATCCACATACACTGCAACAAACACAGCCAAGGAACCTTCCTTTCTGTAAAATAAGGAGTGATCAAATTGTGAATGTGAGTATCCTCTGGATGACAATGCTTCAGTTAGCTTAGAGTACCACTGTCTACTTGCTTGTTTAAGACCATAAAGGGACTTCTTCAATTTACACACCAGCCCTGAATTAAGTACTTCAAGTCCTGGGGGTAGTTTCATATAAACCTCTTCATGAAGATCTCCATGAAGGAATGCATTATTTACATCAAGTTGAAACATGCTCCAACCTTTCTTCACTGCACATGCTATCAAAGTTCTCACTGTGGTCATCTTAACCACAGGTGAATAAGTCTCAGTGTAGTCAATTCCAGCCTGTTGTGTATACCCTTTCACAACTAGTCGTGCCTTGAATCTTTCTATGCTTCCATCTGCTTTGTGTTTTACCTTATATACCCACCTACATCCAACTGCTTGTTTGTTTGGAGGTAATGCAACAAGATCCCAAGTATCATTAGCATACAATGCTTTAAATTCTTGTGTCATGGCCTTTTGCCATGCAGGATTCAGTGATGCCTCCTCATATGATGATGGCTCACTATCATGACAAATATTTTCAACAAGTGACTGACTATTAGATGCAATGACTTCAGGAGATATATGATGGTGTTTGGTAAACAATGCAGTAAGTGATAAATTGTTAATGAGAGTTGTGTTGGATGTGTTAGAACTAAATGATTTCAATTTTGGGATATTGACAACATAGTCTTTCAAATGTGATGGTATTTTGTTTTCCCTGTGTGATCTTCTCTGTACTATTGTGGAAGTATTGTATTGAGAAGATGTTGAAGAAGTAATAGGAGTAGTGGAAGGTATATCAGGATTTTGAGTAATGTGAGTAGGTAGATGAGAAGGAGTTGTATCAGTCACATTATCATAATCACTTACACAATTCTTGTATGAATCTGAAACAGTATAATCAGGAGAAGAAAAAGACTTCAAAACAGAAGGGAAAGAAGGACTTTCAGTTGACAAAGTAAAAGGAAAAACATGTTCATGGAAAATTACATCCCTGGAGATATGCAACTTCTTTGTAGCTAGATTCATTACCTTATAGCCTTTAGTTCCAAAAATATATCCTAAGAAAACATGTGGAGTAGTCCTTGGCTCAAACTTATCTCTAAGTACTTTTGGCACAGTAGGGTAACAAAGACAACCAAAAGATCTAAGCTGACTATAGTTTGGTTTCTTATTGTATAGTACCTCATATGGACACTTATTTTTCAAATAAATCGATGGTAGTCTGTTAATAATGTGTGTAGCTGTTAAAAAACACTCTCCCCAGTATCTTATAGGTAGTTTAGATTGAAACAAAAGAGCTCTAGCTGTTTCCAACAAATACTTATGTTTTCTTTCCACTACACTATTTTGTTGAGGTGTATATGGACAAGTTTTCTGATGAACTATTCATTTGGATAAAAGAAACTGATGTGTTTCATTATTATTAAACTCTAGCCCATTATCTGTTCTAATGTTTTTAAGAGTGGTATTAAACTGATTCTCTACCATGACTATAAAGTTTTTCAAAACTTGTAGAGCATTGCTCTTAGTACTTAAGAGGTGTGTCCAAGTTGATCTACTATAATCATCTACCAAAGTAATGAAATACTTGTAGTTGTCATAAGTGGATACATGATAAGGTCCCCATAAATCAATATGTAGCAGTTCAAAAATAGATTTGGTTTGGCTTGTGCTATGACTGAAAGGTAGCCTTTGTTGTCTTGACATTGGACAAATATTGCAGCAGAAAGGTTGTTTGGAAGAAAAATTGACTGGTAATCCAATGATACTTTTCATCTTAACAAAAGGTACATGGCCAAGTCTATTGTGCCACAACAAGTCTACATTATCTCCAGAGTTGTGATCAGCCATAACATGACTAAAAGAAGATTTACACTTAAAAGGAACAGAATTAGAAGCTAACACTTTGTATTGATCAGGAGAATAGGAATTAGCACGAAAAGAATTACATGTTTCACCTCTAATGGAACTAGAAAAAGGGCTACTATTTGGAAAACAACAACATATTTGACATGTATTGACTCTTTCAGATGTCTTCAAGCATTTTGTGCATAAGAAGTAAAGCCCATCTCTACAATTACCAAGAACCTGTGGCCTCTTCACTAAAGGGGCCTGCAATAGACACAATGCATTAGTGAACATGACTATGCATTTCATTGTATTAGTTAGTGAATGGACTGAAACTAGATTATACTTAAAAGAAGGCACATATAAGACTTGATGTAAAGTAATATTAGATGTGACTGGTACATCTCCAAACTCTGTTACTTTGACTTTGTATCCATTTGGAAGAGAGACTAGTATAGGAGTAGGCAAAGTTTTGATATTGATTAGAGAATTCTTAGTAAAGGTTATGTGGTTTGATGCTCCTGAGTCAATGATCCACAAATTAGCACTTGACTCAAAACACTTGCATAATAGATTGTCAAAAACAGTAGAGGAAGAGCAAACCACAATACCTGCAAAGTTCATTGATCCAGCAGCCACACCAGAAGTATTATTGACAGCAGTATCTTCTCCCATATTCTCATTTTTGAAATGCTGCAGCAGATTCATGATCTGTCCATATTGTTCCTTCGTAAAGTTAACACTCTTTAACACATCACCTTGAGATTGTGATTGTTCTTCTCCATTTGCAGATACCACATCACCAACAAAACCATGTACATTTGCTACCACTCTCCTTCCTTTGTAACTTGAGCCTTGTTGTCTAAAATTCTGGCCACCATTGTAACTTTCTGATCTATTATTTTGGTTGTTATTATTTTGGGGATACCCATGCAACTTGTAACATTTATCTTTGATGTGTCCAGCCCTTTTACAATAGTCACACACTATGACATTCCTGTTAGTGTTGTTACTTTGATAGTGATTTCCTCCTGAACTACTGTTAGTATCACCATAATTTCCAAAGCTATTTCCTTGAAAAATTGTTCTAAAAGGTCTTCCTCCATGCCCTTTGTTATCAATAGCTTTAACATTCAAAGATACAGAATCTGTAGACATTCTACCAATAGGTTTGAATTCTTTTTGTTTCTCCTCTTGGATTAGCAATGAGAAAGCCTGTCCCATAGAAGGAAGAGGATTCATCATGAGAATGTTTCCTCTTATCACTGTGTACACTTCATTTAACCCCATAAGAAAATGAATCAGGCGCCTATCTTGTTCAGCCTTGAATATGCTATCCTTTGCACCACACACACAGACACAACTGCAGTGATTCTTCACATTCAAAGTATTCAATTCTTCCCATAACTTCTTCATTCTTGTGTAATATACAGTAATGTCCAAAACTCCTTGTGTGAGATCATTGATCTCCTTTTGAATTTGATACAATTTTTCTCCATTGGTTTGATCATACCTGTCTTCCAACTCCTTCCACAACTCGGCAGAATTGTTTACATACTCCACACTGTCTGAAACTTCTTTGATTAAAGAGTTCAGAATCCAGGATGTCACCATATCATCACACCTCTGCCATTGACGTAACAGAGGTGAATTGGTGCTGCTTGGTTTCTCACAACTTCCATCAATGAAACCTAACTTGTTTTTCACTGACAATGCCCTCATAACACCTCTTCTCCAAGTCCTATATCCTGTTCCATCAAACTGAAAAGGAACAAGCATCATTCCTGGATTATCTGAAGGATGCACATACAGAACACCATTGGCATCACTTCCAGATATGACAGATCCCTCAGATGCAGATGTGGATGTAGTAGTTTCAATGGCCATTATAACAATGACTATTATGAACTACTCGATAAAGAAAAGAAACAGATCACAGATGAATCTTTCAGAAAAAAAACAGAAAGTGTATCAAACACAGTAACTTCCAACTTTGTTATCGATTGAGAATCAATCAAAACGAGTAATCAAAAGAAGAAGAAAAGAGCAATTAACCGTGGGCTCTGATACCATGTTAAGATCTTCAAAATGAAGCATGAGCAGCCATTGATGAAGCTACAAACTTACCTAAACGAAACTGAGAGATAAAGACTACAATACAAGGCTTTGTAATTGAATTGTGAAGAGTTTGATTACCTTCATTCATCACTCATGAAGTGCATATATACATGTGACTAGATGGATCAAACTAGTGGAAAGAAATACAACTAACTGACTAACTAGTTTTTTATGTAACTAACTATTACAACACCAACTATAAAATGGAAATACAACTAACTAACTAACTTGAAATAAGTAATGTACATGAGTTAATTATGAGTGTTAATAAAAATACTTGTACAATCATGTAATCTTGTATATGCTGTTGGAAGCAATGAGTCTTTAACACTGTTGTTGAAGACTTAAATAGAAATTAGTTGTTTATTTATACTAGATTTTTCTTATTCTATTCAAGTTTTCTTTGAAAAATTGTCCTAATTGTAATTTTTTATTTGGGCCAAATCGGTATTCAATAAAATATTTAAAAACAATAATATTAATCAAAGATGAAAGAAGGAAAATGTTACAATCCGAGATCACCCCTTATAATCACAATACAGTGCTTAAATTTATAATCGATGTCAAGCTAACCTATGGTCTGACATGACGCTAAGATGTAAATTAGAATATTAAAGATAACTAATGCGAAAGCCAAAATAAAGGTATGTAAGAAAGCTAATTCATAAGAATGTTATACTCCAATAGTGAATTTATCTAAACAGTCATAAGTTGAGATTACTATCTCACTGTCGAAAAGCCTCTACTTAGCTAACTCTAACTAACTAAAAACTCAAAGATTATACATTTGAATAAAATAAAAGAATTGTCCTCGAAAGATGAGAACTCACCAAACTCAACAATTGAACTGATACATAATGATATTAACCGCGAGATAGATATAGAGCATCTGAACCTATATCATAAAATAATTTAGTGCAAAAAGGTAGTGTTCATACTTTGAATGTACTGTGTATTTGAGATATGCATCACAATCTAGTAAACTGAACTTGATAATTGAGATAGTGAACTAAACATTGAACTAACATACATAAACTGATATAATGATCAAGAAGTAAATGTACAATTGATAAATACCAATACTAAATTGCTGAATGCAAGGTCAAAACAATAATTTGAAATTGGGTTGTGGAAAGATACTATTAATCGATATATAACCACATATGTTAGTATCGTTCAATGTGTGTATACATATATATATATATATATATATATATTATACATCGAACGATACTAACATTATGTATGTGTGTGTATATATATAAGGCTCAATATACAATGTTAGAATATAGTTTGAGCTAATGAATTTCTATTAAAGGTCTCAGTTTTAAATTGACGGATAAGCATTCATTCTTATGTCCGTCCAGTGCTAAGTAATACACCTAACTAAACTTCATGATGATAAATTAATAATATTAATATTATGATAATACTGAATTATGTTGATAAAACTGATTGAAATAGCTCATAATTTCTGATAAACTGACAATAATTGATAGACACCTTATCTAAAAGCATCTTTAAGCATGAAAACTTATAATTTGAAATATGCAACCTAAAATAATATAGTTTTGAGACATAAAATATCTATATCTTGGGTTCATGAAAATATAATTTAGAAGTACTAGATTATGAAAATACATAACCAACCTAATTCTAGTGAGACTGTCACTCTAGTTATACACGTTAAATGGACCATGTTTTTCAATATCTTTCATATCTTTAGCTTTCCTTATCTTCAACATATCCATCCACAAATAAGGAGTACGGAGTCTAAAGGGTACAAAATATTAATAAAAATTCCAAAACGGTATATAAAATTTTATATTAACCAAAACGGCAAAATCCTTGCATCAACAGCGATTTACTTCCCCGGAAAAAGCAAAATCGCTGCAGAGTCAGCGATTTTGCAAAATGTGAAATTTTTTTTTAAAAAAAATGAAATCGCTACCTAGGCAGCGATTTTAATTTTTTTATTAAGGAAAATCGCTGCCTAGGCAGCGATTTTTAAAAAAAGAATTTTTTTTTTAAAATGTGGAAGTCGCTGATAAAAAAAAAATTGACATGTGCAAGTCGCTGCCCAGGCAGCGACTTGTATACTTTTTTTTTTTCTAAAAAAAAATTTTAAATTTTTTTCTTAAAATAAATGTGGAAACAATGTGGAAATTTTTTATTAAAAAAAAATCTTTTTAAAGCAGCAATTTTATAAGATAAAAAAAGTTATAATATTTTTTTTATAAAATTTCTACTTTAAATTTTATTTTATTTTTAAATTATTTGTGGAAAATCGCAGCGATTTTCATATTTTTAAAAAAAAAATTATAAATCGCTGGTAGGTAGCGAGCGATTTAAAAAATTTATAATTTTTTTTAAAATATGAAAATCGCTGCGATTTTCCAAAAATATTAACCAATTTATAAATTTATAAATTTTTTAAATTGCTGCCTACGCAGCGATTTATAATTTTTTTAAAAAAATATGAAAATCGCTGCGATTTTCCACAAATATTTTTTTAAAAAAATAAAATTTAAAGTAGCGATTTTATAAAAAAAAATATTATAACTTTTTTTATCTTATAAATTTGCTGCTTTAAAAAAATCTTTTTTTTTTTAAATTTCCACATTGTTCCACATTTTTTTAAAGAAAAAAATTTAAAAATTAAAAATAAAATAAAAATTATACAAGTCGCTGCCCAGGCAGCGACTTGCACATTTCAAAAATTTTTATTTATAAAAGTCGCTGCCTGGGCAGCGACTTCCGCATTTTAAAAAAAAAATTCTTTTTCTAATTTCATTTTTTTAAAAAAAAATTCACATTTTGCAAAATCACTGTCTCGGCAGCGATTTTGCTTTTTCCGGGGAAGTAAATCGCTGTTGATGCAGCGATTTTGCCGTTTTGGTTAATATAAAATTTTATATACCGTTTTGGAATTTTTATTAATATTTTGTACCCTTTAGGCTCTGTACTCCACAAATAAGAGTAGAAAATATAGTGAAAATCACGTTTTTCATACGAATTCTAACTTATGTAAAAATCATTAACTAAAAAACTAAGTTTACTATGAGATTCAATGGGTGAAAGGATACTCTTTGATGAAATCTCACATATCTGGAAGAAAAACACTAGCTTGAAACCATGCATTAAAGGAGTTGGGAATCAAAATAAGCCACAAAAATATAAACGTAACCAAAACAAGTCACTATTTTAGTAAGTAACTAAAATAAGCTTAGTGGAAGAAAAAGTTTCACTATATCCAATTTTCTTAACGTTTTCTGTTAGCGTCATAACGTTTATTTTTAATATATAACAAAATTTTTTCTTCCACTTTATAAAGTGGAACTTTTTATTCCACTTTATAAAGTGGAAGAAGAAGAAAATCATATTCGTTGAAATTCACTTTGAAGATGGTCTCAATCCGACAGTTTGAAGAGGCCCCACACTAAACAAATAAAAAATTTGGAGTAGCACAATCCGACAACATACAACTCATATTCGTTGCTTTAGGTGCAAAAATAGGTAAGATTGCAACCTTGTACTTGTAGGGAAATTTTACTTTTTTAGAATGTGATTTTTGTTTGATTTACTTTCAACCTTGGACTTAATTTAGTTTTGGTTAGGAAGACATCTAAATTCACTGATAGAAAACTTTACGTTTACACATCCTATAAAAGTTTCAATTGTAATACTACTTCAAAATCATATGAAAATAAAATAAAATAAATTAAGAGGCAGAATAACGTAAAATATAAGACAAAATAAAAGTATCTATGTCATAAAGTACACAAAAATTCATCTTTATGTCTAGCTTTAAGTTGAAACATTTTCTGATTATTTTTTTTTTCGAAAAAATATCAACACATCTTCCATAATTTTCCCATATGGTGGATGTTATTGTTTGACTATTTCTGCACCAATATGGGTCTTGACTATCAACATACAATTGACTACTGTTCCAGGATTGAAGTGTTTCAAAGCTTCCATGAACCTCGGCAACTCGACAAAAGAACCCTCTCAAGTACCATAGACTTTTTCAAAAGCCCGCATGCGACCAATATAGGCTTTTCTTTTACTTACTGAAATGTCATATTCTTTAAGAACAACTGTTTGACAGTCTTTGATGGGAAATCTGAAATTAATAATAATATTAATTATCAAATAAAAAATAAATATTTCCTTATTAAATAAAAATCATCTAGGGATAAAATAGTACCTTGACGTTCTTTCTATATCAACACAGAGGACGTTAGCAATCATCTCAACATCCAAGTTGAAATGTCCTTCGCGGCACGTACCCATATCACATGTTTGTTCTTTAATGTATCTTTCAACTTTCCACATGTTAATATGTTTATCAATAAAAGAAGTCAACCTAAATCTACATCCTTGTTCTACACGCCTGCAAACAAGTCGCCATGATTTCTTTGTCGATTTAATAACAAAGCACTCCCTTGCTATCTTCAAATGTAGAAGTTTAGCTGCTCTTTGCAACTGCTTCTTTGAATTGAATTACATATCTTTTTCAATATAAATAACATCATTCATGAAATCTTCTGGTTCATGTCACGTACTTTGTGATGTATACTCATCATGTATATCACCAAAGATATCTGGACCATCCGGGAGATGATCATGATAAGGAATTTCATGATTACGAAACGAACTCATGGACATTGATTTTGACGACCGATTGGGAGTCAATAAATAACCATCACTAGATGATGCCTCAAATGGAACATTATCTCCTGATTCCTCAGCATTAGGCAAATCATCACTATCACTAGCTGAAGGTGAGCCGTAATTAGGAAGGTCACAATCATCGATATTCACAGCATCAATGGGCTCATCTTGTGTAATATTTTCCCTATATATGTAAAAAAAATATATAAATATTTGGCTCATGCAATTAACTTACTCAAATAAAAAAACAAGTGTTAGACATAGCGATAATCATCTGCATCAAAAGTAGGCGAGACATGAAAATTTGGGGATGTCCCAACATTTTCCGTCATTTCAAAGTGTGAGGACTGACCAAAATAATTATTTAGTCCATAACTTGGAGCAATATCCCTATCTTGCTGAGGTAAACCGCTACAAAATATATAATAATAAGAATATTAAATAATATAAGTTAATAAATAATTAAAAATCAATAAACAATAATCAAAATATAATAATTGAGCATTACCGATCACTTTCATTGATAGTTTCGTTTAAATCAAAATCATATCGGTCGATAAGAATATTTTGATGATGAGTCACTTTAGGAAAATCAGTAGATTGAGTTATCGGAAATCCATCAATGCTATTACGATTTTCTAATTAGGGATGAACATCGACTGATAAAGGAGAACGTTGTTGACTAATCTTAGGCTCCTTCTTAACATAGATTTCAAGTATTGTTAACTTGATTTGATCTATATAGTCATTTGGAACCCTCAAAAGTCGGTCAACGATTCGTTATTATTGATAATTCACTCTCCAAAATTTACTTGTCCTTGTGATAAAAATGAAGTAGGGTATTTTCCGACTATAATCAAATTATAATCCGTACTGTTTATACCCATTCTCTTATAAATTGATGAAATAAATTTGTGATATCGGATATTAATTGGATATTTAGCATTGTGTTTGGGAGGACAATTATAATAAACGGTATTTCTGTCATGTATAATTTCGTCATCCCAATAAATTGAAACTTTAACTTTAGGTGTATAAGATATTTTTTTAAGATTCAAATGACCAAATATAGAAGACTTTATGTTGTAGGTGCTATCAACTATGTATAAACGTCTTTAAATAGAGACTGAAAGATTTTTCAGAATAAAAAAACAAAAATACATAATGAAATATTTTTTTCCGTTTTAATGACATATCAAATCAATATAATTTGTATGACAATACTGAAAAAGCTTCTTCAAGGCGTGAAAAATATTCTTCTTATAAAGTGTAATAATAAGTTTCACTTTATAAAGTGAAAGAAAAAACTCCACTTTATAAAGTGTAAGAAAAAATTCTGTTATATATTAATAATAAATGTTATGACACTAGCGGAAAACGTTTAGATTATTGGGTATAGTGGAACTTTTTCTTCCACTAAGCTTATTTTAGTTACTTACTAAAATAGTGACTTATTTTGGTTACTTATATATTTTTGTGGCTTATTTTGGTTCCCAACTCGCATTAAAGCTTAAAGATGAAGAAACCCAGTTCTTGGTTAAAGTAAGATACCCAATTGGATTATTTCCTATTCCAATGATTCCTTGCTTGTGTCCCTTCCGCATCAACAACAATATCTAATCTACCTTGTTAGATACCAATTAAAATACAAAGATATTAATTGGACTCAGTTTATACCACAAGAGACATAACGTGCGAAAGAGGTGAAGAAGTAGATGATTTCCTAGAATGTTTCATAGCCTCCTAAAGATTAAATGAGGACATAAACACAGTGATCCTTATGATTCTAATCAACATTTTTCTCTTATAGTGAGAGATCGGTAACCTAAGTTCTGATACAAAATTTTCAGGACTCAATTCACTAGACCATGCGATCACCTACTTTAACACCAAGATAGGAGAACTCTCAACCATCAAACTGATAAATAACACATAATCTAGCACCCTAAATTATGAAATTACTATTGATTTTAAACCCCAAAGTTATTTACAAAAGAAATAATCAACACTTCTCAAGCAATTAGTGTAAGAAAATTTAATGACTAAAAGAAAATACGACACAACTCCAACCATAAGGAAAGAAGAGTAGAAGTTGTCGGATATCATCACCGTCTTCAGTTATGGAACATCACTGAATCTTGCAACTAGACTATGTGTTGGAATTCTGACCCCCAAATTCGCCTCAGGAACAAGTATATTTTATATATTTCTTTGCAGATTACAGCAATTACGTTTTGTGAAGCAAATAAAATAATAATACAATATTTTATCGCGGAAAATCCCAACTCATAAGGGTAAAAACCATGACCTACACTATGTAGAATTTAACTCCACTTTATTAAACTCCAAATCTGAACACAAGATTACAAACCTATGTAACCTAACGAATTATAAACTCTAAAACCTAGAAGAATTATGAACTCTAATTCCTAGCTAAGAAATTATAAACTCTAATTCCTAGCTAACCAAGACAAAAACCCCCCAGGTTGAAGTCTTCTACTGTCCGTCAAGTTTCTCAAACTTGTTAGACGAATCCTACACACACACTCGATTGTAATCAAAACTCTTAATTACAATCTTACAATTTTTTCCTCACAAATACACTCCCAATAAATCTTAAACCTCTTGATCGTGTTTTGATCTTCTCTCTATGTAAGTGCGCAACTTTTCTCAAGCGAAACTATCGCCCTATTAATAGATTTGGACTTGAATCCAAAACCTATTTCAACTAGAAATCCTACTTCATTTAGGACTCCTCTTTTGTGTGGAACTCCTAGTTCAACTCGAACTTTTCTTCGCCGCATCTTCAACTCCTTGTCTGAATCAACTGTCTTTTCCTCTACAAATCCTTGTTGAACTCAACTTCAACTCCTTTTTGTCTTTGCGGCAACCGCTTATATGTTCATCTTCAACTTGCTGCCGCCTCAAGGAAAACTTATACTTAGTTTTCCTTAAATAAGTTGCCAGAAAAATTTACATTCAATTTTCTTTAATTAAATAAGAAAACCTTCCACAAAACTTCCTTAATTAAATAAGAAAATTGTGTTAGGTAATAACTTTTTTGTTGAACTAACGCACGATTCCCATTTAGACTCAAATTTCTTGAATATGTATATTCCTATACAGACTCGAATTCTTTGCTAAAACGTGTTGACACGTTGTCACTACATGTTCTATGCAATCTGTTCGTTGCAACTATTCAAACTTGAATTCGTTGAAACATGTTGGCACGTTGTCATTACCTGTTCTACGCAACCTGTTCTTTGCAACTTCGCCATAGTTCAAAACAATGTATTTTCACACTATGCCAAATGACATAGCAAGAGTAGTATCAGTACAAACAATACGTATTGTTAGGCATCATCGGTTAACCTGAACCTACCTCATAATATAAAGTATTTAATCAAGAAACATGAAACATAAAATATAACTACAACAGCACCCCGATGGACTCCTATATTCTATATCAAGTCATACCACTTTCTTCCGCTACCACCTTTACCATTAAATATTCGACCTTCTTACCGATCTAGCTAAGGCTTTCGAAGCCTAACTTCTATGTTATCGTCATATCAAATCATAACTCTGTTAACCAACCTACTAATCTCCATCAAGTTTTAATGGCACCTTCCTGGCTCTTGCCTTATTTTAATAAACCACATATAAGAATTATAACACCTCTTAGTTGGTATTGGGTGACTCTTAACTTGTACTTAGGTGTTAAGGTCAATTATTTAGTGTGAAAATAAATTTGAAATTGAATTAATGTAACAAGAATCTCCTAGCACAAAGTTGAGCTGAAAGTTTTCTTACCAATTAAGTTTTGAATGAAAATTCTACTTGGGCAACTCCAAATGACCATGTCTTTAAGAATATATAGAGTGTCAGGTGGTTCATAACCTATCAAATTAAATGTATTTGAGTCTTATTTCCAATGTCATCAAATTTGCACAATTCAAAAGTTGGAATTAAGAGTTTTATGATTATTTTACTAATCTGATGCATGCAATGATGTTTTGGCCGATGACAACACTAAAAAGGGTTATTTTTGTCTTTTGATCCTGAAAAAAATCCTAAACAAATTTCTTAACTTCTAAAAGACCCTAAACAATCAAATTTTATCTTTTAATTCCCCTATTCTCTCTTCTCTCAAACTCCCAGATAAAATTTTAAGAAAAATCAAAGCATAAGACTTTCTTTTTCAAAATTCTTTTTTTAAGGTAAGTTATTCTCCAAAAATTTCTATCTTTCTAACTCAAACTCCTTCATGTAATTATGAATCACTAATAAAAACCTTAATTCTTGCCATAGGGTTTGCTTGTTCAATGTTAAAAAATCATGCTTATAGAAATTGTTTGTTAAATCATATTTATCAAAGTCTTTGTCATTGATTTAATCATTAATTATGATTTTTAAGTGAGATTTTCATTGATTTTGCTTAAGTAAGAGAAAGTGTTCTATTATTAGTATGCTAATAACGATCATCGCTTAATTGCCTATTATCAATAGATATTAAAAATCAATTATCTAACTTAAATATTATTTTTAAAAAAAAAAAATTGACTATTAATATGTATTAAGTAATTAATTTGCAGAATCTTTGTCTGATACTTCTTGGCTTGTTTAAATATAATTACCAATCATCATGTAATTAAATCAAGCCTATTGAATATGCTTTTAACATGACATTGCTATAGTAGATTTAAATGCATATAAGATAAAATAAGCAACTCATTGTTATTTCATAATTCTATTGCAATATTTCTATATTATTCATATGTTTATAGGATTTCTCAATTAATTTAAAATGAATTTCATATAAGTTTGTCTCCATAAAAATTTATTTATTAGTATATATATGTCCTCATTCAGATATTATGTTTAGAGAAAATTTAAATTTCAGCAAATATCATCATATAGACATCATGTCTATTAATTTTAATGTATTATAAAAAGCTAGTGTGCTAATAACTAAAATTGTCATAACCTAGTAATATCTAATAAACATACTTTGTCTCTGTATTAATTAAAATATCATCATATAGACATCATGCCTATAAATTTATATGCATTAAGACACATAAATTGCAATGGCCTTCATACTTTGTATTTTTTTTCAGACATGTTAATAATTAAATTAGACACCTATATGAGACTTTTTTTTTTTTGCTAACTACTCTCTAAGTTCTATTTGTTTAGTTTGTCGATGTGTCTAATTAAGAACCTTAGGATTTCTCTTAGCCTAGAGCATATCCTATTAGTAAGGCCAATGTCTCTGACCTTAACACTATGTGTGGATTTATCTATTATATTGTATTGTATCGCTATTATGTATACAATATTTGTTTTGATTGTTACTTAAAATGTATTGTATTGCATTGTTAAATTTCGTAGTTATGTAACAATAAAAATTCTTATTTTATGGAACAACCAATTTGGTGTGTTCCCGTTATTACTTAATTTTTTTTTTCAATTATATATTTACGTAATATTTCAAAATACTATTTTACCCTTTATCTTAATTATTTAAATTTAGTCAAAACCTCCTACCCTAGAATAATTAGGATATTTTAGTAAATTTATAAATTATAATACAGTACAATACGATCAAACCAAACAATTAAAATGTTATTAAACAACAACAAACAATACAGTCTAACCAAACGTTGAATCTACCATACAATACAATACAGAGTACAATATAATATAATACATTATGAAACAATAGATAACAATGATCTAAACAAAGTGTAAATTGGGACGGGTAAACACCTTTTAGGGCGTTAGTTTTCCTTTCTCTTAGATTAGGTTAATAATAAATGAAAACTAGGAGGGGTAGAGGGTAGATAACCGAAAATGATGAAAGTTGATCCGAATATAAAATGACAAACTCTGAATTTATCTCCCGTTAATAAATTAGACACGAATCCGAATATGGTAAATTTAATTTTAGTTCAATCCATTTTTTTTTACCTTTTTAATATTGTTATCTATAATTATTTGGGTGTAGTTTTTATTAGTTTTATATGACTTTTACATACCTTCCATACATCTTAGTCTCAGCTGGGGTAAGTGATAACTCGGAGCCGCTACAATTTTTAACCTTTGGGGGTGAGCATGCAAATTGTAGGGGGAGGCACAAAACAACACAAGTAGGATACAACACCTACTAGGATCGACTTCAAGACAATCAACCAAATATACTTCACCAATTTACCAAAAGAAATTCACCACTATTTTAACCAAGCTCAAATCAGCAACACATCAACTAAATCACAAGCAAATATGAATTATAAATATGCAAGTGACACACGAGATTTATACGTGGAAAACCCCTTCGGTGTGAAGGATAAAAACCACGGGACTTGTAGGAGTCCACCCTTCTTCTTCTCTTATTATGCAATTTGAGGGTAAAAACACCCAAATCAGTATACAAGGATTTCACAGCCCACCAACAACAACATACATAAGAATCAACACAAAAAGAGAAGAGAAATTTGGAAATGTCACCCAAAAAATGCAGATTACAGCATCTGCAATAACAGACGATCAAGAACTCCGATTGACGATCTGAACGGTCAAGATGTAGTGCTATGTGTTGTGAACCAGCTGTGAAAATTTCAGTACGATCCAACGGTCGGATCTCCGGAAAACTGAAATTCCGTCAAGGCTCTCAAACCCTCTCTCAAACTGCTCTATCTCTCTCTATCTCACACACTCTCTCTGTTTTTCCCTTCTGTTTTTTCACGTCAAAAAACAGACCCTTAAGCCAGACAGCAGCTCCCCCAAAAGACTTCTAGAAGAAGTCAACAAAGCCCAAAATATATGGGCTTTCACTTATATAAAAAAATTTTCAAATGGGCTGGATTTCTCTTAACAATCTCCCCCTCCAGCCCAGTTCGGGGAGACCAAACATAAAAGGTCATCAAGAAGACATACCTGCAAGCTTGGAACAAAATTCAAGCTTGCTTCGAGGGACCACCTTTGTCAACATATCAGCACCATTCTTGTTGGTGTGAATCTTCTTCAACTTCATTAGTTGTTTTTCAATGACAACACGCAACCAATGATATCTCACATCAATATGCTTTGTGCGAGCATGGTACATGCTGTTTTTGCTCAAGTCCATAGCACTTTGACTATCACAAAACACAACATACTCGCTTTGCTTCAATCCTAACTCTTGAAGGAAACGCTTTAAACCAAAGCATTTCTTTGCTTGCTTCCACTGCTGCTATATATTCTGCCTCGGTTGTAGACAACGCTACACACTTCTGTAGCTTGGATTGCCATGAAATGGCTCCCCCTGCAAATTTGAACAAGTAACCCGAGGTAGACTTCCGGTTATCAAGATCTCCAGCCATGTCAGCATCCGTAAATCCCTCAAGAATAGGCTCACCACCTCCAAAACACAAACTCAGATTTGATGTGCCTCGCAAATATCTTAAGATCCACTTTACAGCTTCCCAATGAACCTTGCTCGGATTTGCCAAGTATCTGCTAACCAATCCAACAGCATGTGCTATATCCGGTCTTGTACACACCATGGCATACATCAATGAACCAACAGCAGAGGAGTAAGGAATATGAGACATACTTTCCTTTTCTTTATCGGTTGTAGGACAACAACGCTTGCTCAACTTGAAATGGGCTGCAAGTGGTGTATTAACTGGCTTGGCATTCTTCATATTGAACCTTTCAAGCACCCGTTCAATATACTTTTCTTGTGACAACCATAGCTTACCAGCTTTTCTATCACGAGTAATTTCCATACCAAGAATTTGCTTCGCAGGACCCAAATCTTTCATATCAAAGGACTTTGACAAATCCTCTTTCAACCTGCAAATCATCTCAACATCTTGTCCCACAATCAACATATCATCAACATACAAGCAAAGGATAATGAAGTTACCTTCAGAGAATTTTCTAAAATACACACAAGGATCTGCAGTAGTCCGCTTGTACTCATTACTACTCATGAAGGAATCAAACTTGTGATACCATTGCCTTGGTGCTTGCTTGAGTCCATAGAGACTTTTTTCAACTTGCAAACAAAATTCTCTTTTCCCTTAACTTCAAATCCTTCCGGCTGCTCCATGTAAATCTCCTCATGCAAATCACCATGTAAGAAAGCAGTTTTAACATCAAGTTGTTCAAGTTCAAGATTCAAACAGGCAGCTAGTCCCAAAATCATACGAATGGAAGTCATCTTCACCACTGGTGCAAAAATCTCATCGAAGTCGATGCCCTTTTTCTGATGGCATCCCTTCACCACTAACCTTGCCTTCCGCTTCACTAGCTTGTTGTCAACTTTCTTGTTCTTAAACAACCACCTGTTCTTCAAGACTTTCTTCCCTTTTGGAGGCTTCACCAAGTCATAGGTTTCATTCTTCTTCAAAGAATCCATCTCCTCTTGCATAGCCTTGAGCCAATGGTCTTTGTCTGAATGTGACAAGACCTCTTGAAGGCTTTCAGGCTCCCCCTCATCAGTGATTAGGATGTATTCTGAACTTGGATAAAGTCTTGAAGGTTGACGAACTCTGGTCGATTTTCTAAGTGTTGGCTCTTCCACCTGTGGGCTGGATTTCTCCCCCTGATTAGAAGACTCTCCATGTTGAACATCTACAGCTTCATCATCAGGTTGTGGTACAACAACATCAGGTTATACCTCTTCAATAGGGTCATGTTCATGAGCAATTTCATGACCATCCTCTGGAGCATCACCTGTTAATTGATCATCTGCAGCAGAAACATGAGGCATAGGCATATCAATAACATCATGAGAGAAATTAGAATAATAAGTCTTATCAGCACCCAAAAGATGAAAACCCATCTCGTGCTCATAAAAGACAACATCTCTACTTCTCACAACTTTTTGCTTTGCTGGATCATAAAGTCTGTAACCAAACTCTTCATCACCATATCCAACAAACACACAAGGATAAGTCTTGAAATCAAGCTTCAATCTGTGTTCCTTCGGCACATGCATAAAAGCCTTGCATCCAAACACCCTCAAGTGAGAATAAGAGGGGTCTTTCCCAAACCAAACTCTCTCGGGAATATCAAACTCCAAAGGAACTGATGGTGCTCTATTTATCAAATACACAGCAGTTCCAACTTTTTCACCCCAAAATGACTTAGGAAGATTGGACATTCTAAGCATGCATCTCACTTTCTCAATAATGGTTCTGTTCATCCTCTCGGCAACGCCATTGTGTTGTAGGGTACCCGGTTCTGTTCTCTCATGTCGAATGCCATATCTTGAGAAATATGCTTTAAACTCATTTGAAGTGTATTCACCTCCATTATCAGTTCGAAGACGCTTCAGTTTGCAATCTGTCTCCCTTTCAACCATTGCATGAAACTTCTGGAAGATACCGAACACCTCACTTTTGTGCTTCATCATATAAACCCAAGTTCTCCGAGTAGCATCATCAATAAAAGTAACAAAGTATTTGTTACCACCAAGTGATTCCACCTCTATGGGACCACACACATCAGAGTAAACCAACTCTAACTTCACTTTCTTTCTTGTAGATGTCCTAGGAAAAGAAACTCTGTGTTGCTTTCCTGCTAAACAATGATCACAAGGGTCAAGTGAAATAGTAACATCAGCAGGAATAAGAGACTTACCGGCCAACAGCTTTATACCCTTCTCACTAACATGCCCCAATCTTCGGTGCCATAAGTTAGGAGAAGTTTTCTCCTCAATAGCATTCAACTCACCACTACACACTTTCAAATGTGTCTTATACAAGGTGCAACAAAGCTTGCCACGAGCAACAGTCAAGGAACCCTTAGACAATTTCCATTTACCCTCACCAAAAGTGTGCTTGTAACCTTCTTCATCAAGTACGTTAGCAGACAATAAATTGAGGCGTAAATCTGGAATGTGGCGAACATCTCTCAACGTCAAATAGCACCCAACATTGGTTTGGACTCGAATATCTCCAATGCCAACAATACTTGCTGAGCTCTGGTTCCCCATCTTCACACTACCAAAATCTCCAGCTCGGTAGTCAATAAAGTACTCCTTATTAGGAACACAATGATAGGAAGCTCCTATATCAATAAGCCATTCGGTGTCAGAACTATCAACATGACAACATTCTCCAATAGCACATATCAAAGAAACACGATCATCAGAACTAGAAGTTGTAGCAGCTGTATTCTTGTCATCACCCTCTTTATGATCGTCATTTTTCTTATTTTGCTGGTCTCTTTTCAACTTGTAGCAAAACTTTTGAATGTGGCCAGGCTTGCTACAATAGTGGCATATTGTAGGTTCTCTCCCATCCTTGGACTTTGACCTATACTTTGACTTGCCACGCCCTTTGGGACCTCTACTCTTGCTTCTTCCTCTATTCTCTACCACAAGTGCCTGCGAAATATCAACACCCATCTCTTTTCTTCTAAGCTCTTCATTGAACATGCTCTCTTTGATAACATCCAATGAAAGCGTACCATCTGGAGCTGAGTTGCTGATGGACACAACCAAAGTTTCCCAACTGTCTGGCAAAGAACTCAAGAGGAATAAAGCCTGCAACTCATCATCAAGAACAATTTTCATAACAGTCAACTTGTTAATAATATCTTGAAAGTCGCTAAGATGCTCAGAAACAGACTTCTCTGGCTTCAACTTGAGATTAACAAGCCTCTTAATCAACGAGGCCTTGTTATGAGCGGTCTTCCTCTCATAAAGACCCTCCAATTTTCTCCATAGTTCAAGCGGCTCAGTCTCCTGGGATACATGATTGAATATGCTAATATCAATCCACTGTCTGATTGTCCCCAAGGTCTTTCTCTTCAACTTTTCCCATTCTTTTTCTATCATCTTCTCTGGCTTAGTGGGCTGGTCATCTTTCTTTGTTTTATCCACATCAATTGGGTCAAACAAATCCTTGCAATATAGCAAATCTTCCATCATCGGACGCCAAATGGAATAATTGGTTGATGTCAGTTTAACCATAGAGTTATTTCCATGCTCCATGTCTATGGTTTAACACTCCGCTCTTGATACCAAATGTAGGGGGAGGCACAAAACAACACAAGTAGGATACAACACCTACTAGGATCGACTTCAAGACAATCAACCAAATATACTTCACCAATTTACCAAAAGAAATTCACCACTATTTTAACCAAGCTCAAATCAGCAACACATCAACTAAATCACAAGCAAATATGAATTATAAATATGCAAGTGACACACGAGATTTATACGTGGAAAACCCCTTCGGTGTGAAGGATAAAAACCACGGGACTTGTAGGAGTCCACCCTTCTTCTTCTCTTATTATGCAAATTGAGGGTAAAAACACCCAAATCAGTATACAAGGATGTCACAGCCCACCAACAACAACATACATAAGAATCAACACAAAAAGAGAAGAGAAATTTGGAAATGTCACCCAAAAAACGCAGATTACAGCAGCTGCAATAACAGACGATCAAGAACTCCGATTTACGATCTGAACGGTCAAGATGTAGTGCTATGTGTTGTGAACCAGCTGTGAAAATTTCAGTACGATCCAACGGTCGGATCTCCGGAAAACTGAAATTCCGTCAAGGCTCTCAAACCCTCTCTCAAACTGCTCTATCTCTCTCTATCTCACACACTCTCTCTGTTTTCCCTTCTGTTTTTTCACGTCAAAAAACAGACCCTTAAGCCAGACAGCAGCTCCCCCAAAAGACTTCTAGAAGAAGTCAACAAAGCCCAAAATATATGGGCTTTCACTTATATAAAAAAATTTTCAAATGGGCTGAATTTCTCTTAACACAAATATCGCACTAGGTAAACTTTATGCGACAAACTCAACTAAAAAGGCATTGAGGAGGTATCAATCCCGAATCATTCACGTGGATAATCGCTCTCCAAACCAACTGAGTCCTTTGGAAAGATTGTTTTACTTGTCTAATCATTATCTTTTCACATAGATTTGTAAAATTTCAAATTAGACTTTCGCTTATTGCTTATTTGCAAAAAAATTCAATTTCATATCGCCTAGTTTTTACTTCATTAGTTACAAATTAACAAATACTGAGTGCTGACCTTATTTGTTACGTTTAAAAGTTGCAGTAGTTTACGTATTTATGTTTATTAATACGTCTTAAGTAATTTTTATTAATATAATATTGTTATGTTTTTAATTTTAAATGTCAATGCCACTTATACAAAATTCTGCATACGCTACTGGTCGAACATTATTCAAAATTATATTTTGTTTGGATGGTGGCGTAGAAATTGAGTCATTCAAACCTATTGAAAGCTTTATTGAATCACTAGTTTGTGTAAAGGTGATATATAGCAGCAAAATAATAAAAGATTCAATGTGACATGAAAAAATAATTTAGAATAAAATGACGAAAGAATCTAAATAAGTCATGAATATCCCGTCCATCAGGTCTATGAAAGCTATTGGCCAGGGGCATTTGATCACATCGCTAAAAATTCATAATGTTCATATCAAATTTTACAAGTTGTCTTATGAAAATCATCTTCAAACTGGTGATACTTGAATCTCAAGTCGATCTTATAAAGATTGTAACACCTTGAAGTTGATCAAACAATTAATGACAATATATACTTCTTTTTTGTTGTTACCTTGTTCAACCATTGAAAGTGGTGCTTATTGAAAAACTAAAAATGAAATGAATAAGCATGTTCACAAATAATTTTTAATAAAAAATATATTGATAAAATGAATCAATTGTACATAAGTAAATTATAAAAGAAAAAAGACCAAAATGCACTCGATGAGATGATACTCAATATTCACCAAACGATTTTCATTTTACAACCCTCCTTTCATGCAACTTCATTATTGAAAACACAAACCATGCATAAGAATCAGTTTTAAAGGGAGAAAGTATATGTCATGCAATATGTGATTTTCAAGAGAAAAAAAATTATAATTAGAATTAGAATAAAGAAATCTCCTCCTTTCTCTTTTTTATCTCTATATCTCTTTTGATCCAAAAAGTGATTTTGAATTTCCAAAATAGAAAAAAAAAATTAATCATTTTGAATGGAGAAAATTAGAAAAGCATATGGCAAGCTTAAAGATTCAACAAAGGTTGGCTTAGCCAAGGTCAAAAGTGAATTCAAGGTTTGTAATATATACATAAAAAATATTTTATTTTCAGAATGCGCGTTAAAAAAAAATAAATCAAAGCTAAGCTAAATCAATGTGCATTTCTTGATGGATGAACTTTTAATTTCTTGTTTTTAATTGAAGGATTTAGACATTGCAATTCTCAAAGCAACCAATCATGTTGAGAGCCCTCCAAAAGAAAGACATATTGCAAGTGAGTATATTATTCAAGATCTCTTGTTTATACTCTTTATTAAATTTGCCAAATTTATATATTTGTGATTATCTATATATACATCCAAAATGAGGTTTCATTTGTAATATTGTTTGCCTATTAGTTACTATCTGAATTACATACGGATTTTCCTAGAAATTAGTATGAAAATTTACAGAAAAATAAGTTTTCCTGCAAATTTTCATACTAATTCCCACGAAAATTCTCATCTAATTCACAATTTTTTTTATTGAATCTTTGAGGCATTGCCAATAATATTAATGTCTCTTTCTCCTATCATGGATGTCTTAATCATTTTTAGTTTACTATTCTGAATACGGGAGATAACAAAAATATGGTTATTTCTTGACATTTCAGGAATTATTGTGGCAACATCAATTACATGCCCAAGAGCAGATGTTGCCTATTGTATTCATGCACTTTCTAAACGATTGTCAAAGACACGAAATTGGATTGTAAGTACTCTTAGCTAATTTACTAACTATATTGAATCGTAAACAATAATAACTATGCCTCGATCCCAAGCAATATGAGATCGAGTTCATGAATATCCTCATTGATCATGTTGTCTCTATATCTAATCTCATTTTAATACAATATTTTTCACAGGTTGTCGTAAAGACATTGATTGTTATTCATAGGGTGTTGCGAGAAGGTGATCCTTCATTCAAAGAGGAACTATTGCAATGCTC
This sequence comes from Solanum peruvianum, assembly GCA_027705065.1. Classification (NCBI taxonomy): domain Eukaryota; kingdom Viridiplantae; phylum Streptophyta; class Magnoliopsida; order Solanales; family Solanaceae; genus Solanum; species Solanum peruvianum. Next base: position 6,616,977 of record JAKWJD010001766.1, on the reverse strand, counting down.
TCAAAGAGGGCAGATTTTTCAACTATCAAACTTCAAAGATGATTCAAGTCATCTTGGTAATCTTATCGTGTATCATGTTTTCATGGTTATAAGTAGGGTGAAAAGTTGATATACTTGACCTCGTCTAATATCTATGTCCTCGGACAATCCTGGTGTGCGTGAGTAGAAACTTAAACTTGTACAGAGTTGAACAAGTTGAAACACATCCTATATGACAATTAACATCCTATAAAGTGTCCTACATGTTTATGTCATGTAAGACTCACATGTCTACTTGTTAAACTTTATACGAGTTTAAATGTCTATTTGTACCCACGTTCTATATGACAATTTACATCCTATATAGTGTCCTACATGTTTATGTCATGTAATACTCATGTGTCTATTTGTTCAACTTTATACAAGTTTAAATGTCTATTTGTACATAACCAAAGTTGAAGGGCATAGATTCCAACTGAGGCCAAGTTAAAGGCCTTATTTCAGATACCTTAGTATTGCAATTGTATCGTGTTTTAAACACAGGTTGGGATTGCTCAGCTTGGGTACGTACATATGCACTCTTTCTGGAGGAAAGACTAGAGTGTTTTAGGACAATGAAAAATGATATTGTTGCAGAAAGATCAACCAAACCTTCAGTTGGAATAAGCAAGGTGCATTTTGTTAGTCATCTGCATATTTTCATGTAAGATACATAATGTAAACAATGTAGATAACCTGAGTTTCACATCAGGTGCATTGTAGAACTAGGATTTTGAATGGCGAAGAACTTCTAGAGCAGCTCCCAGCATTACAACAACTTCTTTATCGCTTAACTGGTTGCCAGGTAGTAACAACCTTTGCTGTTTTAGCCGCGATAAACCTCATTGTTATTCCAGTTCTCTGACTATCATCGTTTTCCCTGGTGAATTTTGCAGCCTGAAGGAGGAGCTTGTTATAACTTTCTCATTCAGTATGCCTTGGCTTTGGTATAGAAATACTACTTTTACCAGCTCAAGAAATGGACCATGTCGGAAACTTACTCTAATTGTTCTCTTTGTAGGTGTTGAAGGAAAGTTTCAAGATCTATGGTGCAATCAACGATGGGATAATCAATCTTGTCGACTATGTATGATGCTCCTCTCGTGTCTTTGATATCTCCAGCTCATTAACCATTGCTGTTTTTGAACTTAACTTGCTACTTCATGTTCCTGCAGTTTTTTGAGATGTCAAAGTCTGATGCGATGAAAGCTCTCAGTATATACAAAAGAGCTGGACACCAGGTTGATAAAATTCATTTCTTTTGGATGTTCTTACTTTTTACAGATATGGTATTAACATATCTAAGTTTCTTCTCTTTTTTTTTCTCCACTTAATGTAGGCTGAACATCTCGCTCATTTTTATGACTTCTGCAGAGGCTTGGATGTAGCGCGTACCTTTCAGTTTCCTACATTGAAACAGGTCTTTTTTCCTCACCCTTTTGGATAATGTACAATCTTCATGAATTACGTTTCGTTTAATCTCTCTTCATTCTTGATCTTTAACTTGCAGCCTCCTGCATCGTTTCTGGTAACGATGGAGGACTACATTAGAGAAGCACCTCAAACGGATTCAATGCCAAATAACAGGCTGGTGAGAACGTAGTTATACAATGCGGTCACATATAACAGGCTGGTGAGAACTTAGCTTCATCGATTTGGTTATAGTGTTTGCCTTTGTGACCTGCAGGAGTATCGAGAAACCAAGCAGAAACCTGAAAAGCCTGAAGAAATTGTTCCCGAGGCAAGTGAAAACAAAGTTCCAGATGCTAAAATTAGTGAAGTAAAAAATACTGAAGAAGAAGAGGAAACAGTACCTAAAAAGGAAGAAATACCACCACTGATATCAACAGAAGAACCTGTTGATTTGCTGGTATGCATTTCGAATTCACTGGGGACAGACGAAATCTTTGTTCATGGCTCGTGTCTCCTTCTTTCGTGTGTAATAATAGTCTTGATCAGAACATTTTTCATCTCTGTGGACAGGGCTTGAATGAAGTGGATCCAAGAGTTGCAGAATTAGAGGAAAGCAATGCATTGGCTCTAGCAATCGTTCCACCTGGTAATACACACAACTTGTGTAAAGCAAGAGGGTGATTCTATTTTAATAGTTGATGTATTTAAGATATTATACAGGCAAAGGAAATCTATCAACAAATAATCAAGTAGGTGAAACCGGAAAATCATCAGGATGGGAATTGGCTCTTGTTACAGAACCGAGTAACAATAGAAGCCAAATCACACCAGATAAAGAATTGGTATGTCCTATTCATTCATAAACTTCCAGAACTATGAGCATTGATTTCATCGTTACTTTACCATGGTTTTTTTATCAGGCTGGGGGATTCGACAAGCTATTACTTGACAGCTTGTATCAAGATGATGCATCTAGAAGGCAAATACAGCTGCAACAAGCAGGGTATAGTGCAGGATATGGGTATGGATATGAAATACCTGGACAGAGTTCAGTCAATCACAATGACCCTTTTGCAATGTCAAACCACATAGCCCCTCCAACAAGCGTACAAATGATGGCGCAGCAACAACAACAATACCAAATGATGCAACAACAACAACAATATCAAATGATGCAACAACAATACATGATGCAGCAGCAGCAACGACCACAACAAAATATGTCGATGGTACATCATCAATATCAAGGCCAATATTCTCAACAAACCTGGTATATGGGATCTTCCAACCCATTCGGGGATCCCTTCAGTCATCCACAAAACAACATGCCACCACGGGGAAACCATCCATTGATTTAGAGGTCGTTTTTCAATAAGAATATCATATTCTTTTTGGCTAGAAGAATTCTCAATCTCCTTCAAAAGTTATTATATTTAACCAGTCATGGTTCTCCTTTTCATTGATTATTATATCACACTGTTAGATTTGTTTTCTATTAGATCTACCTGTCCTTTTAACCAGATATCAATATAATTACATACATATAGAACACGAACTATATAGAAAACAGAAAATCGTTATCATATGATTTCATACATTTCTTAATTGTATGAAAAAGTTGAAATGACATTTTGAGACACATTCATCAAGTACTTCTCAAAAGTTGTGCTGCATTCACTAATAATTTCCATGTCCAGTCCAGTCCACATTGACCATACAGTAACAGCATAGTCAAGACGAAATTCTGGGAAACTTCCTCATGAGCAGAGTGGAATCCTATTAGCATCCAAGCATTAGTATCATGTACTAAAGGAAAAAGTTATTTGCATGATTACTGCTTCGAAAAATTGTATATTGGGTCCTCCTCTACGTCCTTAAAGCTCCAATTCTGCTGGGTACTTGTACTATCAGCAGTAGATACGTGTAAGACCTTTTTATGGTATTTGTAGAGGGTTCTACGGTGGCCAATACTTATATACGTGATTCCTGCAGCTTGGATTAGCTGATATAGACGTGCCTGCAGAGACAAAGTACAACAAAGGTTTTTCTATCATCTCCGGTTATTTAGAAGCAAACACAAGGGAACAAGAAATAATAAATGGAGTGAAGAATTGGATATGCCATTTGATTGTCGAAACAAAGTTCAACGTTTTGAGAGGAGAGACAGCAACAAATGTTCATATGGTAAAATTTGAGGTTTCATATGTTACTGCAGAAGATCAGATGATTTTCAAATCTTGACTACAATTGAAGTGCATCTTGACCTAACAGTGCTTCAGATAGAAAAATTTGAAGCTCAACAGACCTAGCAGCATTTCAAAGGACAAGAGGAGGTGGAGTGTTACCTATCATGGAGCGGAACATAAGCCTTGAGCACGGAGCAAAAGCCCACAACCTTTTTTTTTTATATATTAAGAAATAAAGCTAAATTTGAAAATAGCAAATATATAAAAATCAAACAAGGCAAATGTCAGGCCTATGCTAGTATTAGCCCAATTAAACTTTTACTTCCCATAGTTGTCTAGGGACTTGGGCACTTCAAGCTTGCCTCACACCAAGGAAAGCTCACGAGTTCTCAACTTCCCTTTTTAGAACGTTGGAATGAGGTACTATAAACTTTGTGACTCATTAAGCCTGTATGACTAGTGACTAGCAAGATTTATTTGTATATGATTCCAGCCTGTATGGACAGAGACCTATACCCCAGAAAAGTGAAGTGTACTAATCTGAAGTCTGAATGAATACAATCCACATGACTAAATGAACTACAAAATAGGACAGCAAACAAAATAGCATCTGCAAATCATTAAATTACCTCATTGGCTTCATCAAGAGCACTAGTAGACTCATCCAACAGAGCCAAAGTTGGTTTTGAAAGCAATAAGCGGCCAAAGGCAAGGCGCTGTTGCTCGCCAAGGGATAGAACGCTCGACCACTCATGTGTTGAATCTAGGCCGTCAAAACGAGATAACAAGTGTCCAAGGGATACATCATTGAGAACTTGTAGTAGATCCTCTGATGTAGGCTTCTTTGATCTATCATTCACACACCTTGCATCCCGTGCACGCATCAAGAATGGCAAAGAATCTGTATATTGTCAGTTGGAAAAATTCACCAGATAGAATCTTTAAATAGTATTCTTCCAATAGGTAAAACGACTTGGGGGCACCACATAGAAATCTACACGCAAGTATATTTAGGAATCGGATATAAAGCAGTTCACATTGTATAAGAGCCAAAAGAAGTAAATCAAAGAATAACTAAGCAGCAAGTGCCAACAGAGATGAGCCATATGAGGAATGACAACCTGTAATGAGACTGAGAACCTATAAGGCATAACAATGGCATAAGAAAATGATGGCAAGCTATGGATCATGAGATGTCATACCAGTTTGTTTAGCATCATCTGACAAGTTATCTGAATCTTCGGTCCATGTAGGATACAACAACTGTTGTCGAAGGGTTCCCAAAACCATATATGGTTTTTGAGGAAGAAAAATTACACCTTCGGAATTTCTACGTCCTGCGGAATCCCCTATGGTCTCATTAGTTGAAGCCACTTGATGAGAAACTACATCTGGAGAGTGCAGCATTTCCAGGTCTCCTCTGGGTCGGACATAAACTGTAATTGCTCCATTCCCGAAACTCCAAAGACCAGCCACCACTCTCAGCAATGAAGTTTTACCACTTCCACTTGGTCCTGTAACCTGTGAAAAGAACCATTAGCAGAAACATTTGAAAGGGAGATTGGTATTCATCTAGGGGCAAGGAAGCTGATAAACACCCCGTCTGACAAAGGGAGAAACACCTCTAAAACTGGAGTATTTGTTCCATGCACGTTTTACACCTTGAGTTATTTGCTTAATACACCCCAAGAACGCCTATTCACGCTTAATACCATAGATTGTCCACTTCTTTCCCATAAAACAATTTTTTCAACTTCCCCCATGTATAATATATTGTATTGTTCATACATTATATTGTTAAATAAGAAGATGGAGACTTTGAATAGTATTATGTGCACATCATATGTCTAGATGGTTAAATCGATCATTGTATCTATAATTTTCTTCAAATGATCTTTTGCTTACCAAATTCCTTTTAGGTGCAGATGAATACAATTCTTCTCTTAATGGTAGAACAAAAAATAGCAAAGGATCACTCATTGCCTTAAGCAAGTCGCAGAGTCGTAGACTATTGCTTTAAAGACAGGATGGAATATTAACAAACAAATTTGTTGACCTTATATGCCATGCTTCAGGACTTGCATTCTGCCTGTGATATGTAAATATGCATCACCCTAGGCCACCCCTCCTCTTAATATATTAATTGCCATTAACAGTACAATTTTTTCCTTTCCCTAATAAAGCAACAAATGACATAAAAACTGAAAGTGGACATGTCAGAACTCACCAGCAAGTGATCCTTCTCAAAAATCTCAAAAGACAAGTCCTTAATTAGAGTTGCTTCACTTGGTGTCTGTACAGTCAAGTGTTCAACATGAAGTAATTTTACACGATTGGAAAGAGGCATAGATCCATTCGAGTGTAGCCCATTGGAAGAACTTATTAAGCAAAAGTTAAGCTGGATCTTTTCGTTGGAGTCTTGATCACCTTTTTTGCTGTTGCTATCCAAAACATCATCAAATTCACCTGCACATTTTTAAAGGTGTCAAAATGGTTTGCTGAATGCTTATTACTGCTTTAGGGCAGTGGGTCATGTTAGATGGAAATAGCAAAACTTGGAAACTAAAAGAAGAAACAAAGATGAAGAAAATAAAATTTCAGGTAAGAAACGATTGAAAAGTCATAGAACTTATAACATAATATGACAAGAGAGGAGATTGCATTTAACATCATCTCTCAAGAATCTTATAGTGCAAGCAATTATAGCTTATATATATTAACTACTGAAGACCGTACGAGCTTAGCTTCTTTTATTCAAACATTTTAGTTTTCCTATTCCCATATTACCTTCATAGTATATCATAACCATGATATGTGCAATCCCAGTAATGATTCAACTTTTCTTCTTGGATTCAAGCATAAAGTTTAATTTACTAGGCATTTTCCTCAGCACTAGTTCTCGATTCTTAATATAAGACTTCCCCACCAAATAGTCCGAAATTGCTAATTAAAAGCATTTAGCCACATTACTAACATCGTTAATGTCATCATTTTTGCATTCCCAGAATTGAAGGCATCCACTTTCTGCTTTAGCTCAAAAGCAAGTTGGCAACGCTATCAATTTTCTGTACCTTAACCTAGTTGTGCAGATATTAGGGAAAAGGCTCAAATATGCTATCGAACTTTAAGAAAAGGCTCATCCATGCTATCCGTTAAAAGTTGGGCTCACCTATGCCACAGTCGTTCAACAAAGTGACCACTCATGCCATTATTTTTTAACGCTCTGGTTTGATGATTTTGCAAAATCATTTTTTCGATGTGGCCTCTTATCAGAGGTTCACGTCACCAAAATTAAACCAGCCAATATTAATTATGCCCTATCAATACTTCTGCTTGAGTATCTCTTCAGAGATGATGAACTAGGCAGAGATATTGAATCAGATTCCCCGTTGATGACCAATATCGGCACAAAATCTGCTAGTGGAAGAGACGGAGGATAAGGATTCTGAGGTGGCGGAGCAGTATGAACAACAAGTAGATCCAATGACTTCGTGTGAATTTTTTGGACTTAAACTCAGTGTTTTGGGAAGCAAGAAGCGGAAAAAAGCGACGAGGGCTTGCTTCACAGAAGCGAGAAGCGTGAAGCGAAGCGCGCGCTTTTTTTTAAAAAAGCGACATTTAGTATAAAAATAAAAAAATATTAAATAACTAAAAAGAGGTAATATAGTCTTAGATTGAAAGAAATTACTTAGGCAAAAATACTCACAAGTCATAACATATAAAGCAAAAAATCAAAAACATAATTAAATCACAAAATACTACAAACAAAAGGAAGTTTCAGAAAATAATAAAAAAAGGCTGCTAGCATACACACTGATCACAAAATAAAAAAAAACAAAAGAATTGAAAAAAAAAACAGAGGCAGCAGTCGGTAAGAACTAAGAAGAAAAGAGCAGGAAGCGGAGAATAGAGATGAAGAAAAGAAGAGAAGAAGAAAAAAGAGATGAACAAATTACCTGCAGGCCTCAGTCGAGATCTTGAGGAGAGAAAGAAGGGAGGCAGCCAGCAGCCTCAGTCGAGATCTTCACGAGAAAAAGAAGGGTGGCAGCCAGCAGCCTCAGTCGAGAGCTTCAGGAGAGAGAAGGGAAAGAAAGTCGCGAGGAGAGAAGGGAAAAAGAGTCGCGAGGAGAGAAGGGAAAGAAGAGTTGTGAGGAGAGAGAAGTTATATTTCAGATTTTTTTTAAAAAAAACCTAATTTTTTGTTAAAAAACCCTAATTATAAAAGCGCGCTTTTTTGCGCTTTTTCCTCAGCGTCGCTTCTCGCTTCTTCCTCTGAAGCGAGTGCTTTTTTCAAATCGCCTCGCCTCAAGTTAAAAAAGCGCAGAAGGGTCGCCTCGCTTTGAAGCGCGCTTTTAACAACACTGCTTAAACTCACCAGCAGAGAAATGCTCAGCGATAAAGACCTAACTGGTGAGCCCGACGTGGAACTGGAAGACGAGTATGAAGAAGATGAGCTCAACCCACCAAAACTCTTCACCTCAATGGAGGCAAAAGCCCTACTAACGCCGATCCAGTTCCGATCAAACTTTCTCTGCCATCTAAGATTCTCTTGGAGAGTAAAACTCCTCATCATCTTCAATTCTACAGAAGATTACATCTGCATTCCATGATTTAGCCTCAAACTCTGTCCATGTAGTGGCGCCAATGAGTGCATCTCCAGCGAATCAATTTTTCTGAATCCGTGGCAGTACCAACAGTGCCTCCATTAATTTTGGCGGCGTGAACTTCTAATAAGAGCCCACATGGGAAAATGGTTTAAAACCATAAAACCAGCCCGTTAGAAAATAATGAGATGAATATGCCCTAAGTTGAACGGCAGTGGCATAAATGAGCCCAACTTTAAACGAAAGGCATAATAAGCCTTTTCTCAAAGTTCAATGGTATATTTGAGTCTTTCCCGTAGATACAATAATAAAAAGGCAGAAATAAATGGCTTCAATAAGATTATATGTTGTTGTTACAAAACAATAGAACATAAATTCAAACTTGAATACATTGATGTGTTCTTAATTGAAATATCACATTTGAGAAGAAATCAATCATCAAATCGCAATGGATATTAAAAAAAGGGACTGTTTGGTATCTTTAACGTCTAAGATTACTTCATCACTTAATAACACAAAAAAAAATTAATAACAGAAATGTTAGAGAAAACAAGACAAAATGGACTAGAAAAGAACTTTGGGCTACAAAGATTACTTTATCACTTAAGACAAACACAAGAAAAAAGAATTAATGACCAATCTGGAAACTACACAGCAAAGCCCAGTTCACAGTCAAGTCTTGCTACTGGGACCTCAATTCTGAACAGATAGCAACAGACAGAGACACAGAGCATTGGAAAGCAATGTGGAACGCCAAAAGTAAACCCTAAGGACTTGTTTTATTTGGCCAGTATGCAGGAAAGCTGGCCTCACCCATGAAGCACTACAAAAAAGAGGATGGCAGATTTGTTCCAAATGTTTTATGTGTGAACAGAAAGCAGAAGTCAACAGTCATTTGTTTCTCCATTGCGATACTGACACAAGCCTATGGAACCGTTTCTTGCGCATATTAGCCACTAGGAGTTAGCTGATTCATGCCCAAGACAACCTTGGAGTTGATGAATTACTGTTCAGGAGTAGGCAAAAGAAAAAGAAGATTGGTGGAAGAGAATACCAGCTTGTATACGGTGGATTCTGAGAGAGAAAGGAATGATAGGTGTTTTGAAGATCAGAAAATCAACATACAGAAGATAAAGATGAAGTGTATAAGCCTTCTATTTTTTGGTGTAAACAAGAGTTGGTAGGGAGGACAGTAGATTTAGTTGATTTTAAAGGGAACTTGTAAAAGTACACAAACGGGGGTGGTGCTCACCACGCTCTGGGATGTAAGTTTCCTATTCATCACATTTTGGATGATGAACTTTTTGTGTGAATACAAAGTCACCCTTTTTCTCAAAAAAAAAAAAAACAGAAATGCCTGAGAAAACAAGACAAATCGAGCAGAAAAGAAACATTGGGATAGAATTGCAGCTAGCATTTTGGGTAGGCTAGAGAGAAATCAAAGATATTTTGAAGGTAAAGATGTCCATATGCACACACATAGAACAAGCACCTATTTCTTTCAGGTTTATGGTGAAAAAAAATAGATGTATATGAAGTTATCGCTCTATCACAATCCCTCTCCCTTCATTTATAAAGGGACATTGAGCTTTTGCATCATCAGTACTTAGAACCTTCTTGGTGCTACTTCGGTGGAATAACATATCTTACTTGTGAAAAGAAAAAAGCACAAGTACAGATCAAAAAACAACTAGGGAAATTGTCCTATTCGGTGGAATAACATACCTTACTTGTGAAAAAAAAAAAACAAGTACAGATCAAAAGACAACTAGGGAATTGTCGTGGGAAAATAAGAAGTTCATAATATAAAATGGATATAGTATCGTGAGTCCTTGCCCAAGCAGAGTTTGCAAAAACATAAAACGCATTGATTCAAATCTGCATCCAACTAGCTTTTAACCCTTATAACCCCAACTGTTTTGGTTATACAGAGCTGGGACACGCTAAAGCCTCATCAACCAGAAAAAAAGAGCACCTCAATCCCAGAAAAAGAAGTTGGGATCAACTATATGAATCATCAATATCCATCCTTCCATTTTGCCTGTCTCATTGCAACCCATATCAAATTGTCATGAATCATGTGACTCACCCAACCCAAGGATAGTTAGAGTAGACCAAGACAAATGTTACATTTCCACAGTCTCATGTAGGATGTAAAAATTTCTGTGGGTGACAAGAAAGTAAGGAAAGACCTTTCTTATGAGAAGGTCAAGTTTCTCAAGTAACCTATCCCATGTTATCCGACATCTATGTAAAGCCTACAAGTAATACAAATTTTGGCAATTCCAAAGGTCAGAGTCTAGGTCTATTACAGTCCCTTTTGGCACTAACAGAAAAAACTAGTAACATTAGGCACTTGAGATGCTAATTGGGTTGGTCAGATAATCAACACAGCAAAATAAACTATGAAGAATGTAAACCCAGTGTAATCAAAAAAAATCACGTCATATCAGCCAAGAAAAAGTCAAGATCCTTCACATTGCCAGATATTCACGTATATTCCCTCCCTCCAACAAAATGGATCGGCAGATGCTCCTCTAAGGGATTACATTTAATATCAGTATATTCAGTAAACCTTTTCAATGTACTTGGAGAAGAATGCACCATCCAGAAATAACATACCTAGTCGGTCAATGACGGCTGAAAAGGCACTTAAAGCCTGAAACTGATAGACAATGAGAGAGAAATCACCAAGAATATGATTAAAAGCGGACACGGATTGATTAATAACCCCAAACTCGATTTTTCCAGAGAAGTACATAGGTGCAACAACTGCAGCAGGAAGAATTTGAATAAGATAGCGGTAGCCACTGGTGAAGAAATCCAGATTTCTAGAAGATATCAACAATTGCTGCCAAATTATCAAAAGCAAGAGAATCAATTTTAAAATTCACTAAGAAAACAAATATAAAATTAAATAACATAAAGCACCAAACATTTTCAAAAGGCATCAACATGCATGAAAGAAAGTCAAAAACATTCAAAGGGAATACTAATATAAGGTATATGGAGTTAGTTTATTTGCTTCTGGTTAATTAGGGATGATGAGATTGCAAATATCATATAAAGACACAACTCAAATAGATCACTCCTTTGCCTGCATCACAGCGAATCTTTAAAAGATTTTAAACTACCCTTGAAAATGTGATCTACATAGAAAAAAAATCCTAGCTGGCAAAAACACAAGGCAATTAAAGGGTCAATATGGTGACAAGAAATCAGAATGCATCCTTTTGCTGAAGAAAAACTTGGAAGCATCCGTGTGCCCAGATAGAGAAGAAACATTACAGAGGATTCATACAACTCCCAATTAGTTCGGGAGTGAAGCACAGTTGATAGATGTGATAATGTTAAAATCAACAGGATAGATGTATTAATAATTGATAAATCCTTGGTGGGGATCGACTGCGAAGAGTCTCAACTTTTACAAATATGGACGTACTCTCAATTTTTTCATGTTAAACAAAATGGAACTTGCTCCCAACAAGATTATATAAGTTTAGACAAACTGAGATGAAAAAGAAAAGAACTTACAACTTCTTCACCTAATAATAATATTGGTCCTCAGACAAGCATTATTCAGTGTGTGACATAAAACAATTTTTTGCAACAGAATTAATATATTGAATCACAAATGTGACATGATATGCTTCAATGCAGGCAAAAACTGAGAGAGGTGTAGCACCAAACTAACTGTTAAGGCCTCCGTACATTAAGGTTTTCAAAAGCACTTCTGAAACGAGTTAACAGTAGTTGCATCTCATTCTCTTCCCCTCCATAAAATGCAATTGATTCAGCATTTTCTCGAACGCGCACAAGACCATAGCGGAAATCTGCTTCTTTCTTCTCTTGCAAAAAGTTGAGACTCACCAATCCCTGAATTAACCACAATTCCCATCATTTGTCGAATTCCGAAAGAAGTCTTGCAACTTAGAAATTCTCTTAATGATGTATTACTTTGAGGTTCAACAGAAATATGAAAGCAGAAAAAGCACCTTTCCAAGGAAGACGCTGAGAGCTGTTCCACCAAGTGAATATGCAAGAAGCACACCAAAAAGTGGTGGGTAGATACCGAATAAAATATTGCTGAAAGATATTAAGTCTATAGCAGCATTGAAGAGTGTCAATGAAAATGAGAGAGCTGTTCCTGTAAAGGAACTTAAATCGTCAACAATCCGCTGATCTGGATTATCGATGGTAGACTGTGACTGAATTTTGTAAAATGTCTTATTCTTCAGATACCGTTCCATGTAATAGCTTGTCATCCAAGACCTCCACCTTAAAGATAACTTCTCTCGTGCATAATCTCTCAACACAAAAAACTGCAAAATACATAATGCTCAAAAACTAGAAAATGTACTACAAAAAGAAACTTGGAAATCACAAGACCTCATCCCGTTTAGTACACATGCATATGTATATAGTGATAAAAGGTAGTGCTCCTTCTAGAGAAAGTTTCAAGGTATACTTTTTACTGAAGGCATGATACCCTTCTAATCTGTACTATCACCACTGTGCCGTTGACTATGAAATAGAATACCAAGTATCCAAACTAGGTTGCAAAAGACTACAAGGAGCTATACCTAAAAAATATGGAGCAATGATCTCACCGGGATACCACCAGCAAAACCAGCAAGATAGTATAACAGTTGTTTGGTGAATTGTTCTTGGTCTTTGTCTTCGCAAAGTTAGATCAATGGAATAATTAGTACAACAAATTCTAAAACGAAAACAACAAAAAAAAAATCGGTAAAGAGATCGTACTGGCAAGTGCATTATAAAAGTCACGGCCGAGGAAACTGAAGCCAACACTAATACCAGTGGTTCCTAAAGTAAGGGCAAAAACCGCAGCTAACTGCAATCTCGCCTGAACTTTATCATCAGAGGACCAATACGGTACAGCAACCTTCCAGAACCTTGTCATAAGTGATTGAAGATCCGGCGGCTTTCTTTGCTCATCCTGATTATTTTTAGCAATAAATCGATTTAAGGCGAGAATTTCAGATGAGGAAAAAGAAAAAAAGAGGAACCTCAATGGGTGGTGGTACTGGCGGAGTTGTTGTTGCTGCTGCTGCTGTTGTTGATAATGAAAATCGTCGTCGAGTGGTCATTGCCTGAAACCTTAAGGATGAGCGATGACTGAACTTGGAATTGCTATCGAAAGTGCTAACAATATTAGGAGAGACGTTGAAGAAAGGAGATTCTAGAACTAGTTTTGCTTGGGTCCCCATTGATGGAGGAGCTGCTCTGTTCTTCTACTTACGCTTTTTCAGTGTTTCTTATCCAAAATACTCTTAGATTTGCGCGGTCCATATGAAATGCGCATTAAATTTTAAGATATATGATTAAAACTAAAATAGCTTCACTATAACTGACATATGTTAATGTTATGTTAAATTTTCTTTCATTCGTTCTACACTTTTTTTTAGTCATGATTTTCAAGTTATTTGTAAGTAGAGTCGTCAATATGGGTTATCACACTTCTTCCAGGTTAATTCGTATAGCTTTTCATACTTTACAGATCAGATTGGGTTAGCCTATTTTTGATGTGGGTCAGAAAATTGTCAGCCTAACCCATAAGTACGTGGCTTGTCGGGCCAGTTTACTTTTTAAAAAATTATATATATATATATATATAATTATTAATTTAAATTAAAAATTATAATTTTAAAATGTTATCATAAATATCGACAAAACAATATTAGATAATGTTAATGTTACTACTTGTTAATCAAATTCACAAGTAAAATTGTTTTTATAAAATATTTATTAAGTTAAGTTACCATTTTCAAAAAACAAAAAAAAATTATTAAGTTTTTTTCAAATAAAAGTATAAAAATCTAAATAAAATTATTAACCTAATTGCAATATTAGATAATGTTAATGTTACTACTTGTTAATCAAATTCACAAATAAAATTGTTTTTATAAAATATTTATTAAGTTAAGTTACCATTTTCAAAAAACAAAAAAAAATTATTAAGTTTTTTTCAAATAAACGTATAAAAATCTAAATAAAATTATTAACCTAATTGTTTTGAGTTTGGACTATCTTTAGTTTTAAATTTAATATTATATTATATTTTTAAATTAAAATTTTATTGGCCCACGGGCCGGCCCTACCAATATTTCTCAAGTACTTCAAATCAACAGACTTATTCAGGTCAGGCTAAAAACCTTTTCTTAAATGGGCTCCAAAAATTTTAACTCAACCCTACTAAATCCGGGTTAGGCTAGGTCGGACCAACAGACCTAGCCCATATTGACGGCTCTATTTGTAAGTAGATTACTTTGATCCTTTATCGATATAAATATTCAAGTGGAGCACTTTTAATTCAATTAATATAATAAAATTAAAATTAATAGTTATTATTAAAAAAATTATAAAAATTAATTCGTTTTTTTTAAATGATAGGAAAAACTTAATTGAGCTAAAGATCGAAAGAGTAAAAGTTGATAGAGTTAAATCAACTTTTTAGAAATTAAAAGTAAAATTCGTATGGTTCAATCAACTATATTTAAAAATATCACGAAATATCTAAACGATCGAATTTAGATGATTTTTTATTTTCGGTTGTTTTTGAGAGAAGAAAAAGTGAGTTAATCGAGTAAGTTTAATTTTTTTAAAAAACAAAATATTATACTAATCAAGCCGGTCGAGTATTTTCATATTTTTTATAGTTTTGTTAATTTTTGCATCCTTTTAAGGCTTTCATGAGGTCTTATTTGACTTCATAGTCAATAAAAAAAACTAATTTTGAAGGTTTCTCCTTTGTAATCTCCGATAAATATATGTTTGTCTTGATAACAAAAATAAATCATGTAACTATTGTTTGACTCCCTATAATCTTCATGGCATTATTCGAGAAAGACTCTTTTTTTATAAGTAATACATTTTTAAGATCATGATTCATTCTTATGATTTCATTTGTCTTATTCATTCTCATGTTTCCTCATGCATGCTTAAGAAAAGTCTAATTTTTTGAAGATACGATTTAGCTCAATTAATTGCTTCATGAATATATGCATTTGAATATAAGTTGCATGTATGACTTATGAAATACGTTTTGAATATGGATGTTCCTCCTCAGTTATGTGCATTTAGATGAATTTTTATTCTTGTTAGATTATTAGTCTCTCTATTACGCTTTTCGTGCTAGTTAAGTTTTCATTCATGGACGAATGCTCCAAGGGAGAGATATAGTACACCTCAAGCTTCAAAAAGGTAAAAGTGAGCTAACGAACAAGTCCACAAGCCTAAAATAGGACAAAGACCCTTCACAAGAACCTAAATGGTCCGTTTAGGGCACTATTGGTTGTTTAAGGCAAGTGGATTGGCCATTTAGAGCTGTCAGGACCCAACATCGCCTGGACGGTTCCCTAAACAACCAATATAGAGGTGGACAGACCATTTTGGAGTCCAAGCCCAACCATTTAAGGGCTGACAAGAAGGAGGTCTCTCCTAGGCGATTCCTTATACTGCTAGTAAGGTCTTGTACGGACCATCTAATCTTTTTTTAGGTGACTTCGTCAGTTTTTAAGTTAAGGTTATTTTAGTCTTTCTCCAAATTGTTTGGTACCTAAACAACCTCGTTTTAAACACTATCCCATGGCCTATATAAGTGAATTAAGTCTTAAAATTACCAATTGTAAATCATTCACCTAATTAAATTCTCTTTGTGATCACCCCTAATATCCTCTCAAGAGCTAAAGAAGAAGAAGCTAGAGTTTTACTTCAAGAACTGCAATTCACCATAGATTGTGGAGATTCATCACTAAAGTATGTTAGTAGTCAATATGAAGTCCTTCCTCCATAGGGTTCCTAAAATCTCAAATTTCACAAATTAGATTTTCAGTTGGCATAATATATGAATGTGTCATTTAACTTGGCTTCAAATCACATTTATACCCTTCAATTTTTGAACGTACACAAATAGACACTTAAACTTGTATAAAGTTGAACAAATAGACACAAATGTCATACATGTCATCCAACATGTCATTTTTCGTCCTACGTGGTGTCCTACGTGTCTTGTGTCATGTAGGACTCATCTGTTTATTTATTTAAAAGTTGGATAGTTAAGTTGTCTATTTGTGCATTATGAAAGTTGGAGGTCAAAGTTAAAATTGAAGCCAAGTTTAGGGTCCAATATATGTATTGTGCCTTTTCAATTTAAAGTTAGGATTTTATTCAATCTTCGTGGGTTCTTTTTAATTATGATTAATTGATTATTTTCTATATTCTTATGCATGAATTGAAGTAATTACATGATTTAAAGTAGAATTCATATTACACAAGCATGGTCCCTGATTTTTAGACTATGAACACATGATGAAACTTATAAATTATGAAAGAAATTTTTATGAAGATAGGCATGTTTTTATGAATTTGATGTAAATAATTTGAGGATGCTTTGAGAGTAAAGTATCAATATTTGTTGTGTAAGGGTTTCTCGAATACAACAAAAATATGATTGTAAAAAAGATTTCTCACATAAAAGATTTATAAAGTTTGAAAGATTTTCTCATCTAAGTTGAATGAAGGTATAAGCTATTCTAAATGAACTCTAGCTTGAATTGGCTGCTTAATTGGACCTTAATAATGTGACTATGATTGATGAATACTCCGTGGAAATTTACTTAACACAAGGTGGAATAACAATGAGCCGACGATTATCCATTTTCCATAAACTATGTGCCACGATAGAATGATTGTCTCAATAAGATATTAGGTAGTGGATACATTTTAGCTCAGATTCATTGTTTTTTTACCTTGGCAAGTAAGTATATCCTTTTTCACCGTGTTGAAAACACTCGATTTCTTGTTACAGTTCACATGGTCTATGTTGGTACATAACAAACTTTCCATAATAATGAGTTGAGGTTACTTTATGAAAGTATATCACAAGTGTATTGAAGATGTTTTTCTTGCATTGACTATGATTATGAGTTATGAATTATACTTTCTAACCTATTATCTTATGATTTAGCTTGGCTATTACATGTCATGTAAAGTCCTTTTAGCATGATTGCATAACTTTTTGAGTTGTTGTCACTCTATGAACATTCCATGTACTAATACATACTTGTGTATACATTGTTTTACTAATGTAGGGTCCGAGCTCCTACTTCTCACACTCGTGGCTAGTTGATCCTTTTGCCACTTGAAGATTAGTGAGTCATCCTATTCCAAGGACATAGATTATTTCATTACTTTTTTTATTTCAGTTTTCAAACTTTGTATGTAATGTATGAGTTACGTTTCAATCACTTCTTTTGATATAATAGATGACTTATTTAGACTTATTTTAGACTTTTGCTTTTGTCGAACTGTTTTATGATATAAGATTGTTTCTTTGATATCTTTATTTCTATTATCTTGTATGATGTATCCAAGTGGCTTGTATAGGAATTTCAAGGTTTCTATACGTCATGTTATGTCCAGGGTATACTTTGAATCATGAAAATTTAAATATATTCTTTTACCATGTGTCTCCTTTCTCTACTCTTTATATATGATATTAAATAGAAATCTATATGGATAAAATGATTTTATTGGACCTCCATTAGATAATTAATAAGTGATCCTCACTAACACTAAAGGTAAGACTTTCTCCATTTAGCTAAGCAATCTCAATTTATATTAGAAAATTCTCTTATCCTTGATTGTTGCTTGGATACGTGCATGCGTGTATAAATATATATATAATTAGGACATTTTATTATAATGAACAAACTATACAAAGAAATGGCCCAAATTGTTGTTGTCAATCTGTGTTATAAAACCAGAAATTACTGATTCTAATAAATTGTTCAGAAACACAAAGTAACTGAAATTTATAGAACCAGTAAAAGAGATGAACAAAAATTTAATTCATATAAAACTAAAATCAATAAAAACGTACCATAATCTGAAAAAACCTTTTATCAAGTCCATTGAACTCACAGTGTCCCCTTAAGGAAATTATTCTCCTCTAGTATCCGAGTTTTGATTTGGAATATAACCTCCCAGGGTAAAATGATTTTAATCAGCAAAGTGTAGATATCAAAAACTCTACTGTCAGCGAACCAATCCACAACAAGAAAGTACACGAAGAAAAATGTGTGCAGAAGAAGAAGAAGAAGATCAGATATTCGTTAGGAAATATTCTGAAGAATGAGTGATATTTATAGGCAAGAAGAATAGGTTCCGAAAGGTTGCAACCCTTCCATAATTCACACGACCATTAATGAAAGTTTGCAACCTTTCAAATGGTACTGACTGTTCCTGAAAGTTGCAGCCTTTCGGAACAGTCATGGCGGGAAATTTAAATAAAACGGAAAAGTTCAAATAAAATAAAACAGGTCAAGTGCGGATCCGAGTCGGGTCGGATTAATCAACTAAAAAAGTTGAAATATTTTCCGGTTAATTTTCAACTATTGTTATCAACTAATTAATTGATAATATTTTTGATCATTTAATTAATTAAATAATTAAAATAAACTTTGTCCGAAAAACCATTTGCCAAAACCGAGACAAGCTTCGACGATTTGCCAAAGCCAAAGCCGTAGCTGAGACAAGCGATGACGGCGCGAGGAGGTCCCTCTTTCCAATCCTTTTAACAATTAATAGGAGTGTTTCTGTATTTAAACTCTCCTATTTTTCTTTCCACCACCGATGAGAGACAAATGCCTTTTCATTAAAGCATAAGAGGACTTTTCAAATTCTCAACTTATAATAAAATAGCCTAATACAAGGATGATCCACAATTAGTAGATCTTTTAACAAAATAGCCTAATACAAGGATGATAGTAGATCTTTTAATAAAATACTGATCAAAAGTGATGAACTATATATATATATATATATATATATATATATATATATATATATATATATATATATATCAATAAAAGACATATTTTATTAAAATGAACAAACTATACAAAGAATTGGGCCAAAGTGTTGTTATATAACCTATAGAGAAAACACTAACAATCATCAGAATTGATTAGCTAAGCAATCACTTAATTTAAGTCAGAAAATTTCTTTATACTCGATTGTTACTTGTTCGTCAAAAACTAATTAATATCATATGAATCCACAAGCTTATTATTTTGAATTTTCGTGATTTCATCAGACGCTACATAATTGAGATCCATGACAAGAACAAACTTAATCAACTGTTCAAAGCAATTTCTATTGTTGAATGTATTAAACCTTAATCGTGGAATTTGTTGTTTTTCTTGAGTAATATTCTACCTTGAGATGATAACATTATATTTATCTTCTATACCTATGGAAAAAAAACTTCTAATGCATTGCTTTTATTAACGATGTGAACAAAATGCTCATTCAAAATCTATTTTGAAAGATTGGACAATCCAATATTTGATTGGAAAATTATCTTTAGATAAATCCATATCTTGCTCTATCATCCATCAGATTTCTCCCACTTCGAAGACTATGTAAAAGTCTCATTTTTAATTATTTGCTTAAGAGACTCTTCCTTTTGTTGAAGTGAAAATAACAGTATAAGTCAGATTATTAATGTGTGTTTGTCTTCATTTGAGCAATTTATATCTCATGAAGCCTCTCAGAGGTCTAAGACAAGCTATACTTAAAAATAGCGGAAAATTTAAAACTTTTCATAGCACATCATATGCCAAAACATTACTTCATATTTATATAAAATCATAAGTAAATAGTCTAGACAGTAAGTCTCCTTTGCCATCTTAGACTCAACAACTTTAGAGTAGAATAGAAACACGACCCTTAACAACATAAAAAAAACATAATCTAGACCATTACATAATTTTATATAAGAACTTGACAGAGGAAATCCTTGAATCTGAAGGATTCCTTTCTTTGAACTTGGGGAAAATCTATCCAAGTTCACCACTTTGAGACAAATCCTCTAGCCATCACCACCTACACTTGGTGTAAAAAAAATGAAGAAGAATGATATTAGTACAAGAATGCACCAAGTATGATAACCATGCAAAAACATGAGTTAAAGAGGACATTTAGTTAGAATTCATGTATCATGCCTTTACAGTAAAACTTCCTGAACATTGATACAGTAAGCACAATATAGTTCACATACTTCATATATACATGGATATCACTCATAACAATACTTAAAGACATTTCATCACATCTAAGAATTATTATTAAGGCATAATTTACACATAAGAACCATCACCTAAGACAACATCCCAATCTCACTAGTGCAATGTACAAGTAGCTTCCCATACTACTACTCATACCAAGTGATCCTAAGAAGTAACCCTAGAATTAGGCACATCACATTCAATAACATACCACACATGCATTTAACCTTAGACATAAGAGCAACTTACTTCATTAATGGTCACATAAGAACTCTCTCATTCATTACATTTTAGTCATAACTTATTAATTCATATCATAGGTGAACCACTCTCATAACCCCTTCACAAGTTTGCTTGTGCAATGTACACATGGAGTCTCATACCCCCACATATACCAAGCAAATCCATTCAGAAGCCATAAGTGTAATTCACATGCATAATCATAATTCATATCTTGACATAAGTCATTAGAATGCTTTTAAAATCAATTTGAGAATAAACTCATGGTTAGATTGAAAGATAGGATTTTTGACTCAAGATTTATATTGCAAAGCCTTTGAAAGAACTCCTTAGATAAAAGATTAACTAAGGATCAAGGGTTACCATACATTAATAGAAGAAAAGCCCACACATTTGGAGAATAATCCACTTCAAAATTCATGTTCTAGCTTGAGCTTGAGTTTGACCTCCAATGGAGGTTTTAGATAATTTGGAAGAGAGGAGGTTTTGAGATTTTTGATTTCTTATTGGGTAATGGTGTTTTGACTTGGGAAAAGGGTTAAATATGACATAAAACAGTTTATAACCAACTCCAAAAGTTGCTAAAACATCCCTTACTTATTAAGACTTTTAGACATGTCAAACTTGACTTTAAAACGACGCAACAGAATCTGGAAAGTGGCTGCGCTCGCGGAGACAACTCCTAATTTTGCCTCACTAAATTTTTGAGGCAGTGAACCTTGTGTCAGGCGTGCGATGCACAAGCAGACTGAGTTCCAGGCGCACGACACATGAGGGCCTCCACGTCTTGGTGTTGCACACTGCTTTTTGGCAGCTTCCTTGTCCAACGTTTGGGTCCTCAAGGACCCTTAGAGTGGTCCTCATTGAGTCGTATTCGAATGTTTTGACCCTTAACATGTCTATTAAGATACTAGGGTCACCACCACTGTTTTTAGACTCCAAATAACACATAAAAACAAGGCAAACATACAAGGACACATAGCATGCAAAAGACTAGTTTTCGGACGTCTTGAACGTTTGACCTCCAAACCACTTCAAATCAACTATACAAGCTCTAAAAACTTTATTAACATATTATTAAACTTTTAAGGCACATGTGAGACTCTAAATACCTTATTTCATTTTGAGCGTCTTGACAATATCCCCCACTTGAGAACATTCGTCCTCTGTCATATACAGATGTGAGGGTGTTGTATACTTATGTTATATACAGAGTTAAAAAAAATTACAACAAAGAATAAAACAAAATTCTCTGAAGTAAGTATAGGAAAAAATGATAAGTGAAAAATTAATTGTGGAGATACTGGAATTAAGAGAAGCATTGGAGAAAATGGTGGTGGTGATGAAAACAAAGATGAAGTTTCATGAATGAAGGAGATTGAAAATTGGTTCATTTGTTACGGGTTTTGTTTAGTTTAATAGGTTGGGTTCGAGTTAAAAAGATGAAATCAAATAATTTCAATTAAACTTAGATAATTCCGATCAATTTGAAAAATCATCAAATTGAAGGGTATATTTATTAACTCTGTATATGACAGAAGTATAAATGACCGCATAGTATAATGAAGAATAAATCTAACTAGTTAACGAAAATTGATGAGAATTTTTGACCCTTTTCTCTATCTTATACTTATAACAATCATTGTTTCAAATCATGCTCCTCTTTAATTTCGGTTCCAAATTTTAGGTGTGCTAGGAAAAATATTCATACAATAATAGAAGAGAAAATTGTATATAATATCAAACTACTAATTCAAATTAAATGCTATAACCATCGTTTGATTTAATTGTACCCCATAACAAACTGTTGCTATTTCGCCTCTCTCCTGGTGAATCTCGCTCGCCACTCTCGTTCTCTCCCTCGCCTCTCTTGCTTTCTATACAAATTCAAATGTATAAAATGTGTTTTTATTTGTATAAAGCGAGAGAAAATTATATATACACATATATTTTTGTTCCTTTCTCTCCCTTTCCCAGATCTCGCTCGTCAATCTCCCAGATTTCGCTCGTTACCTTGCCTCTCTCACTTATACAAACAGAAAATAAATGCATAAACTGCATTTTTGTTTGTATAAAGCGAGAGAAAATTGTATATACACATGCAAATATATATATCGCGTCTTATATACTTATAATTATACGACATTAATATTTCCCTGCCTAGTTTTCTTTTCCCTTTCTCTCTTTCTCGTTTTATACAGACACATATTATACAATTAATCTTTTGTATATGTATACCGAAACAGAAACACAACTGCCTTCTTTCGTATATGTATAGCCAAATATACATATTTATATTTGTGATGTAGCGCAAGTATGCAAACTATACCTATAACATACAAATATAATTTTTGTGTTTCTATAAATGAAAGTTGCTCATAATCGAATACATGCATTAATAATGTCATATTATAATTAATTTATCTAATTAAAAATTCATTTCACATATTTTTTGAGTATATAAATCACTTACCATTTATTTTAGATTTTGAGTATCGAAATCACTTGCCATGTAATCTATGCTTACTAAAATGTTTAAGGGCTTGAATGAATAGTTTAAAAAAGTTTAGGGCTTTATCTGAGTTAAATTTTCTTAGAAACAAACCAAACAATGAAAAACTTTCCCTTCTTCGTGTGCAAATTTGCAGTCGGCTGAGTCCAGTAGAATCTCTACTGAGAGATGGCAAATCAGCTTTACGGCTATAACCCTAGTGGCACCGCCGGAATAGTAGCCGGCAATACGAGATCCATGGAAGATTATCTCTCTAAGGATAAGACATTGCTGAGTTCTTCAACTTATTTTGGTTCTACCGCCTATTCCAGTTATCAGACTGATACTTACAGTCCTACTGCGAGTAGGATTCCAGGTTATGGACCTCCTGGTGTTGATGTTACACAACCTGCCGCTGTTACTGACTCTTATTTTTCTAGCTTGAAGCGCTCATCCTCTAACGGTAAGAGACATTCTTCCTCTCTCTGTTTTATTCTATTCGTTTAGTTTATTGTGCTTTTACTTGTTGATGAACTGACTAGCATTAGCCTTAGGAGGAGTTGATTTTGAAAATTTTTCATTTTAGGAGGAGTTGATTTTGAGGTAGAGGTATCATTATTTATTGTGATAGTATGGAGAATTATAGGTTTGTTGTTTAAAACGAGTTCCACTCAGCAATTAAATTAAAACAATCTTGCAATTAACTTATGTTGGCTGTGAGCTTGGAACTAGGCAGGAATTTCAATTTCAGCTAGGAGATTCAAATTATGAATAAATAACACTTGATTCCGGGGAATTTCGCAAAGATAACAGGGCGTAACGGAAGAGATTGCTCTTAACTTGCTACAAAATGAGGGAATAATGGGCTTAATAGTCCGAAGCAGGTGTTACTGTGGTTCAAACCAACAATCTCAAACAAGTAATGAACCACCTTAACCATCGAGCCAAGCTTCTAAACTGTGTTGAGGGGGTTAATTAAAGGATATATATATATATATATATATGTAAATTTGGAACTTGTCCTTATAAAGTGTAATTTTCTGGTGAAAGATGTTCGAACTTCGAATGAACCCCCTCCGCCCCCCCAGTTCTTTCCCCTGCTCCTCTGATATAGCTTTAAGATATATCTGTACTCTTTTAATTAATTTTGGTAGAAGTCCAAAAATTTTATGGTGCTCTTCATATGTTAGACATATTTGATGTAATGCCAAAGTTCTGGATGAATCTTACTGGTATATAAGCTTTTGCAAAAACCTATAGTTTCTACTTCTTTTTTAATGTCAGTATATCTCTTTTTGCATGCATATTTAGTGCATAAAAACATTATCATAAGTCGCACCATGTATTTTTTTCTTGTTGCCGCACATATATTTAATACTATCTTACGTAAATATAAAATTTTGTACTTATATGCATAATAACTGCTACATTCGGTGTTTTTGTGTTTATGTATATATTATGTACCATAGCACTGTATCATCAGGCACTTTTGGGTGCACATAATACAATTGGGCAAGCTGAAGCTTGGTTTTCAGCCAATCCTTTAGCCAAGCGCCCTAGATTCGAGAGTGCAAGCAATTTATCTATATATCCCCAGAGGCCTGGAGAGAAGGACTGTGCCCATTATATGCAAACACGAACTTGTAAATTTGGAGATAGCTGCAAGTTTGACCATCCTATTTGGGTTCCTGAGGGTGGTATCCCGAATTGGAAAGAGGTGATCTTTATTGCTATTTATTCTTAATAGAATAAAACACAATAGATTATCAAATAAGTCATCCTTATCTTACTATGTATTATTATGCTTTCCCATGTATATCTATATTTAGTCCTAATAGCTCTTACCGCATAAGGCTTCTTCTTAAATAGTTGTAGCTGGAGCTGGAATAGTTTCTTTGTACTCGCTCTCCTCCCTGCTCTTTTTCTCTTTCTTTTTCTTTTCTTTATTTTAGCTATTCAACACTATTTTGCATAATATAATGATAATAATAAACCAACACAATATTAATAATATAAATTATAGCTAATTTACTTATAGTTTTTATTTAGTTGCTTACGTTATGAATCAATGATATTCACAGGATCTCATTTCTGTAGAATGTTGGTTGAATTTGAAAGGGTTTGGAACTCCTTAGGATATTATTCGTTCCGTTTCAACATTGAGCTTTTGCTGTTTGGAACTAACAAATTTCAAATGTTACGTTGGCCTGATTACTCTTTATTTTCTTTAGTTTTCTAGATATCCATTTTTCAACGAAGTCTTCTGAAATTAAAGTTCGACCCTTGAGGGGACCAACACATTTGTAGTGACTTCAGAGTTGCTACTCAAAACCATTAGATCAGGGAAGACTTCCTGTAATGTTGCTTACCCAATCCAGTAGTTTTTCCGAAACATTGTTTCTGTTACCTTGCCTACCCTAATTCTGGAGTTGTCCTGCAGTTTTGGCCATAGAGATCTGGTTGATATCCACACCCCCACTCAGTGGCGGACACGTGATTGTTATTAAGGGGTGTCAATGGTTGTAGTAAAAAAATATAATTACGGTACTAGTAAGACTAGAACAGACTGCATCAAGGAATTTTCGCAACGCCTGAACCACTAAACTAAACCTTTAACTTGTTCACTGAATCTACATAACCACTTTAACGGAAGGCTATTGTTTTGAATCCTCAGATTTCTGATACCAAGCCCACCCTAAAAGTTCGCTCAATTCTGCCACTTCCCACTTCATTAGATTGAATCCTCCCCTTTCTTGTTGCCTTTCTACAGAAAATCCCTTCTTAGCCTATTTAGCAGCTTCACCACACTGACATATATAGGGAACAAAGACATCTCATAGGTAGGTAAAGAATCTGAAACCAAGTTTAAATGATAAACATTGAGCTTTCCACTAAACTAACCTCTTTTCTGTTTTCTCCACAACTTTGTCCCATTTTTCCACATCGTTGTGTCTACTACTTAAGGGCATACCAAGGTATAAATCGAGTAATTTATCTGCTGCACACCCTAGAACACACAGATGGTTGGTTGGTATGTTGCATTATGTCATAGTGACTAGATCCGACATTTCTTTTCTTGTGAGTGTTGTAAGCTAGCTTCTGGATTCTCCCCGTGATAGCCATTGGGATGCATTTTGCATTTTGCAATATATAAAGTCGGCTCCAGGTAAAGGACTATTCTTTGAGGGTCGAGGCCATAAGCAGATCGTATGATATTCAAATGCTATGCTGATTTGTAGGATCACCGTCTAATAGACATTCTACATTTAGATATTGTGTTTCTGTAGGAGTTAATTTGGTGTCCTAAAAGAGTAAGAAACATAGTGTAGTTGCTTGATCTAGTGCAGAAGCAACATATTGAGTAATGTTTTAGCAACTTGTGAGCTAGTTTTGAATAAACGGTTGCTTCGAGAACTAAAATTTGGAGAAATTAGTCGAATGGAACTTGTGTGTGGTAACCTACTGACACTTCATATCACGTCAAATCTGGATTTTATGAGAGGATTAAGCACATTGAAATTAACTCTTCACTTTGTTCGAGAAAAAAAAGATGCTCTCAGGAGATGTTACAAAATTTGTGAAGTCGAGCGATTAGCTTGCAAATATTTTTACAAAGTCCCTTGATCACTAGTCCTCGGTTTAGTTAACATCCGCGGCAGGCTCATGATTGGTCCTTGATTATTTAACATCCGTGGCAAGCTCAATACATATAACTTGTATGCACCAGCTTGAGGAGAGTTAGAATAGGAATAAGAATAGAGTTTGACATAGTGTTCTACTTGGAATAGGATTGTAATGTGGTGTCTGTTAGGGCTCAACATGATAATGTAGAATACACAACTCAATAATATTTTCTCTGTTTCTCACATATTGGAGTCCCACATCGGTTGGATAAAGTCTATTTGGTCCTTATATTGTCTTGGTCAATCCCCCCCTCATGAACTAGTTTTTGGGGTTGAGTTAGGTTCAACATTCATTTCTTTATCATGATATCATTGTTAGATGCATCCCAATTCATTCTTTTCGATGTTGGTGGGTCTTACATTGTCCACCTTCCAAATGTCCAATCCTGGACGTTCGGGGGTGTTGAAGTCCCATATTGGTGGGACAAGGGCTATTTGGTCTCTTTATAGTCTTGTACAACCCTTCTCTCATGAGCTCACTTTGGGGTTGAGTTGACCCAAGATCCATTTCTTTATCATGAAATTTGTGATCAGATCGTATGTTTCTAGTTATTATCTTCTACTTCCATTTATTCAGGTTCCAGTTTCAACTGAATCTCTTCCTGAAAGACCCGGAGAGCCTGATTGTCCAGTAAGATTTTTTTTTTTGATGAGTTTGTGACTATGTGTCCTGTTAATATCCTAATTTTATGTTATCTTGTTTCCAGTATTTTGTGAAGACTAAAAAATGCAAGTTCGGTGATAGATGCAAATTTAACCATCCCAAAGATAACGCAGCTCATTTGGTAGGTTCACAGGCTCAATTATTATTTACTTCCTATGAGGACAGTTCCTTTTATTTCAATGGTTTAATTTGGCTTCAGTTTCAGGGTTCTGTACAAAATCCTGGTGTTTCTGACTTGCCTGAGAGACCTTCTGAACAGCAATGCACGGTATGTGAATGTTTTTGCTAATTGGAGAACTACTTGTTACTTAAGCTTGCTCAAGTATGCACATAATGTGTATCTGGTTCATAGTTACTAAAATCATACTGTGGCAGTTCTACATGAAGACGGGAATGTGTAAATTTGGTGCTACCTGCAAATTTCACCATCCAAGAGATATACAATTGCCATCGCAAACGCAAGAAAATGGCTCTGTGGGGAAGCTTGGATCAGCTAATTATGAGATGACTGAGGATGTGAATCTAGTCAAGCCGCTTTCTGTTGCAGCTTTATTGCACAACTCCAAGGGCCTTCCCATTAGACCGGTATGTTATAGATTTTGTCTTTTACCTTTGGAAGAGTATTATATGCTTCTTTTGTGCTTTGTTTGCTTTTTTGGTTTGTCTTTTTCTATTATCCCTTCCTTTTGTTCTGTGATAGGATAGCTGTCAATAGACTGCTGTTTTGGTCTACTTTATTTGACAATTACTAATCTAATTCTAAAAAAATTAAGATATCATGGTATTTCAATCCCTGTACCATAATTTGTCTGTGAGGATTTTTTGTGATGAAGGGCAACTTGTTCTTGACACACTTTTTGACTCTGCTGGCCTAAGGATCTTAAAGCATTTCATGTCTTTCCATTACCTGCATTATGGGTGCCATTGCCATTGTAGATATGCTAAGCTTCATTGAATCTGATTGTCTTCTTCTGGTATTAGTCTACAGATGTGTTGCCTTTTCGAAGATCTGGTACTTCTGGAATACAGCAAAAACAAACCTAGTGTAATCCTAATGTACTTCCTATGTGGAGAAATTAGCAAATTGAGATTTTTTTTTAGATAAAATTAGCAAATAGAGGTTTTAACCCATAGGAAGAGAAAGCAGAAGCATGTTTGATTTTCATCCACAAGTACCATGACTTTTTTTTCCGGCTGATAAAGTAAGATTAACCACAACTTTAACTACTTGAGGCTGGCTTTTTTTTGTTAAGCCTAATAAGATATAAGCAGTGAGTTTCATGGACCCACAGGAGGTAGTTCATTCTTCTGGTTTTTATCTTTTACAGGGTGAAGTTGATTGTCCTTTCTACCTAAAAACTGGCAGGTTAGTCTTTTTTGTGGTGAACATGATGGGTTTTACTTTTTGTTCTTCTGCTAACAGTTTTGAGTACTGAAGAAGTTGACTGTTAATTGGTTTATAACACGTCTTTTTTGTTTTTACAAATATCAAACAGCTGCAAGTATGGAGGCACTTGCCGTTACAGCCATCCTGAAAGAAATGGTAAGGATATTAATAAGCTCTGTTGGAGCATCACTTAAAAACTTTTCCTCGCCACTCTTCATCTTTGTATTGGCTTTCTGTTTGTTGAGTTTTCTTTGTTTGTTCTGATATATGATTGTCTGAACATATTATCTTAGCATACTTCTTCCTCGTGTAAATTTTGGGATTAGAAAATGTATCATGTTCTCATAAAATAATTTATAAACCACTTTGACTATGCAACTTGAAAATTGTTGAAATAAATGAATAAAAGGATTGCTGCAGAAGACCTATAAATGGAAGTTCATCTATAAAGTTATCGCATTATTCAATTAGGCAAATACTAAGCATAAAATATTCAATGGCTAGTGTCAACCACTGATTCTCTTTCACTTTTTGTATTTTCAATCTCCAGGAGTTGGTATTGGCCCTGCCCTTGTAGCCTCTCCTGCAACACATTGGAACATTGGAATGGTTAATCCAGCTGCCTCTCTCTTGCAAAATTTTGATCCGAGACTGACTCATACAATGGTATAATCAATTGTCAGTTTGTGTCTTCTCTGAAACGCTTTGAACGTGTTCCTGAAAGTATTTTTATTTTTGATACTGCAGCTTGGGGTGCTTCCACCTGTCTATCCACAACGACCTGGACAAGTTGAATGTGATGTGCGTACCTACTTTGTTCTAAGATTATACTTGAAAGATCTGTGAATTACTACTCTCAAGCTGGATGCATGTGACATTATTTTGGGTCCTGCACTATGAATCGTGATTTTGTTATTTATCAGTTGTTCAAGGCACTTTCATGTTGTCCCCCAATCAAAAGGTGCCGCTTAATTGGCTTTAGAGCTGTACATCTTGAGGTTTCTAGTCATACACTCTAGGACCCAAGGAACATCTTTAGCAGCCGTTTTATCGGGTGTTTGCAGTTCTGTGGAAATGATTGCTCTGTTTCCTTGAACCGCTGACTATCTTGACTGCTGTATTACCTACCTTTGCCAAAAGAACAGAAGTACTCCGTATCAATCCTAACAAAGATATGATAAACCTTCCAAAATAATGCCTATATCATATCCTCTGGAGTCTAAAAAATGTAGCACTCTAGCACTCTTTGTCATTCTTACCTCTTGTTGACTTCTAAATTTATTCAGTCTACTTCTTAAAGAAGTGCATCTTATTGGGCTCTCAGTATGCTGTTTTAAAGTTGACTTGCATCCATTCTTAAGTTTACAGACATATTCGATAGTATAGGAGCTGCCTGTAGTGCTGAATGGATTCTCGTTCATGTTGCTATGTTATTATGTAGATCAATCATGAATTACTCTTCAGCTTTTCTTAATATGGTTGGATCTAGTCATTCACTATCTTTCTTTTGCTTATCTTGCTTGGTTTGTCATGTTTTATATCAGTTCTATATGAAAACCGGGGAATGCAAGTATGGTGAAAAATGCAAGTTTCATCACCCTCTTGATCGTTCAGCATCTGCAGTGTCAGTAAAGGATGTACAGCAGCCAAATGTTAAACTTACCCTTGCTGGTTTACCAAGGAGGGAGGTACCCTTTATCTTTGCTAGAATTTAGACATGACATGCTCATTTTCTGGTGGAAGAAGTATTCTGTAGCATTATAAAAAAAATATTCTGATAATTTTATTGTTTGACAACCTCTAAACTCTGTTGGTTACATATTGATTTTCTCCTGCAAATAACACGTAATACTATAAAGTAGATACAGCTATTTATATTCAATTATGGCAGATGTATGACTACCACTAAAACATACCGACTTCCTCAATTCCTACCAGTGCATGGTTGCAGGTAGTAATTGTGTATTGCAGCCATTAGTTATGGTTTGAATATCTTCTGAACACCGAAAACCCCTCACAGAATACCTTAGTACTATACAGATACGTAAACTTGCAAACTGCAATGCCCTTTTCTGAAAACCCCCCTCCCTGTTCTCATCTTTAGTTGCTCGGGCATATAACTTCTTTCAATTGTATCTCAACCTTGTCTTCTTTCACTTGGTCTGTCAGAAATGGAAGTCCCTTTAGTTCCTTGATACGTTTGTAATGTTTTTTGCTATGATACTGGCAGGGTGCTGTACTCTGTCCATACTACATGAAGACCGGTATGTGCAAGTATGGGGCATCATGCAAATTCGACCATCCACCACCTGGAGAGGTCTTGGGTATGACATCCCAAGGGGCATCGTTGTCTGTTGATGGAGTCGATAATGTTGATGTGAATGAATAACAGCAGTAAGGTTATAGCTGAAAGGCCATTTTCGTAGTCACATCCTTTTCAGTTACCATACTCTGGCAGCAAACTTGTAAATCATATTTTTTCTAGATCAGCTTTCGATATTCTTTTAGAGTTGGAACACAGTTTCTCGTCCACACCAAAATGTGATGGAACATATTTTTTTGTTGTTGCAATGATATGCTTTTAATCGGTGCACAAAACCTCTAGAAGATCCTTTGGGGTGGCCTAGTGGTTTGGGCTTGAGACTTTTTATGTTGGAGGTCTCAAGTTCAAAATTCCTTGCCCACGAAAGTAGGGAGTTTGCTTTCTGGATCGAGCGTGATGTAGGGGATGTTTTACCTGTGTGCACCCTGAAAAAAAAAACTATCTCTAGAAGGATAAAAGTAAAATGCAGCCCCTTCGAAATCATTTGCATGAGAGAAATAACACCATGGACCTATAGGCTATAAGAGAGTACTCCATCCATTTCATACTTTTTTACGCTATAAAAACTGGATGTCATTTAACTCAAATTTGGCATTCTAATGTTATTAACCAGGTAAAATAATTTCTTTTTATAGGAATGTATCAAAGTCAAGATAAGCCAAATAAGATAAAACGGAGGGAATATTATGTAATAATTACTATTTTTATTTATTTTGACCTGTTCAAATTTAATCGAAATAATTCATTTGTTGCCTTTGCTAAAATGTCATTGTTTTGGGGTATATATTTTGTAGCTCAAACACTAGAAAGAGAATAAGGTGACTTCTGATGCCACTTGGCATTCCAGGGATTTTGGATAGAACTTTTTTTTTAGTTTAAGCCTTAAGGTAATTAGTAACATTTCATAATTTAAGTACTTCAACTAACAAAAAATGGACAGGTTTTGAATTATGATTTTCTTTATTTTAATTTATGTGATGTAGTTTAGCTTGCACAAAATTTAAGCAATATGAAAGGACATTGTAATATCTAAAATTATTTGAATGAATTTTGTAAAAATTGTCAACAGGTGCATGTACATTTTTATAAGAATTGACACGAATGGAATATAATTTTGAAAAACTTAAGCACCTTAGTTAAAAAGAGTTAAAAGAACTTTTTGACAAATACATGAGACTCAACAGACAAAATATACATAATATCATTAAATATTTATCAAATAAAAAAATATTTTTTTTATGCTAACTAAAAAAATATTCATATAAATTAATACAGAACGACTAACTTTGGAGTAATATTTTATTAGAAGTTTATCAAATGTACATGTTATTCAGATAGATAACCTTGGTGATGAGAATTTATGATAAAGTCATTGAGATTATAAATATTCTCATGATTCATGAAAATTTGCTGAATTTCAAGTTTCACTAACTTTGATGCAAAGATTAATTTTAACGACATTTAAGGGCTCCTATTAGTACGTACATTATGATCATTAATCTAAAAAATATAAATTTAATTATATGCAGTGTCCGTGAAGGCGACGGCACCGATTTT
Organism: Solanum peruvianum; assembly: GCA_027705065.1. Lineage (NCBI taxonomy): Eukaryota > Viridiplantae > Streptophyta > Magnoliopsida > Solanales > Solanaceae > Solanum > Solanum peruvianum. The sequence continues at coordinate 6,584,319 of JAKWJD010001766.1, read as the reverse complement.
AGTGCCATAAAATATTATTTACACTGCCTTTGAGATTTGGTTGGGATTTAAAAAAAAAACAGATTATTATTATTATTCATATATCCTTTTTATCTGTAATTCATGTTCTCTTTGATCTCCGTGTTTGACCAGCTATCACACCTACAAAAACAAACTACACCCTACCCTCATTCACCGGAGCTAGTAATGATTTAGGGGTAAATTTTTGTTCGACGAAAAAATTATGCTTTTTTTAAAGAACTTTCATATATATTTAAAAATAACTTAATTATTCTATATAATTATAGTTTGATAATTATAATTCACAGCTACATGTTATAGAGAGGAGAGAGGTGAGCGAGACTGGGAGAGAGAGGAGAGAGGTGAGCGAGAAAGGGCAAAGAGGTGAATTTATATGTATAGTTAAATACATATGTATTTGTATATTTGGCAAATTATACATATACAAACTTACGTGACTGATTATATAAACTCGTAGTCAGTCCACATAATTAATGTATAATGTTAGTCACAAGTGTAATTATAGTAAACTATAGTCATGATGAGTAATTAAGTAGTATAAATCTGCTTAATCGAGTGATTTTTCATTTTTTTAATTATGTATATATCGTAGATATTATGAGTTTACTTCTTTATATTTTAAACCTGACGAGGGGAATAAGGCTAAATGTGTACTTTTTTTATATTTTAATTTATTGAATTTGAGTATTAATAGTTAATTTTTGAAATAAAATTTATATATTTTTTAAAAAATAATAAAATAATTATAATAATTTTTAATCAAAAATATTGTAAATAAGTTATTTGGCTCTTAAAATTATAAAAATAAGGCATAACACATGGAGAAGTACATCCTTTATCATTAATTGGTATGTATTATACTCTCCTCCATTTCAACTAAGGGTTATTGATCGCAAGACATGGAATCTGAAAAACAATGGAAAGAGTATACAATGAGTTATATACAATTTATAAACTTTTTAGTGTATTTTATTCTTTTATACTATATCACGTTGTTCACTCAATTTTGTAAGTTAATTATTAGATTGTAAATTTTATTTTATTTGATTCCTATTGACTGGATTTAATTTTATAACGCATTTATTAGAGATTGATAAGTATACTAAATTAACCTTATTAGTTTTGCTTTTAAAAATTAATTTATAATTTGTATAAGTATTTAATTATAAGATAGTACTATAACAATAACATATACAATAAAATTTTACTAAGTGGAGACTGAGAATTAAGGTAGAGTGTACACAATCCTCACCATTTTTTCGTGAAAGTAGAGAGACTGTTTTCAAAAGACTCACAATTCAAGTGCATCAAATACAAGTAAAGAAAGAAGAAAATAATGAAGAAATCATAACCGTTAATAAGAAAAACAATGTAAAGTTTACAAGAAAGAGACAATAAAAACATCAAATAATGTAATAACCGAAACACAATATAACAACATATGACAAAAACTACAAGGGTACACTTAGTACTAGCTACGACATGCACTAACAAGCATAAGCCTTCACGAGGAAAGACAACACTCCACCCCTACTAACCTTCTATCGTAATATACGACCTTCACTTCTTCCTATCACTAATATGAAGTTGCATCATGTCCTATCTAATCACCTCTCCCCAATCCTATTTTGGACTACCTCTAACCCTCTGCATACCCCCACTACCAACCTCTTACCTCCGAAATGGAGCGTCATCACACCTGTTCTGCATATGTTTAGATTATCTCAGTCTCTCGCTTCCCTCGTCTTGTTCGCCACAAAGGACACTTTAACTTTTTTACGGATAACCTTATTCTTGATCTTGTAGCTCCTAGTGTGCCCACACATCCATCTCAGCATCCATATCTCTGCAACATGCATCTTCTGAATATCTGAGCTCTTGACTAACCAACACTCCTCCCCATACAAAAAAAAAGGTTTAACCATCACCTTATTGAACTTAAACTTAAAGTTTAGATGAAATCTTCTTATTTAAGATTCCAGAGGTAAGCCTCCATTTCATTCGTGATGCCCCAATACGATGTGTGATATTATCGTCGATGTCCCACTATCCTGAATTACAAATCTAAGATACTTAAAACTTCATCTCTTGGGAATTGTTTGTGTGACATCTTACTTCCACAATCGCTAACAAAACACTAAATTTGCACTTCAAATATTCTGTTTTGGTCCTGCTCAACCTGAACCATTTGGACTCCAGAGTAATTCTTCAAACCTACAATCTAACATTAACTCTGTCTCATGTCTCACTAATCAGTATTATATCATCCACACATAACACACACCATGGAACCTCCTCATGAATAAATTATGTCTAACTCACCCATCACCAAGACAACTAGGTAATGCTCCGAGTCTCCTCCCAGTGTTCTAATTAACCTGAATCTGACTCCATCAAACACATCCTTTATCGCGCTAATATAAATCAACATGATAACTTTAGCCTCCAAACACCTCTAGAGTTCACTCCTATGTATTTTATCATAGACCTTTTCAACGTGCAATGAATACAATATGTACGTAGGTCCTTCTTCCTTTCCCTATATCTTTCCACAAGTTTCCGCAAATTGTGGATGATTTCAATAGTCGATTGCTCTTATATGAATCCAAATTGATTCTCGAATATGGGCACCCCTCTCCTCATTCTCATATCCACTACTCTCTCCCACTTATTCATTCTTTCATAGTGTAACATAGCCGTTTAATCCTCATAATTGTTAAAATTTTGAATAACCCTTATTCTTGTACAATATAATCGAGCAATTATACTCCATTTCCATTCATCGATCATTTTGTTCTTTTAAAATAGCATTAAACAACTCAATCAATCACTATATACCTACTTATGCAACTTGCAGAATTCCACGGAAATCTCATAGGACCAGGTTACTCTACCCTTGCTCATCCTACTAATAATTAATTATAAGAATAATATCATACGAAAATAATAATATTCTCTTAATTTGGTAAAATAGATAAGTGAAAAAATATCTATTTTTTTTATTATAAGAGTCAGCAAAAGAAAGTTATAAACTAAACATATGCATCTAATGACATAAGTTCTAAGGAATTAAACAACATATCTAATAATGTTATATATATATATATATATATATATATATATATATATATATATATATATAATTATGAAAATATAGAATTTTGTGTGGCAATTTTTTCTTCTTCCCAATATTAAAGGTATTTCTGGCCACCATATTTTATTATTTATAATATTGAAGGTACTTGTTATGACATATAAATAGGAAAAAATATTTAAATAGACAACTTATTTTATCATATTCTTAAATTTTTTCTATCATTTTACAAAATTATAAAAATTCTTACTTTCTCCCAATTCTTAGATACATCACTTTACGCGATATATCGATCGTATACATCACTATACATGATACCGAAATATAATAAATCACCTTACGCGATGTATTAATCGTATATAAATCACTATACGCGATGTATCAAAATATACATAATATATTGAATGATATATCCAAAACAGAGACACGATATATCGAGACGTTGAACAATGTATCCAAAGCTGCGGCAAAACATATCGAAACATTTTGAAATGTATTCAAATTTCATCAAATTTAAGAAAGTTTTATAATTTAATAAAAAATAAATAAACTAGTATTAACTCCTAATAATATGAAATTTGTGTAAAATATTCGGTAAATTAACCAGATAATATAAAACACAAAATTTGGACTCATTTAAATTTATCTTGACAGAGGGGAGGAAGACAAGAAGCCAAATAGATAGCGTATGAATCCCTTTCTGTCTAAATTAATTGTTGAGAAAAAAACTATATTATATAAAAACATACAGCTCTATAAAGTGATTATTTTAATAAAAATGAATACGTTGATTTGTGTATTTTTTGTTGGATCTGCGGACTTTGAGGATATTGCTTTCTTTTTCATTCAGTGCTCACGTGTATTTCAATGCCTCTAATTAATTAATTCTTAATTTAATTAATCAACTAAACATACCTCAAATTAAGTTCCCAACTTTTTGACCCTTAATTTGGCACTAATTATTCTAACAATTTTATTCCCTTTCCTAAAATATTTTATTTTATGCATGAACAATCTATTAATTATTACTTAATCTTTTAAATGTAGATGAAGTAATTTCACTTGATTCATTGCATCAATTATTTATCGTGATTTTATAATATAGTATCTGTCTCAAAATTATTTGTCATCTTAAAAGTTTTTCTCATTTTATCTTTAGTAGTAATGTTCTTTAAAAATACAAATACTTCAATATGGTAACATTTAATGAAGAAAATTATATCTTATAGACATAATTTAGAGTAAAATTAACAAAAATATTTGTTCCAAATTACTTTTAAATTAATTAATTAATTTATTAATTTTTTCATTTTCCATTAAATGAATTCTTCTTGAAAGTATAAACATTGTATGTTTTTTTTTTCAAAATTCCTCCATTCTTAATTTTGGTATTAATGGATAAGCCAAATAAATAAAGAGTATTAAAAAGAGTTAAATGATAAATTAGTATTTTTTTATTTATAATATTTTAAGAGGGTGTAAAAAAGAAAAGAAAGGGGGGGACAAGTAATATCTCAACGTGACAGAGCGAATAATTTTAAAATTATTTTTTGAGTCTTAATGAGATAATTTATTTTTACACAAGTATTTAAAATTTATTTTTAGAAAATGATTTATAGTCACATAAATATTTAAAATTTATTTTAAACTATAAGTTTTAAAATTCTTCTTTAAAGTACTTTATGTCAAATTAAAATTATCACGTAAATTAAGATGGACTAGTGAATATAATATATAACCATACACAAATAAACCAAACTAACAACGTATACGATGGATAACCTGTCCATTATTGTGTAATAAAGTTTAGAAGGTTTTCATTCCTAACTCAAATATTTAATGTCATATATCTGGTATGAGAAAAATTATGTTTGGAGCATCACTTTTAAATAATTTTTATGGTGTCTGATTTTTAATTGAAATTTTAATAGGAGCATCTTTATAAATAGTCAATATAATAAACTTAATTATGTTTCATGACTATAGTTTGCATATTTAGCGATTGTACATGCAGTTTAAACTGTTTCTTTTGTATAATTCGCGAGTATATTTGTTCAATTGAAATTATTATATATATATATATATATATATATATATAAACTCGAAATAACGAATCTATATGAATACAAACATCTGAACTTTCAACAGTTATACAAATTATATCATACAAAATTTACATTATACAAAACTTATACAAATTCTGAATTATATAAACTCAAACCTAGCCCATGTAATTATCACTAAATATTATTTGCAAGTGGTAATTAACTAAACTATAAGTATGATAACTAATGAACTAGTATATGTTTACTTAACTGTATAATTTTTTCATTTTTTTAAAATGAATTCAGTACCCCGAATAAGGAAAAAAATAATGCCAACATCTCAAATAAATAAAGGTAAATGTCAAGTGGGAAAACTAAGGTCTATGATTTTATTTTATTTTTTTAAAAAAGGGGGGAATTAACTGTAATATGTAAAAACAAGAAAATAAGTTTTATTGGTGTTTGACTTTGACTGTGTACATGGCTAAAAAAGTTGGATATATGTTGAGATAATAACACACAAATATATATATAAATAAATATATTTACATTAGTTGAAGCAGATTTTCATCACTTATATCTGGAATAAGGTTTCCCATTCAACGACATTTTCCAAAGTCTGGTAATAATTTCTTCCTTTTATTTTTCATTTCCATACCATAATTCACACAACACACATAAACATAACATCACATTTTTTTGTTGACATTTATAACATAATAAATATATACTCCTTTTTCCCCCCCTATATCTTTGCTTCCTCTTAACATCATAGTTTTCTCTATCATTTCTCTTCGTTCTTCATCGATCTTTCTTATCGAGTAAATAAGGTCATATGTATATTATAACACAACTACTAGCTAGTTGTTTTTAAGCACAACTTGTTCTTCCTTTGTTGCAATTTTTGGTTGAATAATTTGTGTTTTAACGATTGTAATATAGAAAAATTATACACGATGATGTCTGGATCAACAAACGGGCACCTTTCAGTTCCTCCGGGGTTTCGTTTTCATCCAACGGACGAAGAACTTCTTTATTATTATCTAAGGAAGAAAGTATCGTATGAAGCAATTGATTTGGATGTTATTAGAGAAGTGGATCTTAACAAACTTGAACCATGGGATCTTAAAGGTATGATAAAATTGTTTTAATTTGTTCATGCATGCACTTAACTTTCTTCTTTTTCATGACCTAAAAATGCAAAAAAATAAATTAAACTCCTTTTATAGAAAAACTTATTTATTTATATTGTCACGTCTTTTCTTACCTTAGCTGACTCGAGTAGATCTAAGTCAATCAATAAAGAGCAACTTTGGTAGATTTATGAGTAGAAAGAGGATTTGATTATAAAGATGATCTAGATCAATTAATTTTTTCTAAAGATTAATTAATTAAAGAACAAAACCATATTATGACACTAATTAGTAGTAGTATAATTTTATAGGGAAATAATTATACTAAACCACAATGGATTTAGGGTTACATCCACTTTCAAGCTATGAAATGTAACCTACCGAGGAAGGTTACATTAATTGCCTTCTTTTGTTCGTTTATAATTTATGTCACAACTTTTATTTTTCGAGATTCAAATCATTTCATTTCTACGATAAGTTTTACGTTTATTTTTGAAATATCTTGGATTGTTAATTATTGTGATATATCGTACTTTTTACGTAGTTTTCAAATATGTAAATTTTATTTCAAAATAAGTATTTCATGTCAAAACTAAGGTTTAATTGTTTGACTCTCGAAATCCGAATGATATCACATAAATTAATACTTTGACATTATGGAAGGAACAAATATGAATATGTAAGTGAAGCATATGCTAAAAGTATAACTTGTATAGACTTGATGAAAATGCAGAAATATGTAGAATTGGATCAGGTCCACAAAATGAATGGTATTTTTTCAGTCACAAGGACAAGAAATACCCTACTGGAACTCGAACGAATCGAGCTACGACAGCTGGATTTTGGAAGGCTACAGGGAGAGACAAAGCAATATATCTTAGCAACTCCAAAAGAATTGGGATGAGGAAAACTCTTGTATTTTACACAGGACGTGCCCCTCATGGCCAAAAAACTGATTGGATCATGCATGAATATCGACTCGATGACAACAATGCTGAAGTAGAGGTAACAATTTAACGTTACAACACTCATTTTTACACTATAATCTTTTTAGGTCAAAACTGTTTCTTTCTTAAGTCAAACTGCATCAGATAAATTAAAACAGAAGGAGTAGTACTTAATTTGCTTTGATTGTTGAAGCCATTGCAGGAAGAGGGTTGGGTTGTTTGTAGGGTATTCAAGAAGAAGAACTACACAAGAGGTTTCCAACACGATATTGGAGAACAAGATCACGAGCCACAATTATCTTTTACAGATCCTATGAAAGGTGGAACTTCAAAACAAAATATCCAACAACAACTACAAACCGCGTCGTCTTGCTATGACAACTATCAATCATCCTTTGATGGTTCAATGCATCTTCCTCAATTGCTTAGTCCTGACTTAACACTTCCATGTCCATCACTCGTCCCTCCTCCGTTGAGTAATCACAACTTATTGAGACTAACATCAACATCAGCACCTAATTTTAATTTCCCTCAACAACATGATAAATTTAGTGGTGATTGGTCTTTCTTGGATAAACTTCTTGCTTCATCAAATCAAGCCGCTGTGATACAATCTCAGGCACTTACAACAGATTTGGTTAACCCTACAAACTCACAAAAATATCCAATATTTCATCACCATGCGTTTGATCACGATATTATGAAATTCTCAAAGTAATATTATGAGAATACCAGTCGTCCAACTTAGAAACTATGGTCATCTTTCTATGGCCTTTTTGATTTATTTTAATTTTTAATTTTTTTTGGAGTTCTTTTAATGTTGATTTAGAGAACTTAATCTTATGTACTATGTTTAAAAAGTACTTTCTTTATTTTATATATCGTTATTTGGCTTTATTTTCCCCTTATATTATAGTAAAGGAAAAGACTCAAATATGACATCGAACTTTTAGAAAATGCTCATTTATGTCATCCGTTAAAAGTTTGGCTTATTTATGTCATTGCTGTTATAGAAAAAGGTTCATCCATGTCATTTTTTTACTCCGATTTTGCAAAACCATTGTTTCCACAGTAAACAAGGTTTAACACTTTTCTATTGGTGTTTTTGGATCAAATGTACATTTATTGCCTTTACATCCCTAAGAACACCAAGTCTATGCATACTAGTAATAGTACTAATTTCCTAATAATTTATTGCTCATGTTATAGAAGCCCCACAGAGATGAATTTTTGACCAAAATGATCTATTTTAAAAATCAATTTACCTAATTAATACGTTTTTATTTTTTTTTACAAAAATAGTATAAACGTACTTTATGGTAATGTTTTAGGCTTTATTTGATTTTTAAAAAAATTAACGCCGTTAAATTAATAAACGTTAATGGCAGTAACGATTTTATATTAAAACGTGCCCCACCCCTTTCACTGAACGACGTCACTTTCATTTATTACCTTTAATATTATTTGGCTGCTTTCACCCCTTCACCCCTTTCACCCCTTTCAACCCCTTTCACCCTAAAAAAAAAAAATGGCAGCCGTCTCATTCTAAGCCTCCAAAAATTCCATTTTCGATCGGTTTTTTGTGGACGAAGAGGAGGCGTTAAAGAACAAAAACACAGGAAGACAATGAATGGATCAAAACCTCATTTCGTGGATAAACGGTAGCTGTAGTTTTTCCAAATCAATTTTGGGGATTTCTTGTTATATCGAGTTTCACGATAAATTACGGCTATCAATCTTCTGGAAAGCTTGGAATCAAGTTAATTTTCTGTGTTAGAGCCTTGAGGTATGTTTTTTTCCCTTACAAACTAGTAGATGGAATGTTTGAATTTTAGAATTTCGATCTTCTCGTATTTATATCGTTTTGGTTATATAGAATAATCACTCAAGAAATTCTAATCTGCATGTTCTGTTTTTATTTTGAATTCATGCCTCTTGTTGATGAAAAGAGAAACAATGAAAAGAAAAACAAAGAAAAAAAATGTTCACATGAAAATGGAAGGGAAGACTATATTAGGTTGACCTGCAATGCACTTCTACTAAAATTGAGTTCATTTTTCAATATTTTAATAAAACATTTGGTGATAGTACATTACTTTGATTTGGTTGTTATATTTTGGACTAACAATTATAATTAATATACTTTCATATGGATTTTTTAGTTTAATAGATACATATACGACTGATTATAGTGCATATCGATTGGATCCCGGTCCACTTGAACCATCGGTACTAACTCAACAACTTACCCATAGGTCACGGGATATATGGAATGGAAGTGTTAATATGATTTTAAATACGAGGAGGTGTGATGGAAAATTTTGGGACATCATAAAGAAATATCCCATTCATCCACGAGTCTTAGAAATGATTGAATTATCAGGACTATATGGTGTTTATAGATCAAATCAACCTTCTATTGATCGTAGCTTGATCACTTCACTAGTAGAGAGATGGCGTCCCGAGACTCATACATTTCACTTTAGAACGGGTGAGGCGACAATCACCTTGCAACATGTTCTATGAATACATGAATGTTTCAATTATTTTCTATTTAGTTTGTGTTTTTCAAGTATTCCTTAATGTAACTTCAAGTTTGTGAAAAGTGATAGATAACTTTATGCACTAATAATTGAAATATGAAATATGAAATTTTGTTCGGGAATCACCAAGGTTGGCAGCTTGGGAATCACCAAGGTTGGCAACAAATATGAAATTTTGTTCAGCTGCAGATTCTAAGTTAGTAATCTGAGTTTGGAAATTAACATTAATAATTTTTCTTTATTAGCAATTTGGAAAAATTCACATTACATTAGATAACATAAAGAAAATTAACACCATTAGACATTGACCCACAATTATTCACTTAAATTTAATTGCGATTGGGACATTGACGCCTATCATGTCCTGTCTGCCTGCATAATCCACAAGCTCGCTCATACACTGTAGAACTACGATCCATTTCATTATGTATTCTACTTGTCCTTGGCCGATTAGGATGACGATAGAATTCATTACTTCTCATTGTAAAACTTGGAGATGGCCAATATGACTCATGACCAATTGGTGAGAATGACCCAGAATATGTTGCAACATAATTCTCTATTGTGAAATGCTCGCTAACAAAATTTCTAGCTAGCCCTCCCATTCTATCAGTTACCTTCATGATATGTGAACACGGGAAGTGCAGATTAACCCATTTTCCACAATCACATTTTCTTTCATTTAGTGAAACACAATGAGGATTACCACCAGTACCATCAACTTGTATAGATCTAACCTCGTATACTCCTGTGGGTATATTCCAATCAAAAACAAAGTGCCTCTTTGAACTTTCATAATTCTTCTCCCACTTTATTTTGAACCTCCCGGTCCATAATTCATTTTGCTCTGCTAGTTGGTGTGCTATTTGAGACCTACGGGTATACCGTTCAATAGTTTGCTCCAATGAAAGTCTAATCATAGCAGTGACAGGCAAACCTCGTGCTTTTTTCAACACTCCATTGAATGACTCTGAAAGATTTGTTGTCAACACTCCCCATCTTTTTCCATCATCATGGCTAACAGTCCATTTATCCAAGGGAATTTCCATGAGGTATGCATATGCTTCGATATTTTCTTCTTTAATTTGCCACATCATGGACTCAAACTTCCTTACTTGATGGGCTGAAGCAGCCCTCCACATCAATCTGCTGAGGTCCTTGTTTGGAAATTTAGATTGAAAGTTGCTCTTAAGATGTCTTATGCAAAATCGGTGGAAGACTCGAGGCTCTTGAAATCGCCGCAACTCCTGCAAACTAGTCAAGATTCCTTTTGCCCTATCAGATATAACACATACGTTTTGTCTACTTTTTATCACATGTGCACTCAAATTTCTAAAAAACCATTTCCATGCCTCTTTTAATTCTTTGTCTACAATAGCAAACGCTAAAGGGAGAATGTTATCATTTCCATCAATTCCAACAGCAATTAATAATTTGATCTCATATTTTCCATAAATATGAGTTCCATCTACTGAAATAACTGGGCGACATGTTTGGAATCCATCAATGCATGGCTTGAAAGCCCAAAATACAAATTTAAAAGTTTTTACCTCCGATGAACTCATAGACTCTTCGTGTTTCCATTCCACAATTGTTCCATGGTTAAAGTGTTGAAAAGCTGCAAAAAATTTAGGTAGGTCACTAAATGTTTTCTCAAAGTCACCATACACCAATTCAAATGCGCGTTGACGTCCAAGCCATGCTTTTCTATATGTCACTTGGTGACCAAAATTTTCATGAACCTTTGAAATGACATCTACCACCAAGAACTTAGGATTTTTTCTAATTTGATTTAGAAGTAGTGATGCAATCAAATTGGTATTTAGATTGGCGTGACCGCTAGAAAGCCCCTCAGTCTCACATCTATGGTTTTCAACATATTTTCCTATCTTCCAAAATTTATCTCCAACTTGTCGTCCTCGAAGAAACCACATGCAACCCAATAAATTATAAAACTTACATCTCACAACCCATAGACTTTTGGTAGATGTTACCACCTTGAACTCCTTATTTTTGTGCAAACTCCAAATCGTTACAGCCATTTTCAACTTTTCTTTACTACTAAAAAGCATACTTTTTTTTTTAAATCTTTTTTTGCTTGCTCAGACCAAGCTGAACAACATTCCATCTCAGATTCACATGTAGACATGAAAATGTCTTCCTCATTCTCTAATGTCCTGAAATAGGGTATGTCATGAGACACACCCTGATCATGATTATGAAGATTTACACCATTTTAAGAAAAATCTCTAATATCATCGATATCTTCATCAGGTTCACTTTCATCACCATCTTTCGGAGGTTCATCTTCCTCCGAACTTTCATCACTAATTTCAGCATTTACATCATTATATAGATCAACGTTGATATCAATATCTCTGTAAAAAAATATTAGTCAAATTCTAGCAAAATTATAAATATACAAGCTTGTTTTAAAAGCGATAATAAATATTCTAAAATATTATTTCTTCTATTTATAAGAGATAATTTGTGTATACTGACAATAAAAATTATCTTATTAAATTGTTAGACTAAGATTTAATAAAATAAAGATTTGTTGTTTACCTAGCCTCATATTCCATGTGACTATTATCAATATGCATTTGACTACTTGAGCCTTCACCAAATGATCGATGATCATGCATCAACAATTGTTCAAATGATGGTTGAACAATCGGTTCTACAAAATGAGGTTGATTGATCGTGGTAAGGCCATAATTTTGAGCCAACAAATTCATGTGATAACCATGATGACCACTAACTTGAAATGCAACATTTTGGTCTGTCGATACAGTCTTTACATACATCTCCAAAACATTTATATCAATCTCATCCGCAAATTTTTGAGGTATAAAAAGAAATTGTAACAAAGATTGGTCATTCTCGATTTTAAACTCAATGAACCTTGTATTGTTACCTTGAATTGAACATGGATATTTTCCAGAAATATCCATATGAATATTTTCACTATATGTTCCCATTTTCTCATGCAACAATCCAACCAATTCAACATAGGTAGTTGAAGTCCACATGCTAATAATCGTTCTAGCACATTCAGTATACCTAAATCCGTTCATATCCGTAATTATTTCTCCACCCAATACAAAGCAACCATCACATTATGTTCAAAGCTCGTCATCTTAATCCTATACATAAAGATAAAATATTTTTTAAAACAATATTATTAAATTAAAAAGATAATTTTAAAGCTATAATAAGAACATAGCAAAGGATAAACTTCACTTATTTAATTCATACCTGATGAAATTTTGTGAATATTATTTTTAAAATGGACCACACAAGGAAAAATTTTGCTGAATTATATTTGAACATGCAAAATATTACAACAACATTTATTTATAGTCACTTTGGTCAGTTTGAAAAATGGAGGAATATAACTTTAACAGAGTGTTGTAATTGACAGCAACGTTTTTAAGGTAAAACGTCATTGTGAGTAACGTTTTATAGCTAAATATATTCTAAATTTGCAAAAGTCGAAGGCCCGTGATTGGATTCTTATGAAACGGGACTCAAAGTAACATTTTAAGTGTAAAACGTTACTCATAGTAACGTTTTACAGTTGAATGATTTGACTCCGCCTTTGCAGGATTGGAGTCAGTGGCCCGTGATTGGATTCTCCAAAAACGTACTCTTGAGTAACGTTTTACACCTAAAACGTTACTCATAGTTACGTTTATGCGTTTAACGTCGCCAATCCGTTAACTTTTTGTCCGTTGAATTTTTATAATGAAAATATCCTAAAACGTTACCATAAAGTACGTTTATACTAGTTTTGTGAAAAAAATTAAAAACGTATTATTTTGGTGAATTGGTTTTAAAAATAGCTCATTTTGGTCAAAAACTCCATAAATTATTCCCCATTCAATGGGTGTGGAATTTTTTTTTTACAATTGGATCATAACATAGCTCCTATCAAGTCTATGTATTCTCAAATTCTTCGATTGTTCTAACAATTGTGAAATGTGTTTTAGTTGGTAGAATAGGAAAAATTGGGGGAAGAAAGGCATACGAGGAATGAATGGAAAGATAAAAAATTTGGAATAAAGAAATGACTTTTTGGATAGACACGTGAAACTAGTTAAGAATTTTATTTAACAAAAATATAAAACCAAAGTGGATGATTTGTGTCTGTTGCCTGTTCTTCCTTATGAGTTGAGACCGATCATTCAGATTGGGTTGGGGGCGGGTAAACTAATAAACTCATATACTAATAAAATCAACAGAATAGTTATCTATCAGAACAATACCCTTACCGATCTATTAACAACAAATAGATTATGGTAGGTGAAATTAGTACAAAAACTTAAAGATACACTTCCTAATAATGAAATCCAGTGACAACTAGTGAGAGACAATCATAATAAAGTTTACAAGTCATTTTCTGATGTAATTGAAATTCTAAATTTTCTAAAAATTCATAAACTCTAATCTCTACAAAATATTTGATAATCTAGTAATCCATTGTTCTACGCTAGCTTTCGGAGGTATTAGGAAGAATTTGAAATGGCATATTGATTCATACAGAAGAAAATGATTTTCTATGTTCCATTTTCTTGATACAGGAACAACATTAGAGGAGGTAAGGTTACAAGCATTTGGAGATGGTTTACTATAGCTTCGAAATTCAATTTTTTTGGTTAATTCTGTTTATATTATCTTGATGAACAAATGATTAACCTTAATCATTCAATTAATTTTATTATTAATATCAACTAGTTATAAGTAGCTAAATCTCATAACTAGGATTATGGAATATATAGTACGTAGGGATAATTATAATGAATTTTCACATTATTATAATCTTTGCATGAAGGGACGATCATTGTGCATTAAGATTTTTTCGTATATGTTGGATTACTATATTTTGACAATGACCGCTGTATTCTCATTTGAGTGTGTAGTTTGGGCGATATCAATATTTTGGCGTCGTTACCAAGGAGTGTGTAATGACCCTCTAGTTCATTTCAATGTTTATGCTTTTTTATTCATCGTCCAGAGCATTCCTATAGTGACCCCAATTCATTTATGACTTGTTGGGACTAATAGTTTGATCACCCAGCTGTTCGTTTGCTTTTATGCATGTTTCTATGTTTTAGAGCTATTGAACCTTGAATGGTCATTTTTAATTATTTGTTCAGGAAGATGACCTCAAAATCCAATTCTTACGATTCCATCAGCAATACAAGGGTCATTTTAGACTAGTAGCATGTTGAGCACAACTCCAAGGCTTTTAGTGTGAGTCTGTACGATTAGGTATTTTAACTTCCAAGTGAAGGCCTAAGTTTGACCTTGATCAATATTTATGGTAAACATGTCTGAATGTGAAATCTCCTAATATTGAATTTGGTTTATAACGACCCTTCATGTGGATCTTGAGACTTCCGGGCTAATTTTGAGCCCGCTTATGAATTTTTTTTTACTTTAAACAAAGTTTCGTAGTGGGATCCACTTTTAACCAAGATTACCTCATAGGGAAATTCCGCCTGCTCCATTGAGTCCATAATATCAAATTTGGTAGGATAACATATCTTGCTAGCTGGGCGTGACACCCTGGGAGTTTACTAGCTGGAATTGGGCGGCCTAGATTGTTATATTTACGCCCCCGAGTTACCTTCTAGCTGGACGACTGAGTGGCCCTATATATTGGTTACAGGTAGTTTCTTGGGTTCGCGTTCTAAGTTGCTCTTATTGGATTTGGACTTATGGCACTTCTCCCATGTAGACTTAGTTGTTATGTATAGTTTTCAGGCTTATGGGGTTTAGAGATTACATTTTGTAGAAATTCATCAAGTTGTTATTTAAATTACTCTAGGTTTTGCCTTACTGTATGCCCTCTACTAGGAGTCAAAGATCTCCCTTAGTTCCCATTGATCCAAAAAACGACTACACATTCAAGTATCTAAGGCTGAACTTCATATGCTTATTATAGGCTACTTAAGGCCACTTGAGATGATTACAATCATCAAGTACATCACTATTTATATTATTCAAAATAGAAAACTGAGGAGAATCACCATTAATGGAGATATGAGAAGAGAGAAAAAATATCTTCATTCATAATGTATGACTTTACATTCAAGATATGTGTATATATACAAGAGAATTAATGAGCTGTAACTAAAAGATTCTTCCTAACTAATTTTAACTAACTTCTACAACTAACTAACTTTGATAAATGACTAACTAACTTCATTAATTCATCACTCCCCCTCAAGCTTAGAATAAGAAAATATATTTCTCATTCCAAGCTTGTGAATAAAAGCTTCATGCTGAGGCTTACACAATCCTTTTGCGAGTAAGTCTGCTGGCTGATCTTTAGTGTTTATGTAGTGTGTCTGTATGAGCCCTTCCAAAATCTTTTCTCTAACAAAGTGACAGTCTATATCAAAATATTTAGTTCTGTCATGAAAAATAGGATGAACTACTATCTGAATTGCAGCTTTGCTGTAACAAAACTTTATAGGCAGACTCATTTCTATTTCCAACTCCTTGAATAAACCTTTCAGCCAAACTATTCTGCAACTGTAGTGTCCATAATTCTGAATTCTGCTTCTGCAGAGCTTCTAGATACAGTACTTTGCTTCTTAGCCTTCCATGATATTACTGCATTCCTAAGTTTCACTACATATCCTGTTACAGATCTTCTAGACTCCACACAGGCAGCCCAATCTGAGTCACAATATGCTGTTAAGTCTGACCTTTTACTGCTTGGCATAAACAAACCAAGTCCTGTTGTTCCTTTGATATACCTCACTACTCGAATAGCAGCTTCCATGTGAGATATTTTAGGTGAGTGCATATACTGACTTAACACTTGAACTACAAAGGCTATGTCTGGTCTAGTCATAGTCAAATACAACAACCTCCATATAAGCCTTTGATATTTCCCAAAGTAATCTAACAATGTATCTTCTGTATTACTGACTTTGCCTGTGCATTCATCAAATTCAGTAGAAGTTAACTTGTGCTTGAATTCTAGAGGAGTAGAAGCAGGTCTGCATCCTGTTAATCCTAATTCAGATACAAATCCTAAAGCATATTTTCTCTGATTCATGAGAATACCATCATTAGTTCTAGAAAATTCAATTCCAAGAAAGTATTTTAGCTCACCAAGATCTTTCATCTTGAACCTGTGTTGTAGATCTTTCCTAACCTGTTGTATGAGTTGCAAATTTTTACCAATTACTAATAGATCATCAACATAACAAGCAGCTCTTTTTCTACTTTCTTTGTAAACAAAGAATAATCATAATGAGACTGTGTATATCCCATATTAATTAATGCTTGAGTCAGTTTTAGATTCCATTGACTTGGTGCTTGCTTCAAGCCATACAAGGATTTATGTAACTTGCAAACCATAGACTTCTCCCCTGGGTTGCAAAGCCATCTGGAATCTGCATATATACTTCTTCAAGAAGATCACCCTGAAGAAAGGCATTGTGAAGATCCATCTGAAATACAAACCAACCATTAGAAACAGCTAAGGCTACAACTGACCTCACAGTTACCATCTTGGCTACTGGGGAGAAGGTCTCAATGGAATCTAGACCTTCTTGCTGACTATACCCTTTGGCCATTAGCCTGGCCTTATATCTATCAACAACAACTGAGGCATGATATTTCACTTTATACACCCACTTGCAACCAATAGGAGTCTTATCATGTGGAAGAGGAACAATAGACCAAGTACAATTATCTTCTAGAGCAGTAATTTCTGTTTGCATGGCTTTGACCCAGTGAGGATCCAAACATGCTTCCTTATATGACTTAGGTTCAATAATGGTAGAATAAGCAGCAAGAGAAGCTCTATAGGAAGGAGACATTCTAGAATAAGAAATATAATGTGAAATAGGATATAGACAGACATTTTTATCACTAGGAGTAACATAGTTATCCAACCACACAGGAGGTTTGGAGAGTCTGGTAGATCTTCTAAAAGGAGGTTGACTTTCAGTAGATACAACTACCTCAGAAGGAGTAGAAAGTGAATGAGATTCAACTAGAGATGATGTAGAAACTGGAATAGCATGTGAAGTATCTGAAGTAAGAACAGACTCAGATAGAATAGAAGAATCATCAGAAAAATGTAGAACATGAAATAAAGGAGAAGGATAAGATTGAAGATCTTTAAAAGGAAATATACCTTCTTTAAACACTGTGTCTCTACTAACAAAAAAAGAATGAGAGCTCAAATCATACAATATATAGCCTTTTTTTAAAGAGGAATAACCTAAATGTACAATAGGAATAGCTCTGGGAGAAAATTTATCTAGATGTTTAGGAGTAGTAGCATAACATAATGAACCAAAGACTCTAAGATGTTGAAGGGAAGGAACTTTGCCAAACAACACTTCAAAAGGAGACCTATTTTGCAATACTACAAAAGCTAATCTGTAAAGAATATATACTGTTGTAGAAACACAACAACCCCAGTACTTCAAAGGAATACTTGCTTGAAACCTTAATGCCCTGGCCATATCAAGAATAGATCTATGTTTTCTCTCAACCACACCATTTTGTTGAGGAGAATAAACACAAGAACTCTGATGTATAACTCCAAACTCCTTGAATAGACTAGAAACTTGAGAGTTGACAAACTCAGTTCCATTATCTGTTCGAACACACTTAACATTGACACCAAATTGTGTTTTCACCATACTTAAGAAATTTTTCAGAACTATAAGAGAATCAAACTTAGTATGTAACAAAAAAATCCAAGTATATCTAGATTTATCATCCTCCAATGTAAGAAAATATCTCTTGCCATCGTGATTAAAAACTCTGTAAGGTCCCCAAACATCTCCATGTACAATATCAAATGAAGAAGCAGAAGTAGTAACACTAACAAGAAATGGAAGCCTAGATTGTTTTGCAATAGGACATACAGTACAATGATGAACTTTCAAAGATACAAGAGGTAAACATTCTATTCTACTGAGTACTTTAAGAGGAGCATGACCAAGCCTCTTATGCCAGAGATCACTCAGAGAATTACAACAACTAGTAGCAACACTAGACTTGTCTACATTAAGAACTTCAGTAGTGGAATTATGAGCATGAAAGCCACCACATTAGTAATATGATCTACATCTTTTCCTTTGCTTAACAGCTGAAGAATATGTGAGTACTGCTCAGGTGTTAATAAGGAAACACCACCATGTGTACTTTGGAGCAGTATTAGTAGAGGAAGCATGATTATCAGATGCTCTTACCTCATTAAATTGATTGCCTCCAGTAGCAACACTGTTGGCATGAGAATTAGAGGTGGTTCCTTTCCTCTTGGGATATCCATGGAGCTTATAACAAGTCTCCCTGGTATGACTTTTAAAATGACAGAAATCACAAAACAAGTGAGCTTTCTCATTAGATCACCATAGTTTCTCTGCCTATAACCACCATTGTTTCCATTTTGATTACTGAAACCAGAGTATTGACCTTGAGATACTTTGTTACTCATAAGAGCAACTTCTGAATGTGGATCAGCTAGAGAGGAACCAGTACTTACACCATTCAACCTCTGACTTTCAACATTAATGATCATAGCATATGCTTGATTGAAATTAGGAACAGGAATTATCATCAAAATTTGAATCTTAGCATGAGCATAGGTCTCATTTAGTCCCATTAGAAATTTCCATAGCTTATGATACTGAAAATGTTCAGAATACAATTTTTCTTCATTACAAGCACATGAAGGAGGAGGCATTAGAGTTTCAAACTCATCCCACAATTCTCTAAGTCTAGAAAAGTAACTTGATACAGAAGCAGTACCTTGAGTAGTGTAACAATTTCCTTATGTAGAAAAAAGGCCCTGGATGCATTGACCTTATCAAACCTTTCACGAAGATCTTCCCAAACTGTATGTGCATCAGATCCATAGATGACTGTACTAAGTAAACCTTTAGAAACAGAATTCATTATCCATCCCAAGACAATGGCATTACACCTATCCCACAGATCATGCATTGAAGAGGGATACATATCCTTTTTACATGTTCCTAACAGAAATCCCGACTTGTTTTTTCCTAGAAGTACAAGTTTCAAGGATTTACTCCATAGAGAGTAATTTTCAGATCCTAGAAGTTGAATTGAGATAAGAATTGAACCTTGAGTATCTGATGGATGAATGAACGAGGGATGATTGTGATCAACTCGTTCAGATTTAGTAGAAGATCTTCCCTGTAGTTGCACTTCATCATTTACAGCACCTTCATTAGGAAGCACCATGATTGATTCACCAACAAATTTCCAGAACTTAACAGGGATCAAATCAGAGATGATAAACAGATCACAAACAAAGATTCTTTCCAGAACGCAACAGAGATCCAATCAAAAGATGATAACCAGATCACAAAACAGACTTGTATCAGCAAATTGAAGAGCTGATGAATGATTTCACACTATGTAGATGTTAGACACAGGATACTTCACTGTGCTCTGATACCATGATGAGAATCACCATTAATGGAGATATGAGAAGAGAGAAAAAATATCTTCATTCATAATGTGTGACTTTACATTCAAGATATGTGTATATATACAAGAGAATGAATGAGCTGTAACTAAAAGATTCTTCCTAACTAATTCTAACTAACTTTTACAACTAACTAACTTTGATAAATGGCTAACTAACTTCATTAATTCATCAAAAACAAAAAGTCTTTCACAATTTACTAGATATATGTAGTACGAAATTCTAAAGAGACAATTGATGCATTAATTCCAACAGAACTGCTCTTGTTTTCTGAAATGTGAAACAAGAAAAATGAAAGAAAATTTAGCTTGTGGGATAAAACTCCAATTTCATGAGAGACGAAATCGTCTTGGAGCAAATTTTCAACACATTAACTATGACTTTTAACACAGTAACTATGACTTTTAACACATTAACTATGACTTTTAACTGCTTAAAGCAATTAGTTTTTAATCAAAATGTAAGTGAAATTAATATCTTACACTTGAGTGTATGAAATGAAAAGAATGGAGTATCAAAAGAATTATATTCACAATTAATCAGCAGCAGTTACCACTAAAACTTCAGTCAAGGAAACACCAATACTTTTTCCTAAAGTGCTTCAAGTTGCTTTCTTCTAGGAAGTTACACTGTTATGCACAATAAAACACACTGCATGAACCTACTTCAAGATGATACAGAGTTGGTTATATGCCATTCGATTTAGTACTTTCAAACTAGCTTAACTCCGCTCCTAGAAGTACTCAAAGTCGATATATGATGAATCAGTACAAGTGTTTTTGCTTTTCTCATGACTTTCAGTATCTGGCATCTTCTTATCTGAACAAGGAGCTGATGCATCTTTACTAGCGTACTGAGCAAAGTCGACAGGTTCAGGTATAGAGGGAGGAACAGCACTTCTTACTAAAGCCCAATTAACCCCCTCGAAGAAGGGGTGCTGTTTTATCTCAGTAGCACCTCTCTTATATGCAATTCTCTTGTGTGGTTCCTTCACAAGGAGGCCTCGTATAAGATCACGTGCAATAGAACTCACTTGCGGAGTTTCTGGAAATCTCAAAGGCTGTCCTACAACATTGAAGAGCGTAGCACGATTTCCAGCACCTTTAAAAGGTGTTGTCCCATGCAGAAGTTCATACAAGAAGATGCCAAAAGTCCACCAATCAACTGCACTACCATGACCCTCTCCGCGGATGATCTCAGGGGCTAAGTACTCATGAGTGCCAACAAAGGACATGGAACGCACATTAGTCGGCTCTGCCATAAGCTCAGGGAGTGAGCCTCCCACAAAAAGACCAAAATCTGATTTAGACTTGCGATTCTTTTTGGTAGGAAGAATGTTACGAGGGAAAAAAGTCGAGGGCTGAATACAACCTTGGACTGCATTGTCATTGTCTAAAATGCCCGATCCACTGCTAGGATTTCCTCCTCCTCCTCCTCCGTGTACAGATGAAGACTTAACAAGCGTTGGATTGACAGAACAACGGAGAGATAAGTCAAAATCAGACAGCATTATATGACCCTCATCTCTCACTAGTACATTTTCTGGCTTAAGATCCCTATAAACAATTCCGAGCATATGCAGATACTCAAGTGCCAACAACACCTCTGATGCGTAAAATCTGTAAATACACAAATAAACAGGATGAATTATACTCATGAAACGTTTATGCATCGAGTAGGATAAAGATCGTCTATGTACTAACCTAGACGCCTCCTCAGTGAAATGCTTATTAGGCTGTTTTTGACGGAGCGTATGAAGATTACCTCCACTGCAGAACTCCATAACTAAGCAATAAAACTTATCAGTCTCGAAATGTGAATATAAGGTTGGCAAGAAGGGGTGGTCAAGTAGACTAAGAATTTCGCGTTCTGTTTGTGCTCTGAGTAATTTATTTCGACTAGCAAGAGATCCTTTATCCATCACTTTCATTGCAAAGAAGGCATTTGTTCCCCTGAGTTCCACAAGGTACACACTACCAATATCACCATATCCTAAACGTTTCAATAATCGAAAATTGCTTAGATTAAGAGGAGGTCCACCTCTACCAGTAGCAGAATTAATCGCATCCCATCGAATATCACCACCAGTGTGTGGCTTCAGAGGCGTAGTACTACTCGAGCTACTCTCTGTGCTCTCACTAACTTTATTCGGATGAAATGTTTCGTCTAACGACATCGTGCTCATCTGCATTGAGAAAAATGTACTTAACACCACTACAACACTTCAACCAAATCCTATTGAATTTAACAAAAACTTTATACTTAGCATTAAAAATGGAAGACGATCAATCAATCATCATCATACATGATATTTATACAATATTAAACGTATTACATTTTCCTTTTTTCATTAACCATGACGTCCACCAGCAACAAGTACCAGGTAAATTTGTCCACCAAAACTAGGACAGATGAGAAGAATCACCTGTTGTTTTGTAAACCTATTGTGTTTTAAAGATCCACTTTTGTAGAAATGAAGTTGAAGCAGAGCTAAATTTTTTTTCCATTTAAATTCCTCGCAAATAGATTGTCAACATAAATAAACGACAATAACAATTACTACGTCTCAATACCAAAATAATTAAGATCAACTATATGAATCTCCGTTTTAAATAGAAATAACTGTTTTTTGTGTTCAAGCTTATACAACAATTTCTGGATATGATGAACTATAAACGTCAAATAAAAATTAGGAATACGATACAAAATAGAATTGACCTCAGGTAACTCTAATGGTGTTGGCTTTGTCGACATTATAAAAATTTCAACCAAATAACCTGAAAAATAAAAAAAATTGATTCGTCATACAGCCAAATTCTATCCAACAGATCACAAGTTTGATATCGTACAACAATGAAAAAATAAAAAAAATAAAAATTGAGATTGAAATGTATTTCATATATCGATAATAAATCTTTATATTTTTTACGAAACTTGACTTAATAACGAGCTCATAACATAAAGATGAACAAAAATGACGATAAAAGATTTTCAAAAACATGTTTATAAACCAGAATTATGATTTCTTCAACAATGTTGCAAGTAAATGGGAGAAATAATTATGTAAAAGAACGAAGCGCGAACCAGAAGAATGGAAGATATAACGTAAGTTTCAAGTAATCAAAATCTTGAATTCATTCATATCGAATTCATTCTCTCGTGTAAGAAGCCTTTTGTTTTTATTTTCCCAAATGGAAATTGATTGTACTGGTAATAACATTTTCTCTTTTTTTTTTTTTGCTTAAAAAAATGTTTTATTCTATTTTAAAATACATTTTAACGTCAATAAAAGAGAAAAAAAAGATTTGTATATATGTTATGGAAATTGGATGTTAAAATAGAAAGAAATGAGAACCATAACATAAAAGAAGGAGAAGCCTAAGAATAGCCGTTTATATCTGACATAATGTTGGGATATATGATTGGGCATGCATAGGAATAGAGTTTATACAAAATTAAGTTTGAGTTGAGTTTATGTATATGTGCAGATAACTCACTCTAATCCACTTATTGTAATTTGTAAAATGAACAAATAAAATGGTGACACATATAATTTTCTAAAAAGATATCAAGTATATATCTCTATCTATTTAGATAAAAGTTAAATTACTAAAATACCCTTTGCTAAAATTAAATTATCCTATTTTTATTTTTTTTTAAAATGTACATAAACAACCCCAAATCCAATGGACGTGTTCTTTTGTAAATACAAAAGATAAAAATCTAACTTCTTGAAAAAACAAATTAATGTGATTTTTTAAATAATAGTCACAACCATAACCCCTCTTTAATGACACGACATAACTTCATATTAATAAAGACATGACTTTGGATAGGAATATGTATGTGTCACATATTAGGATAGAAGATTTATAAAGTAGTAGAGTGTTGTCGTCTGTTGTAGTACTAGTCATAATGCTATAATTTTTGTTTTTGAAATCTGTCATCATGTATTATTTATTGTGTTTTGTTTATCATTATTTTTTGTTGCTATTGTTCCTTTCTAGTAAGTTATGCAATGCTTTCCTTATTAGTTGCGGTGATTCCTTCACTGATGAACATGTGATGGAGCTTATGAACTATGAAATATGATTCTTATGAAAATATGCATACTATAATGAAAGAGATGTAAATGATTTGAGGATGCTTTGAGAGGAAAGTATCAAGGTTGTTGTGAAAGGTTTTCTCACATACTACTAAGATTATGATTGTGAATGGTTTTCTCACCTAAGTTGAATCATGTTTTTGAAGATATTTTTAATAACTCTAGCTTGGTTTGGTTACTTGATTGTGCTTTCCATGTATGATAATATGTATATGATAAATGACTATTACGTGATATTTTACTTAGCATATGTATATGATAAATGACTATTACGTGATATTTTACTTAGCACCGAGCGGGCTTTTGGGATGAAGGTTTCCATTTAGTGTTTGTGGACCTTTAATAGCTATCCCTAAGTTCCAGAACTATGTGCCACCATAGGATATCGTCTCAGATAAACACTAGCTAGTGGATCCACTTTAGCTCAGACTCATGGTTCTTACCTTTGCAAGTAAGGACATCTCTTTTATGTGTGTGATAGACAGCGGATTCCATATTATAGCTCACATTATCTATGTCGATTAATGGTAAACATCCCTCAATAATGAACTAAGGTTACTTTCAAAGTATCTCATAGAGTGTTTTAAAGATGCTAAGCTAGCATTGACCATGATTATGTCTTGTGCTTTCTAACCCTTTTATCTTATGATTTAGCTTGTTCATTGCATGTCATGTTAAGTCCTTTTAACATGATTTCATAACTCTTATACATTGATATTATACTTTGTACATTTCATGTACTAAGCAATATGTGTACCTAGCTACATTGTCTCATTAATGTAGGATCTCACACTCCTACCTCTCATACTCGTAGCTAGTTGATCTCTTGACATTCGAAGATGAGTGAATCCTCATGTTTAGAGAACCAAGATACTTTTATAGCTTTCTTTATTTCAGTTTTCAGACATTTATATGTGATGTCTGAGTTACATCCTAACCGTTTTCTTTTCTAGCTGAAGATTGTGTGAGGGATAAGAAAGAGAAAGAATAGGTATGGTGAACATAGGACTGATGAGTGGCAGTATTAATATTTGGACTAAAAGCATGATTTAGGGGATAGTTAAGCTACACTTTATATTATTCTATGTTACTTTTAGGGTGTGATGTATCTCAATTCATTTATAGTCAAAATTCTTAAACAATGGGATGCTTGATAATTTTTTTGAAAATATAGGTAAGACTATTATATGATAAACTATCTAATTACACAAATATTTCTATCATATTTACTAATTCTTACTAATAATTACATTTTATATCACTAATGAATAATTTTATACCACATTTTAAGTTAGATAAACTTAGATATATGTTTTTTGCTATCAGATATAACCAGAAGAGGAGAGAGGCGAGCAAATTTGTTTATGTATCTCAAGTGCATGTGAATCACACTAGATACATCTAACTTAGAGGAATCCCACTAGTGTAAGTGTTAATTACTTAGGTACATGCTAATTTACAATATTATAAATCTTACTAGATTTAGGTGCGTCCAGATATGTCCAAATACATGGGTCAAAATTAGGTTGTAATTTGTTCTGTATACACTATAACCATGTGAATTCACATGTATTTGGATATAGACAAATTTCGCTCGCCTCCCTTCCATCTCGTTCGCCACTCTAGTGTCTGGTTTGCGTATCTGGTATCCTAGATATACATGTGAATCACACCAGATAATGTATATAATGTGTATCTAGTGTGATTCACTTGTATCTTGGATACATAGACAAATCTCGCTTGCTTCCTCTCATATTGTTCCCCAGTCTCATATCTTACTCGTGTATCTGGTAATCAGATACATGTGAATTACACCAGATACGTATATGTGTATTGAGTGTAATTCACATATATTTGACTTAAAATCTAATATGAAATTATTAAATAATAAGATAAAATATATTTATTTCAAACTATAAAATTTTCTTTTAGTAAATATAATAGAAACATTAGTATAATTAGGTAGTTTTACCAATTTGATACCTAACGCCCATCTTACACCCCTTAATATATATATATATAGAGAGAGAGAGAGGGAAATAAGTAAGGAAAAGAACAAAAGTAATAAGGCAAACTTTATTCCATTATGTGTTGGCCTTTAGTAAGGCTCCAATATTGTCAATTCACAAACATCACTAGATACAACAATACAAATCTATTGTAATCCCAAAAAAAAAAGTCTCGGAAAGGATAATGTGTACACAAATCTTACCCTTGAAGGAAAGAAGTCGTTTCCACCTCCTACATTAGAATATGAGATAGATCAACAAAATGCATGTGGTAACAAATTAACAACATACACACCCTAAAGTGCTATTTAAGGTCAACAACTTGTGCTTGCTCCAGCAGTTGCTCCTCTTCATCCATAGTGTCACAAAGTAGCCTACCCTTAGTCTCTGGCAACCACACAGTAAACAAACCAAATGTGGCACTACACACTCCAAATACCCCATAAGAAAACAAGCTATTGTTCCTTCCAAGTGCTACAAGAATTGGACTCAATGCACCACCAACTACTAATGACTGCCTCACCATTGACACCGCGCAGTTCCTCACACACGTTGGAAATAGTTCCAACGTGTAAATCAATAGAACATTAAACGCAGTACAAGCACTAAAAAACGACACCATTTCAAGCCCCATTTGAAACCACTTCAATCCCTCACTCCCCCCCTCCACCAACGCGCAACCCACGCTACATATCCCACTTAGTAAGGAAAATCCTAAAACCGAACCTTTCCTATTCATTTTCCCTATAAGGAAAAACGCTATCAAGGATGATGGTAGCTCAGAAATTGCATTCAACGTTATACTTAAATAGATATCAAACCCCAAATCCCCAACCCCTAACGGCATACCATAATACACCATTCCAACACCCAAACCAATCAACACTACTGTCATCAATCTACGTAAACACCATCCTCTCTCAACCAACAATCGAATAGCAGAGTATACATCCAACTCTCCGCGTGATGCAGACACAAACATGTTTTTCTCTAAATCTACAAACAATCCTTCAAAGAAACTTGAACTCAACTTCCCCCGTGTACCTCTATTTGCAATCCTTCTCAACGTTTTAACAAATTCCTCCTTATGTCCTCGTAAATAAAGCCACCTAGGCGATTCATGAACAAAGAAATACACAACCATCGAATACAGAACAACTGGGAAACAAGTCAATAGATACAATACTCTCCACGAATTCCCTGTATTTAAATACGCTATCCAAGGTAACGATATAAACCCTAACGTAAAACAAACGAAGCTAATAATCCCAACTTGTCCTCTCCACTTCCTTCCTACTAACTCCGTCGATAAAACAAGTGAACAAGTACCTATAGTTGCCCTGCCAAAACCAGATACAAACCTCAACACAGAGTACATCCATATATTAGTAGAAATCGCGGTAACACAACCCGTTATAGACATTACAAGACATGATAAAACCAACATGTTTTTTCGTCCAAACGATGAATCAGCTAAAGTGCATAGAACAAATCCACCAACAAGGCAACCTATGAAGAAACTTGATGCAGGGAGGCCAGTAATGACTGAGCTGCTACATTCAAGTGACCAATCGGAGACGATTGACGTGTACGTTGGCAAGTCAAACTGCCACGTGTCCTCTGGAACGTCGCAGATGTTTTTGTCCACCTGGCATGAAGAGGAGTTATTGGTACAATGCCAAGTGGGAAGAGCATCAGTGAAAACACTGATGAATGATTGTTGAGCATCGAAAACCCAAGCGATCGAGACTAAAATGGTTTGTACAAATTGCGACCATCCAAAATCTCCGATACATTCTTCTATCGTATTTTCAAGTGAAATGATGCATTTTTTTTGGATCGAATCGGATAAGAGAGGTTCATTTTGCTCACTAGACATGGTAGACAATTTTTAATTTTTTTTTTTTTTGTGAAATTGGACGATTTTGGTCTCTCGATATAAAAAGAATGGTAATTATTATGCATATCAATAATTACAAAAGTTAAATGGCGTAGTGAATATAAAAATGTTTCCTCTTTTGTCATATTTATTAATGATTTCTTTTATTATTATTATTATTAATTGGAAAGGAAAATCTTTGTTCAATCATTCACCAAACTTTTTGATTTAAAAATAAGGTAATAGTATTGGCAGGTAGCGGTTAATTGAACTCATGCTCTACCAATTTATAAGAAAAAATACAAAAAGGATATACAAGAATGATACCAATATGTACGGGCAACAAAATAAATTTATATATATAAGGTAATGTATTTATAGGTATATATATAATATGGATATTATATAAACAGTATATAATTGGTTATAAATAATGTATAACTATGTATCTGAGATGTATATATACTGTATACCTTGTTTATATAATAAAGTATTCAATATAGATACGAGCTCCTCTCAATGTTTCAAATCTTTTATATATTATTCAATCATAATGATTCACGTTTGCAAAACATTAATTTTGAAAATCAAGCTTTTGAACAAACTTTGAAGATGAAAGACGGAGGAGTCGGAAGGAAGAAGAGGGAGGAGTCGGAAAGTAGCCATTAATTGTTAAAGTGTGAGATAGTTTTATTTAAGAATTTAAACTGTTAAAAGAGATTACATTTTTATTAGTTGATGTTATTTTTATGTAATAATGATAATTGAGCTATTTTAAGTAAGAATTTTCGATTCAATGATATTAAACGCAAACCAAAGGTGTGGGAGGATTTCTAATATTACATGAGATGTTTGAATTAAAAAATTATAAATATAAGAGATATTTTTAGATAAAAAAAGATTTATTTAAAAATATTAACTTTATTAATCATAAGATATTAAAATATGAAAGTGGGATTATAGCATATGAATATTAAAAATCATATATTATTACATATTAAAATATACTGATCAAAGTGAGATTATAGCATATGAATTTTAAAAATTATATATTATAACATATTAAAATATACTGATCAAAGTGAAATTATAATATATGAATATTAAAAATTATATATTATAACGTATTAAAATATACCGATCGTTAGGACAAATAAATATAAAACTTTATGTGGCTATTATGTAAATAATAAAATAGTTATTCTTATCTGTTTGTTTGGGTTTTGGCCTTTGGTGAATACCAAAGATAAAGCTATCGGATAGAATATATTCTAAAGGGATGGAGGGTTATGGCCTCGAATATATGCTCATTTTGGTTGTGTTATATGACGGCTCAACGTGTTTTTATTTTATTTTATTACTATTGGGTTTTTTTTTTTCGTATTTATTTTAATGAGATAATTAATTAAAAGTATAATTAATTCCAATATATTGTCAAAATGAAAAAGTGTTTCGAAAATATCTTTAATGAATAAAAATGTCCTCAGTTAATAGTTTCAAAAAGTTCTTCAATAGTTTGATTCGAATGTTTTTATTGTTACCTAGTGGATCAAAAGTGTCATTTCTCGAATAAATATATTTTATTTGTCTCAATTTATATGAAATTTTTTATTTTTTGAGAGTCAAACGGTTTAAGTTTGATTGAAAATTTGTGCATGAAATCTTCAATTTTTTTAAAAATGAAATTTATACATTTGTAAAGTACGTAAAAAGTAGTATACTCACAATAATTGAAAATTCAAAATATTTAAAGGATATATGAAAAATTTACTGTCAAAGGTCGGCTTGCTCAAATCTTGAAATTCGAAAAGTGCCACATAAATTTGGACAAATAAAATATTATTTCTTTTCTTTTTAAACACATCCTTTTTCTAATGATGATTTTTAAAAGAATTAGAGAAATATTTATCCTACTTCAATTCGTAAAAAGTATCAACATATAATTTTTTTATTTATTTTAATTACAAAATTATCGTTATCTTAATAAAAATTAATGATAGGTCGATATGAGGGAATAAAAAAAGGAAAAATTATATGAATTAGTACATTTTAATAAATAATTACTGATTTTAGCAATACTTTCCATTTATTACCATTTATAGCAATACTATATTAACTCTGTAATATAAATTAAAAGTGAATTATGTGTATCATATATATGAATTATAATTGTTTTTTTGAAATATATAATGTTTTATTATAAAAATTTGACACATTGTATTATAAGTGAATTAAAATGTGTGATAAATATATTATATATCATTAAAACTTGTATTATATGTGAATAATAAATTATTCTTTGTAATATGTATTAAATTTATATTATAAATGAATTAAAAGTGATCAAGTAAAAATAATAATTAATGCTATAAAAAGTAAATATTTTTTTTATTATAGTATATTCATGTAAGTTTCCCATAAAAAATTATTATGAGGGTATTTTGATTAAAATTTTAATTTGAAAGAACCTTATTTTAGTTTTTCTTTTCTTGTAAAATCACTTTAATTGATAAATAAGAAGAAAATTATTTTTCTTTTATCTTAATCTCATTTTAACAATTAAAATAGAATAAGAGCTTGTTCGACATTGCCACTAAAAATTGCTTATTTTTCAAAAGCATTGTCAGCAAGTGGGGCACCTGTCTACTATTCAACCCCTATGTTTACTAAAGTGCAGGACTATATGAAATCTGAAGCTTTTAATATATGGTTATATGATCGTCAAAGCAAGAAAAGACGTCAGGTAACGCTACGTGTTCCCACACCCGAACGTGATCGAAGAAAGACTACATCAGCAATTTTTCCGAATTTTATTCAGCACCCTTTTAAAATAGCTTTCCAGAAAAATGCTTTTGAAAAAAATAACATTTTGTGTTCGACTAGAGTATGTTTAACATTGTTGTTGGGAGCCCAGAAACATATTTTTTCCCCTCAAATTTATCGGTAGACAGTGTCTAGTGGATTTTTATTAAACATAAAAAATATCACTATGGATAAGTACAATGAAGGGGGTTAGGCCTTACCTTACTAATCCTAATGAAGTACCTAACATCTACTACTACAAGCATGAAGAAATAAGAATTAGAGAGAAATAAGTATTTTCTAATCACCATAGAGTTTGTAATATACTCTATGGTGATACTACAAATGAGGATGCTTAAATAATGTAAAAATATGTCAATTAAAAAAAAGTTGAGTTATCAGCCTCAAACTTTCTATTACAAACGCATGAATTAAAAAAGATTGGTTGCCCATCAAAATTAACTTGAAGTATTTTTCTCTTGTCTTTTCAAACCTATCCAACAACACTTGATAATTCATACTTTCTTTATGGATTTATTAGATCTTGTTGAACCTATTGATACTGTCAAATGGTTCTACTTTGCATGTCGCATCAGTAAATGCCTTGGAACAAACTCTTCAGTCTTTTTACCGTCCCAACTATGTTGTCTTCCATGTGTCTTCTTTTTGTTTTTGTTGCTTTCACTTCTTTGTTATCTAGGCGATATATCTCCTTTACCTACCCACTCTATCAAAGAATATGTCCAGCATTTCTTCCTCATCTTCATCCAAAGAATCCTTGCCCTAATCAAGCATATTGTCTTTCTCATCTTCATCAAAAGAGTCTTCACCCAAATCGAGTGTATTTGACAGTAATGCCCTTGACTCATTCTTCTTTATAATCACATATTTGGGCACAAATATGGGATCTTCTAGAGTTAATTTGCTATTAAAAGTAGGTGGCGAGACTCATTTTTCTTGAATCAAATCGTTGTCATTTTCTGTTAACTTTACTTGCTTTCCAGTAGTCTCCGATAAAATATCAAAGTTATTCGAGCATAATGGATCTCTTGAGGCATTACTAATATCTTGTCTCTTCTCACTGTCATGAAAATTTATAGTCGCACCCTTTTCACTACATGAAGAGTTATTTTAACTAGTCGGAGAAAGACTCTGATTACTAGTTGAATTTTTGTGTGCAATCACTACCCAATTTTTAGTTGCATTCTTGGTTTCAACTTGCAAAACATGTTATCCAGAATATCCATAATCTTCTGTTAACCTCATAAATGAATGTTTCAATAATGGCAATGCGTATACTGATCAGGAAAGGAACGATATACAACCCTAAGTACAAGGTGATTGCAGGGACATGATAGGCAAATCAAGTTAAGGATGAAAAATATATATTTTATCAATCAGGTCAAATCTCATAGCTGCGCAATCAAAGAGGCATACAAGGAAAATCAACCAAATCAATCAAGACTTACGAGTCGATAAAATCAAAGGACAAATTAAGGAAATAATATCGGACTAGCATCTCCAAGAAGCACAAGATAAATTAAATTAAGGAAGGAATATCATGCCAACATTGAATCAAATTGAAGATGACTATCAAGCCAAGACTCAATATCTTCCCACAAGGAAAGAATTGATCTATCATGCACATATCTAATATGGACATGATTCAGCAGATCAATTGCAATTAAATCGAGGATAAGATCAACGATCCTTGATTCAGACACCCTTGGATTTCTTATAAGAGCATACACTATATAAACCTCCTCGGTCATTAGAGTGAAACTAGAAACTTCACTTGAACTTATTTGTAATCTTCTTCATCTTTGATAAAGCTTTTGTACACAAGAGTGAAAAATTGTAAAAGAAAATGAGAAGGAGAGATTTTGAGGATAGATTATACAAGTAGAGGTAGTGTCAACAATAGACGGTCTGATTTGCACATCAGACTACTCATTTTGTATAGTCAAATTTGTTCGAAGCTCTTAAGGAAACCCTTGAAACCCAAGGAGGTTGAACTAGGAACCATATCGGTGATCCGAACCAGTATAAACTATGTTATTTTACTTTCAACATATTGTCTTGTTTTTATATTGTTGAGCTAATCTGTAGTCGACTATTCCTCACTAGGAGTAGGTCAAATTGACCTTAATATCTTCAAATCTGGTGCACCATGGGATGAATTATGCACCACTGCTTGATGCAATCCCTCTTCAATCATAAAGTCTCGTCTTTCCTCCATTAAAAACGTGATAGTAGGTTCTTCATGAATTATTTCGATTGATTTTCCGATTATTTTTTAGTTATTCGAGCAAATTGTTTAGGATTTATAATATTGGAATTGAAAAGGGTGGTGTATGTGATGGTTTGGGGTGGTGGGGCGGTTTGGACAGCCTCGAAAAGAGGCCATCCAGTGGCCGTAGCAGCCATGAGAGCTTCGAGCTTTTGGCTAGGAAGGAACCCTAGGTCAGCCCTTTTTTGTTGTTGAAAATACAATATTTTGAGAAAAACACTTTTTTTAAAAAAAAAACGTAATAGGTGTTTGGTAAATTTGTAAAACTACTTTTAAATAGAAGCAGAAACAATTTTTCGTTGTTGGGATGAAGTTAATAGTTTCTCACTTTTAGAAAAGGGAAAATACCCAAGTACCCCTCAACCTATGCCCGAAATCCCAGAGACACACTTATACTATACTAAGGTCCTATAACCCCCCTGAACTTATTTTATATGTAATTTTCTACCCCTTTTTAGCCTACATGGCACTAGTTCGAAAAAAAAGTCAACCATCGTTGGGCCCACAAGATAGTGCCACGTAAGCTAAAAAGGGGTAAAAAATTATTAATAAAATAAGTTAAGGGGGGTAATAGGACCTTAATATAGTATAAGTGTGTCTCTGAGATTTCGGGCATAGGTTGAGGGGGTACTTGGACATTATCCCTTTAGAAAAAGATAAAGCATAAATGTTTTCTTTAAGACTAAAACCTATACCTATGTCTTTATTTATATATCTCTTATTAATTAATTAAGATATCTCATAGGTTCAATTAAGTTTTATACTTTCATTTAATAATTAATTTTTTTTATTTTTATTGTAATAAATTTTATATTTTATTTTATGATTACGTATTATTATTATATTTATTATTTTATGTATTTACAATATTAGAAAACAAGAAGAAGGTAACAATAACATTTTTGTAAGACTAGAAAAAAAAAAGAAGTTAAATTCTTAGATTGCATGAGTTTGTAATATGAACATTTGCTTTGTTTGAGTGAAATGGAATTGAATTTGAAATCATGTGAGTACAGGTCATGATTTTCACCGTTTTTGAGTAAGGAAATTTCCACGTAAATTGCTTATATCTTTTACTTTAGCATTACTATTTTAAATTACTATTTTTACTGAATTAAGAAACCTAATCCGTTGACATATAGGAGATGCATACTGTCTAACATGGACTAAATCTAAGATCCACATTAGTAAGAAAATGAATTCAATTTACCCCCTCTTACACTTTGAATATTGTATCTACTACTTATATATAAGTGGCAATAAGCACAGTTGAAGGTCAACAATGTGAAGCTTCAGCTGTGTGCCTATTCACACAATTATTTGTTTGGCCTACTGGATTAGGCTTGACATTTTATCCCTAAGGTTTGGGGTTCAAACCTTGCCAACATCATTTTTTACTTTTGTTTTGATTTCAGCTTTTTTTTCTCCGTAAATCAATTACTCCCTCCATCCGCTTTTGTTTATCATGTAAATTACCTTAATTTGATATTAAAACAAAAAATTTAGATACTCAAAAATTATAATGCAATTTTTTGCATATCAATAAGATGAAAAAATATATTGTAAAATGTTAGTCGATGTTTTTATAATTTGACTTTTAAAATGGAAAGTATGATAATTAATAGTAAATGGAGGGAGTATTACTTTTGATAGCTAAAGACTTCTACATCTACTAATTGATTTATGAGATTTTCACATTGAAAATTTGTGTTTTAGTTAGTAGAGGTCTTTAATCAATTTCAGCTTATTTATGATTTGAATTTTGTGTACGTAAATATATTTTCTATTCATATTTTAGTTATTCCATCTTAACAACACAGGAGGCAGCCAACACGTCTGTTTCACATGTGTGATTCCACGCTATAATCAACAACATATTAACTCTTGAAATTCTATTTGTGTCACATATATTAGGACAAGAAAAATAACATATATTATTTAAAAATTATGTAGAGATACTATAAATTACAACAATTAACAACTTAAAGAATTGAAAAATCATATTAAATTTTAATTGACTCTCTAATTTTTAGCTGTGTCATAAAGTGAACAAAAAATAACAGATATTAGGCTCGTACTAGCACTGACACACATATATATATATATATATATATATATATATATATATATATATATATATATATATATATATATATATATATATATATATATATATATATATATATATAAAGTAAGTGATGATGAAAGATGGAGAGCCATGCATGCATGCAAACTTTTGATTAACATTCCATGTGTCATATATATGTATCCCTTTTTGGTGTTTAGAAATATATTTGAAGGATATAACTTTGGTCCTACAAAAAGCTATAGTACAAAGAAGCTTCATCGAACTTCGCATTAAGATATGATGAATTCCTTGTCTTCACCTTCAATACTTAGCCCCTCGCCCGCGCCTACTCTCTTTTAAGTGCCTTAACTTTTCACTCCCACCTCTCTTGGCCACACTTTTCATCTTGCCAATTTAGCTATTCACTACAACCGATAAAGTTAAATCAGTTTGCATTACCATGCATGTGTTGCTTTATTACTAGCTTCCATCAAAACAAAAAGAAAAAAGAAAAAAGCAACTTATTCTTCGATAAGAAGCACTTCAAATTACACCGTCTTAAACATGTCATAACATTTATGCGACACTAAAAATTTCTCAGCAAACAATGCAATACACATTCCATTAGCTACGTGTTTTTACTTTCGTATTCGAAATTCTCTTTCATACCATATTTACTTCACCAGATACATGTATTTCAAACACATACAAGTCAAATTAAGTAAAAAAATTTAAGGCCTAAGTCATCTCCAGCCACTCGAAGTTGTCCGCATAATTCATTTAGACACCTCAACTAATCCTTGTGCCAATTGAACACTTTATTTGTTCAGAAGTCATTCCTATTAGACACAAAATGCTGACATGGCAAAAACGTGTAATTCACTTTCCTTGAGCGCGTGAATTTATTAAAAATAATATTTTTCTTTTTTTTTTCTTAATTTGTACCCTTTATACCCCTAAGTTAATTTTTTTAAAAAAAATTAACAAAAAAGAAAGAAGAACAGTTCTTCTTCTTCCCTATTCCTATCAACCCCAACCCAACCCCCATACCCATACACCAATTGTTATCTTCTTCCCCCACCATTCTAATGATTTCAAAATTCTTAGTCTTAGTGTTTATCTTCTTCCCCCACCATTCTAATGGTTTTAAAATTCTTAACATTTTGTTTCATTTATAAATTTTTTCGGAGAGATTTTTTTGCCCATCTTTCTCTACCTAAAAAACGAGATGAAGTAAAAAGTTATAATTAATAAAAAAGCTGATGAAAAAAAAATTGTTGGGTTAAAGATGGAACTGTACAAGGAGGGGAGGGGAGGGTCACCATTAATGGAGTTAGAGGAAATGTATTTTTTGTTCCGGTTGAAGGGGCAGGGAAGTGGTGTTTAAGTTTTGTTTTTTTTTTTCATTTTTTTTACTTTAAAATAATTTCTTAAATTTTTTTACTTTATAATATAATGTTTAAATAATTTTTTGGATTAAAAAATAACACATGTCATTATTTAATTGGTCAAATTGACATGTCAGCGCGAGTGTATTTCACACACCCTCTTTTTTTGTTTATTCTCGAAAAAATGTTCAAATGGTTCAAATTCAGAATGGTTGAAGTGTTCAATAGGTAGTACGTCTAGTTGAGGTGTCTAAATGAATAATCGGGACAAGTTTGAGTGGCCGCATATGACTTTGGCCAAAATTTAAATACACTCTATCCAAATGTGATTTGCATTTATATGAGATTACACTCTCTTGTTCCTCTCTCTTTTTATGTAATTAAAATGTATTTATTTAATATTCCAGATACATATATCTAAATCTAATACTTCTTTTATATATATATTTTTTATATTTAATGTATTTAATACATGTATCTACAGGTAACTTAAGTGGGAAGAAGGAAGGGTGATACTTGGTAGTGTGCATTCCTTGGGGGAAAATAAAATGAGAAAAAGGTAGGAGTACACTTGGATCCGTATATATATATGCATAGAATTCCGTTTGGATGAGTATCGTCAGTGAAAAGCTTATTATATTTGTGACTTGTGAGAGCCACGCTTAAAGTTAAATTGTTATTAATTGAATGTAAAAATATATTCTTTTATTTAGATTTATTAAAAGGAAAAGTGTATTATATAAATTAAAATAGAGGGAGTAACAACTTTTTTATAGTACTTCCAATTTTAGATATGTCATAATATTTGTACGACTATAAACTTAATTATCATGAAGCATAAAAGAAATTTGAACCAATTTCTTTTTTATATCTTCTTAAGTCTTATTCCCTTTATCTTATATTAGTTGATCATTATACAAAAAATAATTGTCTCATATTAGCTGATCACTTTACTAAATCTAAAAAACATTCATTTATTTTTTTTCAAACTATTCTCGCAATTAGTTCTTTTTGAAAATATCCACACATTTATAAAGTTCCAAAGAACTTCTCTTAAGGGGTGAATTGATAAAACCATCCTTTTATTTATGATCTTTTAACATACGTGTA
This sequence comes from Solanum peruvianum, assembly GCA_027705065.1. NCBI lineage: Eukaryota > Viridiplantae > Streptophyta > Magnoliopsida > Solanales > Solanaceae > Solanum > Solanum peruvianum. Next base: position 6,546,390 of record JAKWJD010001766.1, on the reverse strand, counting down.
TAAGAAAAAATTATCAACTAATACAAAATTAAAAAGAACTACAGTAGCAAGGAGGATTATACTTCGTCTGTTCAATACCAGTTGACACATATATTAAATAATTATAAATAATAAAATAATTTTACTAATTCACCTCTCTAAATAAATTTTACAAATGAATACGAACACTTCTAAAAGAAAATTAATCGCATCAACTAATATTAATATTATTTGAGATGGGAAATAAAATGACAAAAAGGTGGGAGTGGTATAAAGTACATATTATGCATAGAATTCCGTTTGGATGAGTAAAAAGCTTGTTATAGTTGTGAGAGCCACGCTTAGCCTTGGGAATATCGAATCCTAAAATACAAAAAGTTGGATGCTCTATGTCTCTTTGTCTCATTCCTAAAGAGAAGCTTCCAAATATCCCTATCTTTAATTTTTATTTTTATTTTTATGCTCAAATAAAGGATAAAGAATATATTCTCAACCTACTATCATTTTCTTTACTTTTTTTTTATTTCTACTTTGGTTTTCTTTGACTGGCAAATAAACCAAAGATCAAACCATCCTCTTTCTACTTTTTTTTTTTTTGGGTTATACAATCATGAATAATTAGCCTAAAATGTAAGTTCCCAATAAAACGGTTAATCTCATGATGATCATTTTGCGGTACCAAAAAAATCATTATTGGGACCTTAAACTTTTTAAAAGTTTAAAGAGAAAATAAAAAACAACTTAAGGCTAACATAAAGTGGTACGTTTAGATTAAACAAAGGATTGAAGGACTATTAAATGATGTACAAATTTTAAACATTTAGTACTCCCTACGTTTTATTTTATATGACTTAGTTTGATTCACATATATAATTTAAAATAAGTAACAGATATTTTCGTGGCTAAAAATTATTTCTTTCGAAATAAAAAAATATTATTTTTTTTAGACTTGATTAAAAGAAAAATAAGTTATAAAAACGATGACATACAAGTACTATATATCTATGTATATTTATTTATAAAATTAACAATATATATCAAAATTTACGCTATTATATTCATAATTTCAAATCTTGAATCAATCGTATACATAAAATGTGCAAAAATACAAAAATGAGAAATGATCAACACGTGCGCGCTATATATAATATGATATGATATCCAAAAAATTAAATTACATATATATGTAGATTGTTTTAAAAAATGATGGTGCCCTTCAATATTGTAATAATTAGGTAATTAAAATAATGTATGCCCATGTCACATGATACGTTATAGTAAAGTGAATTCATCGATATGCATGGTGACCAACAATTATTGTTTTTCCTAAGTATAATAATAAGAGTAATAGTAATAGTAATACTATCGTACAATATATTATAAACTCGATAAATTAGAAAAAAAGTTCCAATGTAAAAGATTGTCTAAGTTTTTACCCGAAAACAGAATTTCGTCCACCTTGAGCACTCAAACTCGAAACCTGGGCAGCTCTTCTTGGGGAAGGCCTCTCCGGTTTCGTGTCAAACTTCTTCTCATCTTGTAGTAATGGCTTAGACTCGTAGATATCAGACACCGAATCAATCTCAGGATTGCAACTCCTCTCCATCTGAATAATTTGATGATCGTCTTCATTATTAGAACCTAAACACGAACCTCCTCCACCTAAATAAGTAAAATGATCATCATATATAGTCTGTTCTCTCTAACAACTTGAATTTCATAATCACACAATTTCAATAAGTAAATGATCATATATATAGCATGTTCTCTCTAACAGCTTAAATCTCATAATCACACAATTTCAATAAGTAAATGATCATCATATATAGTATGTTCTCTACAACAGCAGAAATCTCATAATCACACAATGTCACCAAGTAAATGATCATATATATAGCATGTTCTCTCTAACAGCTTAAGTCTCATAATCACTCAATTTCAATAAGTAAATGTTCAACATATATAGTCTGTTCTCTCTAACATCTTAAATTTCATAATCACACAATTTCAATAAGTAAATGATCATATATATAGCATGTTCTCTCTAACAGCTTAAATCTCATAATCACACAATTTCAATAAGTAAATGATCATCATATATAGTTTGTTCTCTCTAACAGCTTAAATTTCATAATCACACAATTTCAATAAGTAAATGATCATATATATAGCATGTTCTCTCTAACAACTTAAATCTCATAATCATACAATTTGAATAATTAAATGATCATATATACTATGTTCTCTCCAACAGCTGAAATCTCATAATCACACAATGTCACTAAGTAAATGATCATCATATATAGTATGTTCTCTCTAACAGCTTAAATCTCATAATCACACAATTTCGATAAGTAAATGATCATCACTGTTCTCTCCAACAGTTAAAATATCATAATCACACAATTTCAATACATACCTAACTCATGTAGACGAAAATCATCTGACCACATAAATGGACTCTTTCCATTGCTAGTATTGTAAGGGCTAGACCTTTTCTTTCCAAGAGACAAGTTATGATCGGTTGAAGTATTGCTCAAGTTCATGAATCCATCGAAGGATGAGGATCGTTCACCCATGCTACTCTGAGCATGAAGATCGATGTGTTCTCCACATATGTTCAAGTCTTGGAATGATGAGAAAGTTAGAGGAGGTGTTCCAAATTCTTTAAAGGCAGCTGAAATGTCTGGTATTAATCCTCCTTGATGATTTCCAATACCTTTAAAGGTTCTTGTTGGTAATGACATATTTTCTTCTCCACCTAATGTTTGACAAGCTTTTTCTAATATAGTTTGCATGTATTTTCCTTGTGCTTCGATCCTCAATTGAAGGTGTCTTTGTACCTACACCATGCATGCACACATAATTAAATTCCTAAGTTATAATGATGTTATACTCTCTCTGTCTATCTCAATTTATGTGGTACTTTTTACTTTTTTAGTTGTTTCAGAAAGAATGTCACCTTTCCGTACTTAAGAATAATTGAACTTTAAAATTCTTCTTTTATCTTTAATAGAATGATTTAAAGTCATACAAATATGCAAGGTTTGTTTTAGGCAATAAATTTCAAACATTTTTTTTTAAAAAAAAATGTATCAAAATCAAACGATATTACATAAAATAAGATGAAGAGAGTAATGGTTGAACCTATTAATTAACTTTAAAATTCAAGATCCGCCTCTTGTTTCGGTAATACTAGAAAATTATATCACTTTGATGAAAAAAAAAAGGAAGGATAGAGAGATTGAAATATATAATTACCTCCAATTGTTCATGCAGCCTTCTTTGCACCTCCATTTGCATCCTAATTCCATCAGATATGTGAAAGTTAATACTTACACCATTTCATGTATGCCATATAATTACTTTACGAGTGTTGATGACAATACTTGTATTGTCACACAATTCCAGCTACGAAATCAAAATTTTCATTAAAATAATTTTTAACCTATATATTTTCTATAAATTTTTCTTTAAAATGTGTTAAACAAACCACTCTTCACATCACCACTAATTAAACCACCCAATCTAATAGAATTAAGCAATTATTAGAAGAAGAATAAAATAAAAAGAAGATGTCAATATTGTTAAAATTTCTACCTTTCATACTAGAAGATTTAATTTATATTAAAGTTTGATTCACATCACACCCTCTCATACACTTGAAAAAGAATTTGAAACAAGAAAAGAAAAGAAAGGGACTAGTAGTGTAAACACCCTTCAAAGAAACAATTCCTAATAATTATTAAAGTGAAAGCAAACTAAAAGAAGCTATAAACAAGATGAAATTTAATTTATATACTAAAGTTTAAAGTGAAATTAACAAGAAAAAAAAATAACAACATACTCATTCATATTACGTCCGATCATTCCAGATGAAGATGCTGAATTTCTTTGTAGTTCTAAACTTGTAGCTGCAAGTTAATTCAACATATTAATATACACTTATACGAAACAAAAAATTCATCTAAGAACACGAATCAATAATACCTCTATCGCTATCCTTCACTGAGTGATCGTTAAATTCTTTGTGTGGTTGTTTTCCCAGTCTAAATTTCTACTCATAACAACAAAAAAAAAACAAAAAAAAAACAATTAGGTTATGAAATGATCAAGCTAAAAACATTCAGAGGTAGATCTTGAATTAAATTAATCGCGAAGATCAAAATTAAACCTGAAGATGACTCTTGAGATGGTAAAGGGTTAAACCCTTAACACCCATAACTCTCATAATAGTTTTAGGTGTTGCCTCTACACAACAACAACAACAAAAAATAATATAAGTTTAAATTCTGAATCAACCTCTGATGATGAGTTTACATATAGGGTTAGGTATAGAAAACGTACTATCAGGTCCACCTAACTGAGTAACAGCATCAACGAAGCGTTCATGAAGCTCAACTGTCCAACGAAGACGAGGTTTTGGATCAGTGGTAAGGACGAGACCAGAGTCACCTTGAACACACATAGGTCTATCATGAGAATTCATAGTAGAAGGTTTCTTGGCATGGAACATTCTCTCTCTCTTTTCTCTTTCTTTTTTTTTTTAAAAAAAATTTCTTTGATGTTATTTCTTTCTTGATGGAATACTATGCTAAAGAGATTCAAGAACAAATGCGATATGCAAATAGAATAGGTTTGGTTTTAATTTGAAGAAGAGAACATGCACCTTTTAGAAGAAAAAAAAAAGTGGACAAACCCTTCAATTAAATAAAGATAAAGTCTATGTTGAGTAAAATGTGTATTATACATATTAATCCGACCGTTTCATTTTATATGAGTTAGTTTAATTTGACATGAAGTTTAAAAAAAAACAAGACTTTTGAAACTGGTGGTATAAGTGTTAGATATTTGTGTGATTATAAAAATATTTCATTAAGGTAAAATGAACATTTTAAAGTTAAATTGTTACTCACTTTGTCCCATACTATATATGACTTACTTTCTTTTTTAATTAATCCAAAAAATAATGACACATTTTTTTGGTTAGTAACAATTACCAACAAGGATTGTAGTGGAGTAATAAGTACTCCTTCATCCTTAACCAAAAAGTCTCGCGCTTGAGTCCCCTTAGCTCTTGCATGTGGAGTCGTCTTTGTTAGAGAACGCTTTACTAATGTGGGACTTCCCGACGCGATATGGCTATCAAACACCGGCTGGGAACTTTAATTTATATATTTTACCATTATGAAAGAATTTCTACTATACAAGTATTTATAACTTATTTTAGATCATAAGTTTCAGAAGTTTTTTTTTTCTTAAATTTCGTGTCAAGACAAACTAACTCATATAAATTGAAACGAATGAAATACAAATATATTATTCTTTTTTTTAACTAACAAAAAAGAAAATGAGTCATATAAACTGGAATAATAGAGGAGGTAGTAGATTTATAAGTAGGTAGGGAAAAAAGGTTGTAAAATACTAACATGCAGCTCTACTTTAATTTGGCAAAAGAAAATTAAAGTTCCACTGGTGTAGATGTGGATGTGTATATAGTTAATTACGGTGTATTTTTGTTTTTTGCTTTATTAAAGAAAATTAAAGAGGGACTCGTATAACGTGAGGTGATATAATTTATTATTAATACAATATAGGAGTTAATTAACATCTGGCCTGGGATTGAATTCCTACTTTTTTATTTTATTTTTTTATTGAAAAGGGATTCTAATAACGTGATGTAGTATAAATTATTATACTCATACAATCATAACTAACTTTGCATTTATAGGGATTTGTATTGCTATAATTAAACATATTGTTAGTACTAATTCAGAATGTTACCTCGTTAATTAGTGGTACATCGGGAGTTGAAATTGGTTATATTTACTTTGTTCTTATTTATATTATATTATCCTAGGTCTACGATTATTTGTCATGATTTCTAGTTTTAGAGTTAAATTATAAAAAATTTGACTAATATTTTAAAATATATTTTTTATCATATTGATACGTAAAAATTGCAATTTATGATACTTTACATATAATTTTTGAATATTTTTTTTAAAAAAAAATCAAATTAACATAATCGAATTTAACTTCGAAAATCAATCAATTGACTTTTGAAAAACATAACATGACAAAAAAAGTGGACGGAGGAAATAGTGGCATAATTTGATATGTAAAAAATGGTTTTTTGTTGTGTGGATATATCAATCATTACATTTAGAATAAAATTAGCATAAAATTAATATTTTAATATTAATTATTATTAAATATGATTTGTATGTATTAAAACGACGAAATAATTAATTTATAATTACAAATGAAACCGCTCAATATCTAGACAACTTCAAAGGTCAAAAGTTTTATGACCAAAAAACCGTTGAAAATATGATTTGTTTAGTGTTATCACTCGACAGCCATTATTATTGAAAGCTAGTCTGTAAATTGAAGAGAACTTTATCAAACAAAAATCAGATATTCTCGACAGCCATTTCTATTGAAAATTAATATATAAATTAATTCATAGGGGAAAAAAAAATTGGCCAGAAAATTTAGTGAGGATTTGGCTAAAATGGTAAGATGTTATTTTTATCCTTTTGATTTTATAATATCTTTTAATTAAAAAATTAAAAAAATCAATTTATTTTTAAAATAAAAAGAATATTATAGATTTTTTTAAATTTCTGACCAAAATCTAATCAATATTCTGGCGAGCTAGAATTATCCTTAATTTAAATGCTTTTTGATTGTATAGTGTCCGAAAGTCCGTGTATATTTTTAATTTAGGAGAATTATTTTTGATAGATTATCGAATGATTGAAGATTCTTATGCCACACTGCCGATGTTTTAATAGAGTGCCTGTAGTTTGTGGTTTTTCTTGATTCAGGTGACACACTTAATCTGACATAAATATTAAACAATGAAAAATAATATTTGAAATTTATGGTCTAAAATAAATCTCAAATATTTATGTGATTATGAATGATGTCATTATGACTTATGAGTAAAACAAAAATTCTAGAATTAAATTATTTCGAATAAAAAAATGACATTCTTTTGAAACAGAATAAAAAAATACGGTGTGTTACATAAATTATTAGAAAAAAAAAGGTATTTGAGGTAAAATGATTTTAACACCAAAGTGTGATCGAGCACCTATGTAAGTTTTAAGAAGAAAAAGTTGAAATTAACCGCAGTGACTTTAAATTCGATTTTACCTATTTTTACTGTGAAATAAATATAAAGTGATTTTCTTAATTAAGAAAAGAAAGAATAAATATCATAGATATTAAAAGGAAGTTAGAAAGTTATGGCATAGTTTCTTTGATATCTGTACTAAAAAAAAAGTAAAGATATTTGTAGTAGATAATATAATTGTCATTTATCTGCAATATTTTGAAATTAAATTTATTATCTCTACGCAAATATATTTTTTTATTATGATTATTCCTACACTATATATAAATTTATGTTATGTCAATAATATTTGTAATATATTTTTTAAAACATATTGTACATAATATTCTTATAAAATCAGTACATATAGAGTATATAATTTAAATTGAATATTATTAATTTGAAAGAAATATATCAATCATTTTCGAAATATTAATTGCAAATATATATTTATTTAATATATTAACATTTTTGTAAAGAAATAATATGTATCTTAGATATCTAATTTAATATTATTTATAAAGGCACATATTTATCAAATATTAATATCCATTTTTGATAATTAACCTTCATTTTTAAATTTTAATTTAACTATGTAATTACACTTTTGCAATAAAAAAAATACGCATATAATTACACTATAATTATATTATAACAAATATAATTTCAATTGTCAGATAACTTTTCTTAATAACTTTAAATTTCAACATTCTGCATGACATATATATTTTCTATCATAAAATTCAAAAAAATAAAAATAAAAATTGACACATTGTACGCACAACCTTAAATTTAAGATTTTAACTTAAATGTCTAATATATTTTCTTAATATCAAAGTAATACAATTCCACGTACTTAGCACCGTCATCCCTAAACACGCTAAAATATTTTATTGCAAACTTTTTCTTTTTTGTATTTTATTAAGTATATCATGTATAAACAACTAAAAGTTTGATTATGTCCTAATATATTTATATTGCAATGTACATTATACAGGTATATTTACACTTCAAAGTTATTTTTTAGAATCTTCTGTTCTGAATTCGTACCATATCGATATGTTTAAAAATATCGTTTTACATTATTTATATTAATAATGGTGTAAAGATTATTTACACTATTTGCATGATTTAATTATTATAACATGTTGATTATTACGTATAGTATTTCATTAAAATTATCAATCAAAGCATATATTAAATAATATTCTTATTTATAATATCACTCATACTAACTACTCTTTTCGTATTAATTCATGTGACTTTAATAAGAATATCACTTTTTTATAACTAAAAAAATTAACATTGAAATTTGATTTTTATATTTAATGAAATGATCTACTATCATATTCAGGTCATAAATTTTAAATTTATATCAAGTTAAATAGTATCATATAAATTGAGACTCGATCGCAAGGATTGGTACTTGGATTAATTGGTAATTAAGGTGGCTAACCAACAGAAATTCTAAAGCAATTACAGACTGTGCAGCTTTTCTTTCTAGGCTTAAACTTCTCTTTTTTTTTTTCCCATATATTATTTATATTTTTTATATATGTAAGTTTTAGTAGTAATGCTTTTCTTGGGAGTCTCAAAACTCTATACTCTCATAAGCTTTTGTGGAATAGAAGATTGTCGACTCTTTAACTCTATTTATTACCCTAGCTCTTCCTACCTTTTGCATGCATGTTTATTCAAAACAACTAATATAACTTCCCATGCACTTTTAATCATTGAACATTTTTTAATAACTTCTTTACTACTTTACATATATTCTAGTAATAATAATCTATTTTTACCTATACATACACCACTTATTTCTAGCCCACAAAGCATAAATTTGTTATACATATTAATACCACGTAAGTGTATGGTACAGTGATATGATTGTTTCATTCTTAATTAGAGGTTTCAGATTTGAGTTGGAATTTAGAAAATTTTTTGTTGAAAACGCCACCTACAAATAAGACCTTGTCGGCTCCGAAGACCGAATGTTTTATTTTTAACAAAAAAAAAAGTAGTTATGTATACTAGTACTCCAATTATATGCCCCAAATTAAGATTCTTGAGTTAGTAAATTCTCTTGAATTTCGAACAAGAATTAAACCATGAAAGACAAATTTAATTAATTATCCATATAGTTGTAAATTTCATAGACTAGCTAGCGCTTAATTATACAATCATATATTTTCAATATTTATGTAATTAATCACTATTAGAAATAAAGATTATTTTCTACCGTAAAAATCAGTGAAAATTTTATCTTATAGAAAATGATTTTTTAAATTCATTTCTCATCAAATGAGTAAAGATTTTTTTCTACAGTAAATCAGTGAAAATTTTATCTTATAGAAAATGATTTTTTAAATTCATTTCTCATCAAATGAGTTTATCGGAAAAATGCATGATGGGAAATTTTTTTCACTGAAACAGTAAGATTCTGTATTAAATTAAAAATTACTATTTTTCTTTTCTTAGTTATTCAAGAAAAGAAAAAAAATTGTATGGGAATTGAAAATAAATAATTTTTCAGAGAGAAAATGGTAACGTTTTATTGTTGCAGTGAATAAGTTCAAAGTTTCACAGTAAGTCTTTAAGACTATATAAAAAATTAATCTTTAGCAATAACTAATAAACGACAAACGCTTAATTGTACACTTCAAATATATATTTTTAGTCATAATTAATAATTTTTGTAAATGTGCCAAAAGTCTAACTAGTGACATAAAAATTAATCTTTAGCAATAACTAATAAACGACAAACGCTTAATTGTACACTTTAAATATATATTTTTAGTCAAAATTAACAATCTTTATAAATGTGTCGAAAGCCTAGCTAATGATGTTGAATTCAATAACAATTAACTAATACAGATAAATACTTTATCACTGTTTATTAATATTTATATTTATTACTGTTAATCAAACCAAACCAAATAAATAAGAATGAAAACTAATTAATTTGCTTATCTTTTTATCACTTAACACTTTCACTTTGTATTCCTCGTGGCCATGCAAATAAGTAACTATAAAAATATCTAAAGAAGAAGGCCTCATCTATTCAACCCCACCTCCCAAACGAATATATGCTTTCTTCTTTCACAATCAATTGAAAGATTCTATTCTTCAAATTAATTTTATTTTTTTCTCCAAATAAAATTATAAATCACTCATATAATTGTTATTACTAATACTTAAAAATGAATGTTATTCATTATTTACAATCTTTTAAATTAATAAATGAGAAAAAATATTTAAATATTAAAAAGGAAAAGGGAGATATGGATTCTTTACACTTTCATTTTATTTTGTTTCATGACTTAACTATATTATTCTTGATTTTTTTTTAAAAGGGGGGAAAATTGATATTTAAATACATGTATATTATATAGTATATCAAAAGCATTCAAAAGTTAAAACTCAACTTTTAGTGCTTGCTTATAGTCTGTCTGGAAAACTTATATTATATAGTATAGTAATAAAGAAGGTATGAATGATAATTAAAATAATAGTAAGAAATTAGAGGATAAAGGGATTGGATTTAGACAAACTTTCCGGGTGCAATATGTTTGCTTAGATTTCAAGCATCTTTATACTCCTTAGAAGGAATTTATTCCCAAAAAAATGAATATATTCTTCCTTCTTCACCCCCACCCCCCAACCCACCCCCTACCCCTCTTACCTTTCTTTATATGTTTGGAATTTTAGAAAGCTCTACCTCCCTACTTACCTTTTTTATTTTATTTTTCTCTATATGACTCTTCTTAGATTGAGAGGTTCAAGGTTCTTAACCATATATTACCTGTATCCATTCCAATTAATAAATATTGCCTCCAAAATGATCTTTGAATTAGATTAATATCATGAATACAAATGTTTGAACTATTAAATTGATTTGTTGTAAAGAGTTAAATATATATATGTATGTATGAATCTTTTAGTCCATTTAAAACTAGAGCTTATAAGCTCGACCGATATATGTCCTTGGCCCTTGAGGCTTGATTATAAAGACTGGGCCGGAGTTGGTCCATGGGCCAAAATTATTTATTTAAGGATAACTTACAGAAATTTCACTAGTGTATGAGATAATTACTTAGATGCACACTATGTTGCAATATTATGAATCTTACCAGATTTTGGTACGTCTAGATACATATATATTGGTATCCATGGACTCAAAATTAGGTGTAATTTGTTTTAAATACACTATCCTTCACGTGGATTCATGTGTATCTAGGATAAATAGACAAATTCCGCGCCCTCGCCTCCCTCTCATCTCGCTCGCCACTCTCGTATCTCGCTTACGTATCTTGGATGCATTGCACTAGATACAATTAAGATACATGCTAATCACACTAGATTTTTTGCTAGTGTTATTGAAACAACACCATTATTTGCCATATTTGATGTGAAAATCTTCTCATTTTCTTGATGTCATTGAAAAGAAAAAAAAAGGAAAAAAAGATGGACTTGCCCGCAGCACCTCTAGGGTTGGTTAGGTTGAACATTTTCCGACAATTCCAAATGAAGGGTCGGTCTGCTTCAACCCATAAAATCCCTTAGCCCATGAGGCTTGGGCCAAGTGGGGCTGGACTGGCCTTTTTTGACAACTTTAGTTAATATGCATATTTATTGCAGTGGACTTGACTACGAAGTATTGGGCTACTCTTTCAGGCGCATTAGGTTTTTGTTTCTTTTTTTTTTTTTTTTTTAAAGTAATAGATTTTGGATCAATTCAAAAGGATAGTTTGATAATAATTTAACTTCTAAATTAGGAGTTTCACGATTAAGGATAATGTCAAATCCGAATGATATTTTTCCATTTACATTTAAAATTGAGGAAATGACATGTTCCTTTAATTTGGAAGAGAAGCGTTGAAGTAGTCCAAAGACATAAATCCACCTAAATATTTTGTTCAAAATTACAAAACTTTAGTCTTATTTGTCTTGAACTTTTCCATGCAAGAAAAATGGATCAAAAACCTAATTTAGTCTTCATTTCATCTATTGATCAATAGTAGATGAATCGGCATCCATCGAAACCTGTTCAAATTAAGAGAAAACGATAGTATTCAGATGTGCATTCAGATTCAGACGTGTTAATGTTAATTAAAATAAATGAGCGCCTTACTAGGATCGACGGTTACAAGTATAGCTGTCCCTCCAAAGTCACAAGTGCCACCAGCCATTTTAGTTCTTTGCCAATAGCTATTAAATGCATAAGATGCATGTGCAAATAAAGTATCAGGCTGATAACATGACCCACTGGGCTGAAGTTGATCACAATCTGCTCCAGATGCACAAGCATAATTCATAGCTTCTTGTATTATTGGATCCGGTACCGAAGGCTTCGCCACACACCATAGAGCAATAGCATCTGCGATGTGTGGCGGAGGAGGCACTGCCGGTGGTGGATACACCACCGGCGGTAGGAAATACCCTGTTGGTGGGCTAATTGGGACATCATAACTTGGTGGATTAATTGGGACATATCTTGGTGGACTAGGTTCATAATAATAAGGTGGACTAAAAATAGGTTGTGTTGGACTAGGAACATTAGTGGGAGGATTAGGTGAAACATATTGGGGTGTGTTGGGAATTATTATGGGAGGAAGAAGTTGGGGTGGTGGGCTTGGGATTATAATTGGGCCAGATGATGGGCTTGAAGGTTGGTTTATAATTGGGCCATATGATGGGCTTGGAGGTTGGTTTATAATTGGGCCAGATGATGGACTTGAAGGTTGGTTTATTATTGGGCCATTTGATGGGCTTGAAGGTTGGTTTATGATTGGGCCAGAATTGCCATTGGCTGGTGGTGAATTGACACAATAAGGTGGTGTTGGGGTATTTGGTATTGGAGGAAGTGAATCATAAGGTGGTAAATTGAAGGGAGAACCAACACCATAGGATGAACCAGCCATAGGTAAATACATGTCAAAATGTTTCAAACCATTGATTTTGATAATTTCTTGTGAACTTTGTGACATTCCATTTGATTTTCTAGCATCTGTTTCATATGTATAAGTGCAAAATAATAGAGTAAGTAGTGTAGAAGCACTAAGTTGGGATATACACAAGTCGATATTTAAATTTGTATAAGATAAATTGAATAAGTAGATAAAGGTGTCCACGTGTCACGTCTCACACGAATTGCCAAGTAGGAGTGGGACGTGTGTATCTATTTGTTCAACTTTATATAAGTTTACATTTTTATTTATGCATGTCTAAAGTTGAAGAGCATGACCTCAGCTGATGTTAAGTTAAAGAACATGTCTATGTGTTATGCCTTTATAAGTTATCGATATTAGTGTCAAAGTGATATAATTAATATGAGAATACATGTTAATGATGATTTTAAATTTTATGCATTGATGATAGACGAAATAAATATACTTGCATAACTAAATCACTTATAAGGTAATTACAGATAAATTTCTCGATAATCATTAACTGCTTACAAAGTAAATTAAAGAAGTAGTAAATATTGTCAAGTATATATAACTTAAACCTTTCATATATTATCTGTCATAGTTAAGTTATGAAATATTATGCATAAGTGAATGTGAACAACTTTTCCTGCTATATTACGTCTACATTTTTTCACTACAAAAAAATTGTGAATTACATGAGATTTTCCTGGGGATTAGTATGAAAATTCACATGAAACTTATTTTCCTACAAATTTTCATAGTAATTCCCAAGGAAACCCCATGTAACTCACAGTTTTCTTGTAGTATTTAATTAGACAAAATAAATTTTAAACTTGTTATTTTACTTTTAATATAATGTTATATGAAATTTCAAAAAATTGTCTATATTCTTAAACTTTATAGGCAGTTAAATATTTCTGTGGAAGGAGTAATAGAATAGAATGTACATACCAGTATATATAATGAATAAAGCTCCAAAACATAAAAGAAGTCTCAAGACATATAGCATGGAGTGAGGATAAGTTGATATTTTCATGATCCTTCTCCTCTACTAGTGATATATTATTTGTCTCTGAAACAACAACAACAATTAGAAGCAACAGCAACAGTAACAGTCTGATTTGGATGGACTTATGACTTATGATTACAAATTAAAAAATTATAAATTAGAATTTCTAATTTAGCTTTGCTTTTTACCTTAAAAAAAGTGTTTATATAAATACTTCTTAACTTTATCCAAACACTTTAAAACTGTTTAAAAAATTATTTTAATTTAAACATATCTAAAATATGTCAATTCAAACGGACACATATGTTAAAGTAGTAGTTGTGAGTAATATATAGTACTAATAAGTCTGGAAGATTTGATTCTTTGATTCCTTGGGGGTTATGTGAGCTTCAAGAAATGCAAACATAATATAAGGAATGTATGTTGATGTGTATTATAAGTCACCTATTAAATAATATAATTTGTAAGCTACTATCAATATTATTAAATTAATAAACAATATACATTTTAATTATATATATTTAACCCCCCCAACCAATATATTAATCACTTCATAAGATATACCAACTAGTAATAATAAGTATTTTGCATTTTAAACATGTAAGCTATATGTATTTTTGTTAAATTAAGATATTGTATTATGTATGAAATTAATATTTTTATTTTAGTTTGTTTATTTGACCATTGGTTTGAAATTATCTTAATTTACTTCTTTTAGATGAATGCTTTTTTTGACCATTGGTTTGAAATCATCTTAATTTACTTCTTTTAGATGAATGATTTTTTTAGAAAAAAGAATGTTAATTATGTAAGCAATTTAAATAGTTGACAGCATTAAATTTAAGAGTTCTAAAAGATAAAAATAGTTTGACAAAATATGTAATTTTCTAGTTATTTTATTAAAAAAATTGCCAAAGTGTATCGAAAAATGAATTATATCATAAGAATGTTTTAGTGTAATTAATTTTTTTTTATGGCTCACATCCTCTAAAATATATTTCTTTTATTTTTGGGTGAGCATTCCATTTTTTGTCTAATCCAAAAGCATATGATAAATATGACTTAATAATGAGAAGGTTTCTGAAATTACCCCATCAAAAATGAAAACCAAGAGGGAATAAGTTATTTAAATTAATGAAAAAATATTTAGATAATACAAACTTTTTTTAAGTTTTGGATTTAATATTACACAAGTCTACAACCATGTAATAGTTATCTAAATAGTAGAGTACATATAATTTAGTTATTTTCTTAGACATAAAATAAATTAATACTATTTAATCATATCATAGTATAACCAAAACAATGTATAGCATCAACATAAAAATGTTATATGTTTAAACTCTAGAAGCCTGTTGAGTGATGACTATAAAACAAATTGCACTCAAACTACAAAAAAAAAAAAAACTAATTAAAATTTTTGAGCAATAAGAAGAAAGGGAACAAACAAACAATCATATAAGCTTTTTTAATTATGCAAATTAATTAGAGTGGCTTACTTGGAGATAATAGAGATGGTGATTTTCTCAAGGCCAGATATTGCAACAAATTATTGAAGGAGAAACTTACTCATTTTCACAACCTTTTAAGGCATTGATGCTTGCCTTGACATCCCAAAAGAAGGCCTAAAGTGTGACTTTTCTTTTGCTTCCTTTCTACTCAACTTATCTCTCTCTATAATATATATATATATATATATATATATATATATATATATATATATATATATATATATATATATATATATATATATATATATATATATATATATATATATATATATATATTTGAATGAATATAAGCTATGACAAAAATTACTTTTTGCGGTAAGAAATATACACATTAATAAAGAGTGCTAAATTTTTATTAATATTAGTTAATTATCATTGAATTCAATCTGCTGCTATAGTATTTAGGAACATGTACAAAGAATGCTAATTACTGCTAAACTATATATTTAGCAATAAATAAATTACTGCTGTTAATTGAATATTATTAAAGATCATTATTTGTGTAGTGATATTAGTGAAAAAGCATGTCGATTTGTAAGAATTGTTTAATAGAATGTGTAAGAATTAAGCACGGAGTGGTTGTTGGGGCTCGTACACATGTCCATTTCTTTCTTCCAATAAGCTGAGAAATTGAGTTCTTAAAATGAGAAGAACATTATTTTTAATTTAACATTTTTGGCAGGGGCATTTGATAGAGTGCTACAAATAGTATTGATTAGAGTGTATAATTAACGTAGGAATTAGTAATCTTGAAACTAATTAGTTATGATAGGATTATTTCTTATCGATTGTTTGAGTTGATGTATTAAGAATAATTTTATCTTTTAACTAATTTTATTCATATATTAATGATCCATGTACTTTTAACACTATGATTAACTATATGTTAAGTATACAATTTATAATACTGAATAAGATGTATAACTACATACCCAATATTTTATAATACATATATTAAATGACTTCTTAAAAATTCTACGAAACTTTTTAAAATTTTTACTTCATCTGTCTCATTTTATGTGACACCCTATATTTTTTATTCCATTCCAAAAAGGTTGTCACGTTACTATAATTAGAAACAATTTAACTTTAAAAATCGCTTCATCCTTAATGAAATAAATCTTAATTACACAAATATCGAAGGATTGTTTTAATCAAAAAGTGTCACACAAAAATAAGACGGAGGGAGCCACTTTTAATATAATATTAATAGATAGATTCATAGCTTACTACTACTTCTCAGTGTCAGGGTGTTTTAGGACAGCATCATGTTGAAGGTCATGTATACACACAATTGCCAAAATTAATATGGGATATATGCTTGCCTTGACATCCCAAAAGAAGACCCAAAGTTGGGCTGTTCTTTTGCTTGCTTTCTACTCAACAGCTCTCCCTATTATCTTTTTATATCTCAAAATGATATAGGTCACAAAGCAAATACCACTCTCTGGCCTAACATAAAATGGAAAAAAGCAATATCATATTCCTTGCATGAAGAGCATAAGCTACTCACATGTATATGAAAAGACATAGTTGTAGTAGTCATTAATTAGAGAACACTAAACTTTTGATCTAAACTAATATAATGGATCAATCAAGAAAGTAATCAAACTCATTTTTCTTAGGATAATTCGGTGCATTAAACTTTTATTATGTGCGAAGTTTGAAAAGGATCAGATCATAAGCGTTTATGATACTATCTTAACAAGATTGAAGGCTTAAAACCAAATTTTATAAAGACACACACACACGCGCACACACGCGCGCGCGCGCACACACACACACGCACACCCACACCCACACGCACACGCACACGCAAACGCACACGCACACGCACACGCGCACGCACACGCACACACACGCGCACACACGCACGCACAAACACACGCACACACACACACGCGCGCGCGCGCGCACACACACACACAATCTGCATCTTCCGCAAATTCTCTCATATCAGTTCATCCTAAAACACAAACTAAAATCTCAGATCCGTTCCCCATTAATTTTATAGACAATGTCGAAGAAAGGTAGCGAAAATCCAAGGAAAAGTAAAAGATTGGTCGATGAGGAAGACGACTTTCATGCTCCTTCATTCAATATATTGTTACAATCTCTAACTCAGAAATCGAAGGGGAAAAAATCAAAGAGGCAAGAAGAGGAAAGGAAAAGAAATTGTAATATCGTCAGAATCCGATTCTGACTTTGTTGATGTAGTAAAAAATATAAAATCAAAAAAATCAAAAGGCGTTGAAATTGGTCGTTCACCAACAAAGTCTTCAAAAAAAGATGCAGAGATTCAAGAAAAAAATAAAACAAAAAAAGTTGATAAGGTTAGTAAAAAGTTTATTTCAAAATTGAATTTACAATGTGTTGTTTCAGTGTTTTTATTTTTTTATATTATTTGTCAATAGTGTACTACATGAATTTTGTATGATTTATATATCAATTGAGCATTATTTTATTTTTTCAAAAGTCACACATTTTTTTTTTGAAATCGAATATCTATTTTATTATTATATGAATTGTGTATGAATTGTGACATATAGTTGTATAAATTGTCACAATCTCAAACTCAGAAATCGAAGGGGAAAAAATTAATGAGGCAAAGAAAGAGGCAAGAAGAGGAAAGAAAAAGAAATTGTAACATCGTCAGAATCCAATTTTGACTTTGTTGATGTAGTAAAAAAAAATACAAAATCGAAAAAATCACAAGGCGTTGAAATTGGTCGTTCACCAAAGAAGTCTTCAAAAAAAGATGCAGAGATTCAAGAAAAAAATAAAACAAAAAAAGTTGATAAGTTTAATAAAAAGTTTATTTCAAAATTGAATTTACAATGTGTTGTTTTAGTGTTTTTATTTTTTTATATTATTTGTCAATAGTGTACTACATGAATTTTGTATAATTTATATATCAATTGAGTATTATTTTATTCTTTCAAAAGTCACAGATTTTTTTTTTGAAATCGAATATGTATTTTATTATTATATGAATTGTATATGAATTGTGGCATATAGTTGTATAATTTGAAACTGAACTGTGACATTTAGGTGTATGAATTGTGTATGAACTATAGCCTATAGGTGTATGAAACTGTGATATAAAGTTGTATGCATTGTGGATGAACTGTGGCATTAATATTATATTTTTTTTTGTTTGAATGTTGTATGAAGTTTTTGTATGATTTATGTATGAAATAATTTGTGGTATATAGTTGCATGATTTTTTATATATAGTTTTATAGTATTATAATAATTTTGTTTTTACAAATTTTATAGGAGAAGAAGGTTCAAAAACATTTATCTTCATGTATCAATATGAATGTGTTCGCTGATTTGTTGACCTTCCTCGGTCAAGATAAGTTCTAGCAATTTTTACAAGAAACTCCATTTGGATACTTTCATGATTTACATAACATAAAAATTCAATGTCAATTGTTGCGCCATATTTTTCTTATTGAATCTGAAAATGGCAGGGATGAAATGTTCATTATCAATGTAAATGGTACATAGTTATATTTTGGCTTAAAAGAGTTTGTCGCTTTAACCAGTCTAAAATCTGGTCCAATTTCTAATTTTGTTTCTGATCCATCTGTTCCAAATAGATTAATTGCAGAAAATTTTGGAGAAATGGACAAAGTCTCAAAGTCAAATTTTTACAACAAGTTTAAATTGGAAACTTTTGGGAAGAAGATGACCGTTTAAAAATTGAAATTCTGTACTTCATTTCGTCATGCCTTACAACATCAGACCCTTCGAAAACAACCATTCCCAAGTTATATTTTGATTTAGTAGAGTCTGGCCAGTATGCCACATTTCCATGGGCGAATGAGTATTTTAATGAGAAAAGACATAAAGACACCATCGAAGTTGTCTCATATTTGCATACAGACACCTAAACTTTTAAAGTGTCCTATCACACCACTAAACAACTATATATCGTTGTAAATTGACCATTTTTACTCATTCCATCGTCTATGTAATGCGCGTGTTGCTCACTCTCTAGGTAACCCGACCCGACCCTCTTTTTTTTGAAGAAAATTCGTGAACTCCTTTTCATTTCATTTCTCAACTTTCCCTAAAAAATCAAAGGAAATACATAGTGTTGCTGTTGACGATAGTGTTGTTGTTGACAATCTCGTTGTTGATCATTGGTGATCGTTGTTGATGTGTATTTGTGAAGATTCTTGGAGATTGAAGGTCTAACAGGTTAGGGTTATAAGATCTTCACTTTTTTCCGATTATTTTGATTTTTTGGATTATTATAGTATAGAAGTGTTAGAATCGACCTCCTATAGTTGCCACTGTTAAAATATTTTTGAGTATGTTGGGTAATCAACTTAGTTAGTGTTGGTATTGTATTATTGACTTAGTGTAACTATTAGTGATTAGGGTTTTGTGATTGTGTTTTAGGTTAGGGTTAGATGTTATCCACTTAGTTTGAATCTTATTATTTGTCTCTTATACATTTGTAGACTTCAATTTGTACACTAACAACTGCTATTGTTAGTGTTTTTGTTCTGTTAGTACTGTTAAAGCTTAATGTTAGTGCTTTTTTCTACTTTTGTTAGTTAGTGTTTCTGCTGTTGTTGTTTGTTAGTGATTATGTTTGTTCTGTACAACTTGTTAGAATTAGTTATTGAAATGTGTGTTTGAATTGTGTTTGTTGTTGTTACATGATTTTGCAGGATGACTTTTACTCTTATAAGGTATCATGGGGGGGGGGGGAATAGAATTTGGTCCACCACCTAAATATATTGGGGGGCATGTGACAGAATTCCTAGATGTAGATGTTGATAGGATGTCTTATTTTGAGTTGAGGGACTACATAAATGAACTAGGATATACAATAGATTGTGATTTTTTCATCAAGTGGGATGAGTTATTGGTCCTTGTTGATAATGAAAAGGTTATATTTGACCTTTTCAATATGATGAATGATGGGGATACAGTGGAGGTGTATGCTTTTCATGGGGTTAGTGAAGCTAATCAGGCCCCACTTGAATTGGAGTTTGTCCCTCATGTGACTGAAAGTGGGGTAAGTGAGGAATCTTTTAATGAGACTTCTAACCCTAATAATCAGCCTCCTACTTCTACTTTTCCTTCCATCCCTACAACTGGTCCTTCTAAAACTTCCATCACTCCATTTGAAGCTCATTCTTCTACTGTGCCTCCACCTTCTCCTTCTATTGTGCCTCCTCCTTCATTTGATTATCCTATAATAGATGATGATCCAACTAATGATGAAGTGGAAGATGAATCAGGATCTGAAGGGGATACTAGTGAAGATACTGAGGTAGACAGTGATGTTCATCAAGAGTATGTAGATATAAGGTCAACCAAGAGGCATTTCAAAAGGTCACAAAGGAGAAGTAGGGAAACTACTTCAGATCAGATTAATGTTAATGAGAAAGGTCCAGATATAGGGTATGATGAGACAAATAATGGTATTAGGGAAAACTTAGTTGATAAGCTAGGAGATGATGAACCTTATTATCTAAGTGATGAAGTTCCTAGCTTTGAAATAGATGGTGAAGAGGTTGATCAAGTAGTGCATAAACCTGTTAGGAGGAAAAAAACCCCAAATAGAGTTGTGTTTGATACAACTGCTGATAAGATTGTTTGGGAATCAGGACTGGTTTTTAGAACTGTTGAAGATTTTAGAGTGACAGTGACAAGATATGCAATCCAAGAACATATTCAAATTGAAAAATATGTAAATGAGCCTGGCAGAGTTAGAGTGAGATGTTGTAAAGAGAGTTGTCCTTGGTTGTTGTGTGCAAGTAAGGATAAAACTAGTGGATATTTCATTGTTAAAACATACAACCCTATCCATAAATGTTTGACATCAACTCATAACTACCTGTGCAACTCAAAGTTTTTGGCCACCAAATACAAAGAAAGAATAACTCAACAGTCAAACATCAGCATTGTCTTGTTGCAGGACATTATTAGAAAGGAGTTGGATATCAATGTTGGTAGGACAACAGTGAGAAGAGCTAGGACTGAAGTGTTACAAGAGATCATGGGTGATCATATTTTGGAGTATGGTAGGATCTTTTATTATAGAGATGAAATATTAAGGAGTAATCCAGGTAGTACTTGTGTAGTGAAGGTTGAGAAGATTCTAAAACTGGGCAAATTTTTTTTTGAAGGATTTTATGTTTGCTTCAATGCTTTAAAGAAAGCATTTTTTGGAGGTTCTAGAAGGTTGATTGGTTTTGATGGGTGTTTTCTCAAAGGTGTGTGTAAAGGCCAGTTATTAATGGCAGTTTGTAGAGATGGAAACAACCAAATGCTCCCTATTTCTTGGGCAGTTGTTGAGGTTGAGAATCAGTATACCTGGACATGGTTTCTTGAACTAGTGAAGAATGATCTTGAACTTGGAGAAGGGCATCAACTATCCATCATTAGTGATATGCAAAAGGTAATTACTGATATCCATCTTACTATTTTATTGTTGTTGAGTTTTTTGCACTTTAATATATTCTTTTTCTGTTATATTGGTTTGTTAGGGACTAGAAATTGTTGTGGATACTTTATTGCCACTTGTTGAACATAGAAAATGTGCAAGACATGTTCTTGCAAATTGGTCAAAAAATTGGAAAGGAGTTGAAAGAAGAAGAGTGTTTTGGAGGATTGCTAAATCCACATTTGAAGCTGAGATGAAGGACAATATAGAGACAATGAGGAAATTAGGACAAGAAGGTTTGGATAATCTTTTATGGTACAATTTGAATCCATGGTGCAAGAAGTATATTGAAGAATATAGCAAATGTGATGTTGTGGACAACAATATGGTAGAAAGCTTTAATGCTTGTATAGTGTCTGCAAGGTATAAAACCATCATTACAATGCTTGAGGAGATAAGGGTGAAGATGATTAAAAGAATTGGTGATTTGAGAGAGTTCTCAAACACTTGGATCACTAATATATCTCCTATGTCTTTGAAGATTTTGCAAGAAAACATTCAAAAGTCTATGCAATGTAACTTGACTTGGAATGGAGAAAGCGGTTTTGAGATTAAACACCATGGATTTACACACACTGTGGACATTTTTAATAGGAGGTGTAGTTGTAGATCCTGGCAGCTCAGGGGAATTCCTTGTCCTCATGGTGTTGCTGCCCTTCATTACAAAAACTTGGAACCAATCAATTATGTAGCTAGCTGTTATAGCAAGGAAACCTACCTCAGCACATATGCCCATTTTATTCAGCCGATGAATTACATGAAAATGTGTTCAACCTCGAATAATCCAATTGTAATGCCACCAAAGATCAGAAAATTGCCTGGAAGACCAGTTAAGGTTAGAAGAAAGGAAGCAGATGAAAGCAGAAAAACTAGAAAGTTGAGCAAAAGAGGTGTTGTAATGACTTGTAGCAAATGTGGCACACAAGGACACAATAAAAGAGGATATCCTACAAGAAACCAAGCTTATCCAAGTCAATCAACTGAACTATGTTCTCAGGCAAGAGGTATTGGTCCAAGTTAGTCATCTGAACCATCTTCTCATACACAGGTACTTTTATTTGTTACTCTCAAATTTATGTTATATGTAGATGTATATGTATTGATATATTAATATACTGGCTACTGAAAAGTGGTAGAGGAAAAGGCACAGGAAGAGCAACAAAAGGAAGAGCAAGTGGCAGAGGTGTTCCAACTCAATCACATGAAAATGTTACAACCACAGAGGTAATATATCTAATTATTATAGCATTGTTAGATAATATAGATATGCTTTAATATTTTTGGATTTCAAAGTACAGACTGTAAATGGTAGAGGTACAGGTAGAGGAGCAGGATCAGGAAGAGAAATGGCTCAAGAAAGAAATGTGAATGAAGGACTAAGTAGAGGAAGAGGAATGACTCAACATAGTCAAACTAGTTCTGAAGCAAACTGCAGTAGAGGAGGCCTAGGAAGAAGGAAGAGACCAGTAGAACATGAGGACACTAGTGGAGGACAAACAAGACCTTTTAAAAGGCCAAGAATGGTAGGCGTTGGCATATACCAAGCTGAAGATGGATTTACAACTCTCAATGTAAGTTTACAACTATCAATGTAAGTTTACAACTGTTATATTCTAGGTGTTTTGATGATCCTCACAAATGCAGGGACCTGGTTCCTGGCAGAGTGCTCTCGTCCAGATACAAATGGGGTACAGTCATAAAAGCTGTCATGTCAGGTGGTAGGTGAGAAATGCAGTATCCTACACCAATAAGAAGAGCGGACGAGATTGTATGTTTCAGTATCTCACAAATGCAAGGACCTGGTACCAGGCAGAGTTTCCTCCATCAGATACATAATTGGTTACAGTTGTAAAGCTGTCACGTCAGAGGTTGATAGGGCGTCAGTGTACTACACCAATAAGAATGGAGGAGGTGTTTGTCCAACGGACAATAACTCTTTATGTTTGATACTTTTAGCATGACAAACACCATATTATATTCATTCATCCAAAGAAGGAAGTCAGCCAACAAGCCTTTTCAAGAACTCATATAGAAGTTTGCAAGGGACCTGGTACCCGCAAGCAAGGGACCTGGTACCCGCAAGACTGTGACGTGAAAAGGACAAAAAGACAGCTGTCAGAAAAGCTGTCATCTCTGATGCGGTAGGTGCACAGCTTTTCCAACAGCAGGCCTTCAGCCAATGGGATGACTTCAACGAATTTGTGGGAAATTATATTATCTCTTTCCAACAAACACAAATTCAAGACTTGGCAAATTAAATTTGGATTTTCTCTGAAAATTCACAAGCTTGAACAGAAGGCCATCTTCAAGGAAGAACATTGCTCAACTCAACAGAAGGACCTGATAGAGTAAAGAAGAATCTTTGTTGTATTTAGAGCTTTGTGTCTATGTACTTACATTGTAAATCTGTTCCTAATCTATAAAGGATTCAGATATTTGTTTTGAGTTTGTAAAAGTCTAAATCAGTTAAGGTTAACTGATTTAGTGGGCAACATTGTTTTGTTGCTTAGTCAAATTCTAAGTCATCTAGAGTTAGGTGGTTTAGTGGGCGGTGTGGTATCCGCTTAGGCTCTTCAAGTAATAGGTAGATTACTTGATCGTGAGATTAATAACTTTTTCTCACATTGATTGTAACCGGGTTTCGCTTTTGCTTGAGAAGATTAGTGAAGACGGTTGTATATCTTGTGCAACAGGTCGTGGTTTTACTCCCTTGAGCAAGGAGGTTTCCACGTAAACTGCTTGTGTTGTGTTCTTTATATTGTTTAATCTTCCGCACTGTTCTTGCTGTATCAAGGGACCTGGTCCGTTGACTGGTAGTGGTTGCACATATTCTATCAACAACTATCAGATCAGGTGCTCTCTATCTGGTTAACACCAAGAGAGAAGTTCCTGCGAGAAATGGCGTCACTACTGAATAAGCAAAGAAATCAGTCTCCCGCAAGACCTTCTTTGTTTGATAGTAAGCTCTATAAATATTGGAAGATTCGGATGAGAGACTATCTTATGGCTGAGGACAGTGAAGTATGGGACGTCATATATAAAGGTCCTTATGTGCCAACTATGGAGGTTAAAGATGGAGAGGTCACAAGAGTCATTCCCAAAACTAGACAACAATATAATGACTCTGACAAGCAACTAGTTCGAAAAAATTACAAAGCCAGGAAGTTGCTTATGTGTGGCATTGGAATGAAAGATTATGATCTTATCTCTTCATGTGAATCAGTCAAAGAAATTTGGGATCTCCTGAGAACTACCTTTGAAGGTACTGAGGAAACAAGAAAATCTAAGCTAGATTTCTTTACTGCTCAGTTTGAAGGTTTCACCGTGGAGGAAGGTGAACCAGTTCATGAAATTCAGACAAGATTCTCCACCATCACCAATGAGCTCATGTTTCTTGATGAACCTATCCCGATGTGCAAACAAGTCTCTAAGATACTGGAAACTCTTCCCAAATCTTGGACAAATGAATGTGTATTTGCTGAGGAGACAAAGGGGTCTGAAGAGGTGACTCCAAATACACTATTTGAGCTTCTTCAAGCTCATGAGTTGCATAAAAAAGGAGAGTGTCTCATTCTGAAGGAAAAATACAAAAGGACAGATATGATTGATGAGATTGATCAGAATAAAGAAAATTATGTCAAGACTGTAGAAGGTAAAAACAACGAAGGGGACCTGGTCCGTCCCAAGATAAGCAGAAGAGAAGTCTTCTTCAGGGCATTAAAAAGGGATATGGCTGCATGGAAAAAATCCTTAAGTGATTCAGATGATTCTGAACACACAGATAATGATTTCATGACAAAGTCAAACGAGGAAGATGCTGATGAAAAGGTAACTGTATCTTATTTCAAGCAAAACTTGAATACCTTTTCTACTAGCAAGTTGAGAGAGCTAGCAGTTGTATTACTTGATTTGATAAGTGAGATGACAAGTAAGAAGGATCCCCTAAGCAACAGTCTAGATATCTCTCAAGATGAAAAAATTGCATTAGTTGCCCAAATATTTGATATTAAAAGTCAAATGCTTGTTCTAGAAGCTGAAAATCTAGAACTGAAGAAAAGGATGAAAGAGGTAACTAATAAAGCTTTTAAAGAAAGAATGAGGCAAGCAGCTTGCAGCTGGAGCTTGAAAATAAGCTGCACACTGCTGAAATGAAGACCAAAATTGCATTAGAAAGAAATCTTGAGTTAGAGAGGGACCTGGTCCATGTAAAAGAGGAACTGGAAAATCTCTCAAATGGACCAATTCCTCTAAGATTCTTACAAATCTGATCGGTCAAGACAACAACAGTAGAAGAGGGTTAGGCCGTGACAAGATAAAATACTCCTACAATCCTCGAAGCAAAAATGTTCCTGATGCTGACAATTTGTTGTGTGAGAATTGTTGTCGAGATGGAAATCATAAGAAATATTGTCCACTTTTGGAAAAATTTGAAGGAAGTTCGTCAAATTATTCCAAACAGCTGAAAAGAGATAAAGAAAGGCATGTGAAGTTTGTCCGATCTAAAAATAATCAAGAAAAGAAAGAAAAGAGACCTGGTCTTCATGCTAAATTTGTCAGATCCGACAGTTTTGTGGAAACGGAGCATAAGGGACCTGGTCCTCGCTATAATTTTAGCAAGAACACTTTGCCCCCTTGGTCAGGAAGGTTTCTTGTTAAGCCTTTTGACAGTTATTGGGAACTCTTTTTGAAGTGGGTTCCTAAGTCTAACAAGTAATTCTGGTGCAGAAGAGAGGAAGGAGTCAATGTTTGTTTATAAATAGCAGATGCTCAAAACACATGACTAAGAAGGTTACAAAACTTCCTCTCTTTCAAGACACTTCAAGGTGGAGGTGTCTCTTTTGGCGAATGGCAAGAAATGCTACACTGTTGGTGTAGATTTGTGATGAATTAAATGAAGCTAAGCTCTTATCAGATAACTGTTTTGTCACAAACTTGCTCTCTCGATCGATGATTTTGATAGAAAAGAGATGCAAGAACATGTATATTGTTGATCTGTTTGCTGCTCATTGTGATAGTCTCACTGAACTTAATGCTCAAGGTATGAATGCTGAGGTATGATTAAGGAGACGTGCTCATGAGTGTTGCTTTGCTGCACAAACCTGTGTCAGGGACCTGGTCCAAGTATGCATAAAATGATATTTGCAAATGACAAAGGTTGTGACGATGATGTTAAGGAGAAGCAGATCAGACCTCCTTCAGGCTTATCAGGGGTATACTAAAAATGGTCATGTGTTTATTGATGAGTCTAGAAGATTTTAAAAGTTGCAAGGAAAGAAGTTTCTGAGATAGAAGAGTTGCTTCAGAATTAGAGAGATGGTTTAAATAGTGAGTTTGCTGAAGAACATCCTCATGAATCCAACAATCTCAAAGAAGATGATGCAGATGATTAACCTGATGAGGGACCTGGTCCTCTAGACAGCTGAACAAAGATGATGCAGTTCAAACTGATAATGTGAATTTTGAAGGTGAGAATGAAGAAGCTAATCAACCTCAGTTTGAAAGAAGCAAACTCTGATAGTCGGTTCCCCAACAAGCTGGTCGTTTGTCCAAGTTGCTCCTCAACAATGTCTTCAAGAGAGGTAAAATTGTCAAAAACTCTTCTCTTTGAATTCAATATGCAAGGAGCTATTGATCATTCAGGTACATATTGATGATGTCATCTTTGAGGCAATCTTTGAGGTGTTGTGTGAAGAAAAGCTTTGTTAAAAGGCAAGATTCAATTGCTCTTTTATCAACTGAGGTAATAAATGTTGCAAGTGCAGCTTGATGGGGTCAACTCTTGTGGATCAAGAAACATCTTGAAGCTCATAAAAATCTGACTGAATAAATCAAGATGATGATGGAAATGCTAAAACCTTCTTGAACGGATCCTATCTGAAGCAATCAACTCTTTCAATGACTATGAAAAGGGAGCAGGTATCCTTGCTTTTCGGTTATGTATGTTTTAGCAAATTCAGTTTCATACCTTTTGTAGGTATACACACATGGAAAAGGGGATGAAGAAAAAGGGAGGTCAGGATAGATCTAGGCAATGACATTCAAACAACAGAGAGGGACCTGGTCCTTTCTCGAAGGTTAGAAATCTTAACATTGCAGTTTGAATTATGCATGAGAGCCATTGAAATTGCCACATGTCTGTCCTTCAAGAATCTGACTGTTGTCTCATCTTTTGAGTGCCAAAATGATACCTTATTTTCTCTTTCTTTATATTCCATATTTCTTTCTATTTCCCCAGAAAAATCGAGTTGCCTTCCAAATATCAAGGTGCTTCAAAATTTTCTTTTCTCTTTTTTTCAAACACACTTCAAATTGTTAACCCCTTGATTCTTGCTGGAGAATTCTTTGATGAAAATGTTTTAAGTGTGAAAAAGGATCTGGTCCTCCATGAAAAATGAAGAAGTGGAAAAGATGATGCTCAAAAAAAAAAGAAAAAAAGAAAAGAAAGGAGAAGTTGATATTCTGAGAACTCAAAGTAGAGGAAGGTGTGTAAAAAAAGAAAGAAAGAAAGAAAGAAAGAAAATCTTCTTGGTTCCTCAATTGTTGATCTATTCATCTCGGAGGCCTTGAGTTGTTTGTGTTACCAATCATTCTCTTATGAAAAACTCAAGCTGATGTTGGAAGCTATGACAGTTTCTCGTGTTAACTGGAATACTGAAAAAGTCCAGCTTCTGAAACAACACTATCAGAGGGACCAGGTGCCAACAAAAAAAAAAGTAAAAAATTAAAATAAAAAAATTGGCAGCCCTGAAGGTTAAACATAAAGGTTGGGCTGCAGATCATGTTGTACGCTAAGAGAAGATTCTTGAAATCTTTTGCTAGGGATATGCTCTACTAATTCTATTCTTTCAATCCCTTGCCTCTAAATCATCCTTCTCTTCCTACCTTTCTATGTCAGTCCTCATTCCTCATTTATCTCTTGGGCATTGTTCTGGTTTTTCATTTGTAATCATACATGCAATGCTTTGATGACTGATCTTTTGTTTATGGATGTTAAATGTCTTGTTTCTACTGACTTGTCTCATTACTTTATGCCTTTTTGCGCATGCTCTGTGTTGCCCAAGTGGCCATGAATTTGCAAGAACTATATTTCTGTCAACTTGGTTTACTGCTTTAACCCTTTTTTATGATGTCAAAAGGGGGAAAGTTGTTAAGGTAAGGTATGAGATCAACAGTGTTATAACTGCTTGAACACGACATGGTCACATCGATAGGAGGAATCAGTGGTAGCTACTTGAAGAGATATGGTCATACTGATAGGGGGAATAAATGATTGCTGCTTGCTACCTGATGAGGACCTGGTCCTGTCGATAGGCGGAAGAAGATGTTTGTCATCATCAAAAAGGGGGAAGATGATATGTTTATGTTTTGATGATTTGACAAACTTTAGGGATTATTAAACTCAAGTTACCCCAAGAATTCTTTTTGATAGGGGGAACTGATGAATAAGTATGTCATCATCAAAAAGGAGGAAAATGCCATGTTGATATTTTGATGAGTTGTCAAACTTCGAGATGATGAACTCAAGTTACCCCAAGAATTCTTTTTGATAGGGGGAACTGATGAATAAGTATGTCATCATCAAAAAGTAGGAAAATGCTATATTGATATTTTGATGACAAACTTCGAGATGATGAAACTCAAGTTACCCTAAGAATTCTTTTTGATAGGGGGAACTGGTGAATAAGTATGTTATCATCAAAAAGGGGGAAAATGTTAGTTCGAAGCTAAGTTAAGATGATAGCTCGAACTTGATATGAAGTTTTGATGATTTAACAAACTTATCGATCTAACAAGGAACCAAATCCTTGTTATTGGAACTGCTGACAATAAGATGAATGATAAACTCAGTGTGTGGTATATTTGTGTGCTATCATCAAAAAGGGGGAAAATGTTATATTCTAGGTGTTTTGATGATCCTCACAAATGCAGGGACCTGGTTCCTGGCAGAGTGCTCTCGTCTAGATACAAATGGGGTACTGTCATAAAAGCTGTCATGTCAGGTGGTAGGTGAGAAATACAGTATCCTACACCAATAAGAAGAGCGGACGAGATTGTATGTTTCAGTATCTCACAAATGCAAGGACCTGGTACCAGGCAGAGTTTCCTCCATCAGATACATAATTGGTTACAGCTGTAAAGCTGTCACGTCAGAGGTTGATAAGGCATCAGTGTACTACACCAATCAGAATGGAGGAGGTGTTTGTCCAACAGACAATAACTCTTTATGTTTGATACTTTTAGCATGACAAACACCATATTATATTCATTCATCCAAAGAAGGAAGTCAGCCAACAAGCCTTTTCAAGAACTCATATAGAAGTTTGCAAGGGACCTGGTACCCGCAAGCAAGGGACCTGGTACCCGCAAGACTGTGACGTGAAAAGGACGAAAAGACAGCTGTCAGAAAAGCTGTCATCTCTGATGCGGTAGGTGCACAACTTTTCCAACAGCAGGCCTTCAGCCAATGGGATGACTTCAACGAATTTGTGGGAAATTATATTATCTCTTTCCAACAAACACAAATTCAAGACTTGGCAAATTAAATTTGGATTTTCTCTGAAAATTCACAAGCTTGAACAGAAGGCCATCTTCAAGGAAGAACATTGCTCAACTCAACAGAAGGACCTGATAGAGTAAAGAAGAATCTTTGTTGTATTTAGAGCTTTGTGTCTATGTACTTACATTGTAAATCTGTTCCTAATCTATAAAGGATTCAGATATTTGTTTTGAGTTTGTAAAAGTCTAAATCAGTTAAGGTTAACTGATTTAGTGGGCAACATTGTTTTGTTGCTTAGTCAAATTCTAAGTCATCTAGAGTTAGGTGGTTTAGTGGGCGGTGTGGTATCCGCTTAGGCTCTTCAAGTAATAGGTAGATTACTTGATCGTGAGATTAATAACTTTTTCTCACATTGATTGTAACCGGGTTTCGCTTTTGCTTGAGAAGATTAGTGAAGACGGTTGTATATCCTGTGCAACAGGTCGTGGTTTTACTCCCTTGAGCAAGGAGGTTTCCACGTAAACTGCTTGTGTTGTGTTCTTTATATTGTTTAATCTTCCGCACTGTTCTTGCTGTATCAAGGGACCTGGTCCGTTGACTGGTAGTGGTTGCACATATTCTATCAACAACTATCAATGCAAGTTTGTATTTGTCATTGCAAACCTAATTGTCTAAAATTTGAGTGTGTATTTATGTTGACTAAGCAGCCTGGATTGCCAAGTAGAAGAGTCATCAATACTGGTACAAAAGTTACAAAGAGGGCTGATGTTGTCACTGGTGATATTGGCTACACACCACTACGTGGATTCAAATGGAAGGGGAAGACAACTATTACCACTAGCAACCTGGAAAGAATGAGGGCTGAAAAGGTTATCCAAACTAGGTCTGTAGCTGCTGCTAATAGCCAAGGCCAAACAACTTCAAGTAGAAAAACTTCTGTGCCATGGAAGTAGGGCATTTTGATGTTGTCTTGTTCATTTTGACAAACAAAATTTAACTATGCATATATTTGTGTTGTTTTTTATTGGAAAAAAACTCAGTTTTGGGTGTAACCAAACAAACTTGAATGGTTGGAATCAAACTCGATTATGAAGTCTTCTTTTTTATCAATTTTGTTATTGCCTTTTTAATTGTAATTGACATATTTGTGAAGCTTCTCAAATGGTTGCCACGATAATATAGATTAGGGAACCAAATACATTAACTAATTGTTCAAATCATAACAATTTCGACAACAAAGAACAATATCAACTTGAACATTCAACAAATTCTATCTTTCAGGATACACACACCTACAACTAGCAAGACCAAGACAATTAGCTTCTAGGTACACACACCTACAATTTCAAAATTTGAAAGTAACTAAACATGTCTATGGCAATTTTTGTTGCACACACCTACAACGTCCATCCTTCACATTCTTGGTTAGACTTAAATATATAAAACACACAATAATGATTAAGACGATTAACTTCAAGTTACAACATTTGCCCTTCTTTTCTCCTTCATCTTGACTTGGTTACTTTCAACACGACTTTCATAAGATGTCAATATTTCTTCCAACTCCTTAATTCTTTTTGCTAATCTCGGAATAATGTACTTGGATCGTATATCAACTTCTTCTCGATCCCTCCATCTAAAGAAGTTGCATGCATCCTCCTAAAATACGCAAAACACAAATTAAAGAAAAATACATAAACAAAATATCTCCATAAAAGAATTAGTAAACATACACGATAGCGTGGACTAGACCAAAATCTTCGAGCTGGGTTATGCTCCGACCATTAAGTTTGCATTGATAGTAAGTCACCATGTTTGCATCGCTATTTCACTCGCAACATCGGATCATTCTCATCATTACAAATACGATTCAACATTGCATTTTTTAATCAAATTAACCACAAAATTGAGAAGAAATTTAACCATAAAAAAAATCAAATTAACGTTTCTACTGGAAATTAAAAGAGAAAAGACGAATTCCTATCTTATTTTCTTGTGGAAGATGATGAAGTCGTCAAAAAGAGAGCACCAATATTGTTCTTGCCATGGAAATCAAAATTTTAGGGCTACTAACGGCTATTTTTGAGTTTAAATTGGGAAAGATACAAAAGTTGATTAAATAATTAATATTAAAGAAAGAAAATGACATGTGGCTATTTTAAACTGGTAAATAAAAAGGAAAAATGACCCATGACGCGTCTAACGTGCGTGTAAACAACCTAGATGAGTTAATGGGTAAAAACGGTCAATTTACAACGATATATAGTTCTTTAGTGGTGTGATAGGACACTTCAAAAGTTTAGGTGTCTTTATGCAAATATGGGAAAACTTCGATGGTGTCTTGATGTCTTTTCTCTATTTTAATTTAACACTTAAAGCGTGCAGTCAAATTTTTTTAAAAAAGTCATTCGTCATTCAAGTTTATCCAGTTCCATATAGCATTGCAGGTATGATTCTATGATTGTTGTCATACATTTGACAACACAATTGCTATCCATACTTCAGATCGCACACTGCGTATTTTGAACTGGAAGACAATAAATGACGTTATTTTTTTAATAATTTGAAAAAAACGATTTTCAGAACACATGGCAATCAGGTAAATTTTTATTGAATGTATTTAAATTAATTATAAATAATTACATATTCTGATATTTATATTTTATATAGCATAAACTCAGAAATATGATTTTTACTGTATAAGAGTTAAATGTCATGGATGAGACCTAAATCAATCTCCCACTCACCAAGATTCTGAGAGCAAGAAACGGTTGTAAAACAGGGCGTTGAAGTTGAAGGAAAATACGCTGAGTTGAAAGCAGAAATTGCAGAGGTATAAATGAAAATTTATGATAAAAATGTTTCAAAGATTTTAAATTATACATATCAAACTTACTACTATGTTATGAACAGGTTAAGGCGGAATTGAAAGAGCTCAAAGCTAATGTTAGTTAAAATCACATTTTAATTTAATTCTATAATTATTATATGTTTTATTTTTATTATGCTAATATTGTAGTCTTCATACATATACAAGGTTTACAAGCACATGGTTGAAATAAAGAATTACATTGATAATTCGACTAAGCTGATAATTGAAGAAATTAAATTGTCAAGAGGTCAACAACGGGTAGGTAATAAAGTTTGTAATGTGTATGTATGAAAAGTGTATACTTATTGTATGAATTAATCTATTTTTTTTTTTTTTACAGTAAATATAACATTTTTACAGTTTTAAGTTATTTTTTATTTAAATAAATTAGGATGATGTCACTCCAAATGCTGCACAGTCCGAAGAGATTAGATTGTCAAGAGGTCAACCAACATCGGATGCACAACAAGGGGTATGTATCAAACTGTGTAAAGTTATGTATGAAAATTGTATAATTGTTGTATGAATTTATATATTAGCTTTATAACAAAGAAACTGTTTTTACAGTTTTCACTGATTTTTAATTTAGGATGATGTCACTCCAAATGTTGCACACTCTGAAGCGATTAGAATGTCAAGAGGTCAACCAACTTCGAATGCACAACAACGGGTATGTATCAATGAGTATAAATTCATGTATAAAAACTGTATAATTATTGTATGAATTCATATATTAGCTTTATAATAAAGAATTTGTTTTTACATTTTTAACTGATTTTTAATTTAGGATTATGCCACTCCAAATGTTGCACAGTCTGGTAAACTTTCAACTGAACAACCTTCGATTTTAATGGGTGAATACGTTCATATTTCAAACACAGATGGTATGTTATATACAATTTTATGATACTTACGTTTTTTTATAAATTTGTTTTTAGCTAACGAGTTTTATCTTTTTCAGATGAAGGTCAAAAGTCAACTGCTGAATTTTTCAATGCCGACTTACCTGAATCATCGACTTCAAAATCACCTACTTTGGATGATTACCCTGATTTTATCATGACACAAATCATTGCACTTGATCAGATTTTAAAAGCTACCACAACACCAGATCTGCAAACAAGACACAGAAATCCCGGCAAATATGAATCTTCTCCTTATATTCGACTGTCGAAAGACGAAAGCAGTTCAAAGAAAGTTCCAATTTTTTTCACAATAAAGCATCCATTCACAAGTCACAATCGATTTGATCTTCCAGCTGATATGATTGACCAGTTCAACAAATGGCTTATGAAAGACGTTTCAAAAAGGCGTGGCAGTTATGGATATATATAAATCATATTATTTTATTTTTTTTAACAATATGAAATTCAATACAACATTTATTGCAATATTCACAGGAAATCAACATATACAAAGGTGAAAAATACCTTTTATCCTGAAATAGACTTTCGCGTTGTCAAAATTGCAGAAAAAGATTTTTTTCACATAATGAGTCAATCCGGCAGAACTTGGAAGGATGGGGTAAGACAACTAATGTATTATTAATGTATGAATTATGAATGATATAAACTTGAATTTACAATAAGTTTGTATGAAATGTATATGAAAAATGTGTATACGGTTAAATTGTGTATATAGTGTATGCATTTACTGATATTTACTATATTACAATGTCTGAAAAAAGCACGTGTTTAATTTTTTTTATTTTTAACAGCATATTAAAACAATAATTTATTATCTCCGAAAGAAGGCAAAATACTCCCAAACACATGTTTCGTACAACACTGCTGACTATTGGTTTATGGTGTGGATTGATAACATTGAGAAACAGTGGAGACAGTCAGATTATAACATGAGATAAGATGCCCCCGATCACGATGTTTGTCAGTGCATTAGAGGATTTAAGCTTCTTGCTAACATTGCTTGGGACAAAGTTGATAAAGTCATTATCCCTGTCAATGTTTCTGAGAAATATCATTGGTTTCTTGTTGTATCAAGCGTAGATGTCTACATGTTTATGATTCGATTGGAGGAGCTGTTCACAACAAATTAGTGAAAGAAGCTGTTAATAAACTTGCAACAATGATACCATTGTTTGTGGCAAGTACATGATTTTATGACAAACAACTTGATTTGTATGCAAACAATATCTCTAAATATCAAAATATGCCTCAATCAGAACCTCTCGAAATCAAATATGAGACAGATGTTCCTCAACACGAAGAAAGTTTCAAGTATGTAATCTTTATATTATCTCTAATTCTTATATTTAGTTAATATAAAAAAAATTTAATTTGATTTTTGTTACAGTGATTGTGGTCTGTACACCTCTCTTTGTGCTGAATATATCAGCAATGGTACTTTTGATTTGTCTGATATTGAAGTAAATGCAACATACCATCGTCAGAGGTATGCAACTTTACTTTGGCACTACGCAAAAGCAAAGAATGAAGAGGGAGCAATAAGTGACAGTGAAGTTACGGGTACAGTTGCAAACAAGTATGGTGGACCTCGCACGCAAAAAGAACAAGTTATGGACACCACCAATTATTCCACTCCAAGAACACAAATAGGAAATGAAAAAAGTTAAATGCACGTTTTGAATTCTTATTGAAATATTTGTTATTTTAACAATATAACAATTTCTGTTATTTTTAGTATTTTTTTATATAATTATTAATTTATGTTATTTTCAATGTTTTTAACATTATAACAATTTATGTTATTTTTAATGTTTTTTATAATATAAGAAATTATGAATTTCAATTTTGCTTATATAATGTATCAATGTTACAATTATTTTTGTATGAATTTTGTTTGAAATAGATTGCAACTTTATATGAAATAACTTAAGAATAAATGCATGTATCATAATAGTTTATGATTGACAGTGTAGTTCAATGTATATTTTTAATGTATAAACATTGTATGAATTATGAATGTCATATTGATTTTGATATATGTAACAATAAATCAATGATATATATATATATATAAATATTGTATGAATATTGTATGAACATCTTATGAATAACATATAGAACACTTTATGAATGGCAGGACAGTACAATTTATATTTTTAATGTATAAACATTGTATGAATTATGAATGACATACTGAATTTTGACATATGCAACACAAAAAAAATGATATATATGAACATTGTATGAATACTTTATGAACATTGTATGAATAAAACCTGAAGATTATATGAATGCAGTATAGTTCAATGTCTATTTATTATGTATACACATTGTATGAATTATGAATGTCATATTGAACTTTGATATATGCAAAAGAAACAAATGATATATATGAACATTGTATGAATACTGTACGAACATTGTATGAATACAACATGAAAATTATATGAATGATAGTATAGTTCAATTTATATTTATTATGTATAAATATTGTATGAATTATGAAGTTCATATTGTACTTTTACTTATGTAACATAAACAAATGATATATATATATATATATATATATATATTATATATCTATATATATATATATATATATATATATATATATTATATATATATATATATGAAAATTGAATGAAAACTGTATGAAACATTACATGAATACCATAAATGTCAGTGATAACTACTGCACTCAATAAAATAAAATTTGTTTCTAACATTCAAAATAACATAATAACAAATTTAACACTACGAAATCATTGTTTTTGCACAAGATAATTTGAACATGTCTTTTTATTGTGTCCAACCTGACGGCATCTACTGCAAGTCATTTTCGTCCTTTTGAATTTCATGTCAGCAAACACCTTCTATCTTTCAATTTTTTGCCTAATCGCTGTTCTCTTTGGACCTGGTGGCAACATTTTAGGCTCTGAAATATAACTTGGTATATCCTATGTCTCTCGCATGGGATAGGCTCGACAGGAATGACATAAGCATCTTTGATATTCTTCAGGCTATAAAAAGGAGAACAAAAATCTGATTCATGCAATTTTCTGTATCTGAGAACTACAATTACATGACCACATGGTATCTAATAATGTTGAAATCTCCCGTAACTACACATCCTTGTGTTCAAGTTTACAATGTACTTCTTTGCTCCTTCAGCTACAGCATGCAGATCAACTGTTGAAGGTATCACCTACTTAAAAGTTAAAATGTGGTATTGTCAATATACAATCAACTAAATATTGGTAAGTAAATTACAATTATTTGTTATTATACATACCATCATATTTCAAGACAAAGCAATACTTTTCTGTAGATAAAGATCATATTTTTTTGTTAGATCAGATATTGTCTTATCAGTCTCTTCATTGTGCTTGTGAATCCACCTCTGAATTGTTATCCTCATAAATTCAAGAAGTGAAATTATAGGTAACCTTCTTGCTAACCTGTTAACATTATTCAAAGACTCGGCGATGTTTGAAGTCATGGTCCATGTGCGCTTACGATTCGAGTAAGCTCTTGACCATTCACTATAACCAATATCAAACAAGTATGGTTGTATGCACGTATCTATCTGGTCTATTCTTACCATAATTTCCTCAATCTGTTGTTTGTATAAGCTTTTGCCAATTTAAAAAATAAAATCTTCAAATCTTCAGTATTTCTATTGAAATTCTTCACCAGATTTACTGATAGATGCCATATGCATGCATAATGTTTGGATTCGGGATATACAGTTGCAGTCCCTTTTCATATGCTTTCATTTCTATCCGACATAAAACACATGTTTTGTGTAACTCCAGACGCTTTCTTAAACTGTTCAATAAACCAAGACCATGAAGCGTCGTTTTCAGAATTCACTATCACATACGCCAACGAAAATATATGACCTAATCAATTTTTTAAAAAAATAACACAAAAATCAAATACAATTTATAAAATAATTTACTATATTACTTAATCGAAAAATTAATAGGATAAAAAAATACCTCCCTGATCCATTGTGCTTGCAGTTAACATTGTACCACCATACGGATATTTTAATCCCGCCCCATCAACAACTACAATTGGCCAACAATACTTACAACCTCTAATACAAGCTTCTAATGCAATAAATGCATATAAAAATTTATCACCTTCTTTCCTTTCTATTTTCAATACGGATCCTGGATATGTTTGCTCCAAAATGTATAGATACCCTGAAAATTTTTACAGTTAAAATTTAATGAATACAAAACGATACATACAAAAAGTATATAATTTTCATACATAAATAATACAAGAAACAGAATATTCCAGATCATTAATATAACATACTATACTGTCTTTTTTTCATTTAAACAAATAAAAAAGAACTTCTACTGAAGTACAAATTTCATACATAAAGTATACAAGAAACAACAAACTTCATTTCATTAGGATAATATACTATATGGACATTTATTTCATTTAAACAATATAAAAAGCTTTGAAAAAATATACAAATTTTATACGTAAAGAATACACAAACCAGAACGTAATATATGATAACCTTTTAATTTAAACATTTAAAAAACTTTTGAATTCATTCTTTATATGTAAATTACCCGGTAATTTGGCATATGACTATGCTGGATCTCTGTGCACCAATTTTATTATTTTTCTCTAGCCCTCCATGCATGTATGTACGTCAACGAAACGCTATGCAATTTCAACATATCAGCAGATATATCCTTTGGAGTGTATACCGCAGACGGATGCATTACACTCGATCTCTAACAGAACAAGTGTGCTGAGCATTATACTTTCTAACTTTGAATAAATTTGATTTATTCAAACTAGATGCCTTCATCATCCAAGAACATGTATCAAACATACACTTCAGGTGATAACTGTTTCAAAATCAAGAAAATATAAAATTAAATTTCATACAGCAAAAAAATTCAAAATAAAAAAAAAAACTAAAACAGTAGTGTTAGCTTACTTTGATGCATTACAACGCTCACCACGAAAACTGAACTTTTCAACAAGTCCAACATGCCTCATAACCTCCTTCAGTGTTTTCCTATTGTTGCAAAACTTGATCCTCAGCAAAAAATATGTTTGAATGATCACTTATTATACTATCACCACCTTCATTATTCTCATTGATAACTCCTTCTAAATTCATTCCGATTAAACGAATATGACCTTCATTATGCATCTCATGATCTACCAAATAGATGCACAAAGGATATTTTGAAAAGAAATCCAAATTACCTTTTTCTGATCTAGAAAAATCTTTATTCCAACATCATTATGAATATTAATAGGGGGGGGGGGGGCACATATCATTAACAACGTATTTTATCTCAATAGAATTTATATTTTCTTTTATATTAAGTTGAGTTATTATTGCATTACTAAACCAATATAGAGAGTAGACACATCATATATGATGCCCTCCATCTGAAAATCGACGTATTTTCCTGTTTCACAACATTAAAATAATATTTTAGTAAAATAACATGTATAATTGCTATATAATTCATACACTTCATACACATTTACTATATAATTCAATTACCCATACACTAATCAAAACATATAATTCATCCACATTTAATTATATCAATCACTAACTTATACAATACTCCAATTAAAGATACACAATACATTTTAAAAACAAAATTCATACAATAACATATATTATAATTTAAATAGAAACAAAATATTGTACTATTAAAAATATATTTCATACACAAATGATACATGTTTCATACACATGTCATTCACTAAAAAAATAAACTTCAGACTTCATGTACGCTATACAGAATATATTGTTTCTTTCAAAAAAAAAAAAATTACAAACTGTATTACAGATAATACAGTTAACAAAAAAATTTAACATTGTTTTAAATGTAAAAAACAACAAATCTAAATAAAACCAACATTCATAATTAAAAGAAACAAATCATAACTAAAAACTAACCCGAAGAATTCCATTTTCCACCATGTTTAATTAAAATTGACACAAAGTTATCCATCAGAACTGAAATATGCAGCTATGAAAATAATCTTGAATTCTTGGGGAAAAAATGAATTATATGTTGAAAGAAATTTCAAAATAATAGAGAAATTTTGGAACGAAGAATATTGTAATGCTAATAATTTATCTAGCTTTAATTTAAATCAATAAAAAGGTAAACTCTTCAAATTCTGAGGCGTACAACATTCAATAAATGCAGTAATTATCACTGTCAAAAGCCACTTAATAAATGTTGTCAAAATTCTTAATCAGTAAAATTAATTACTCATTATCACTTTATCTACTTAATTTTTAATTAATTTTTAATAACAACTCTTTTTAATAAATTATAATTAACAATATAATTACTAATAAAATGCTATAGAGTGAGATATTAAATGCTACAAAAATAAAATTGGAACTCTAATGCCATAACTTGATAATAATACTACATATAATGCTATATGTGAAATTTACTCAAAAATAATAGCATCTTCAGTATTATCCTATAAGTGAGATTTGGAGGATACTAAAATATACTCAAACCTTATGAATTAAGAATGATATCAATGCAATTTTTTAATAAAAAATATAATATAAAATTAGAACAATAAAAGCTGAATAATTGATAATTATATCAAAATAATATTGTGTTGAATTTAATAAGTTAGTATATAACGATATATTGAAATAATGTTGATTTATTGTCGTGCTTAAAATTGGAAGAAGACACCAAAATTTTCTTAGATTTTTTTTTTCTAAATAGACAACAATAAATTTTGCATAATACAAATTTAATAGACCTTCGAATATTCAATATATAATAAATTTAATAGACCTTCGAATATTCAATATATAATAAGTGAATAAAATAGTGGATGGAAATGAAAAATGTATAAATATAGAAATAATAGTATGTGTTCCTGTCAATTTATATAAATGAGAAAACAAAATAGGTAGTCACATTAAAAAAGATATTACAATTACCTAAAAATTATTTAGGAGCGGCTTAAGCGTATAAGTGGTCTAAAGCAAAAATTAAATGGAACCTTAAACTTAAATTATTCATAACTTTTATATAATTGATTTCTTTTAGTTTTCATATGATAATACAACTATTCTTCTTTTAATTTATTTTTCATGAGATATAATAATCTAAATATGTCACATTTCTTCTAATAATCCCCTTCATTTTTCATGTAATGTTTACTTTTTCTACAAAAGTATTCAATATTTGTTAAAAATAATAACTTATAACAAATTATTATTAAAAACGAGTACTCATGCATTTTCCCTTGTGTATCAACTTCTTGTTGGGTTTTTACTTGCCTACTGGATTAATGGTAGACATCATTATGATCGGCTATCGAATTGTGGCACCAGGCTACCTGAATATATACTCTACAAACAACATCTAATACCTTAGATAAACTGAACTTCTTCGAAAGCAAGAAGGTCTCACCAAAATTGAATGAAAATGAGATCCTTGTGATGCTTGTATTTCCGATCCCGATTATCTTAATATGCATCATCTATATATGATTATCGAATGATGTCTATACATGAATTCACAACAAGAAAAAAAGTTGAATAAAATAACTGGCTAAAATTGGAATACCTACTTGAACGAAAAACAAATTGAATTAAAGTTAATTGGATAGTTAAAATAAGATTATTCTATTGAAAAGTTGGAGTATGTTCTAATAGGCCGTTTGGATTGACTTATTGCTTTTGGTTTATAAGTCAAATCCATAAGTTATTTTAATCAAAAGTCTACAAAAGTGCGTAAAATGCATTTTAGTTTAAAAACACCTAAAATAAGTCAATTCAAACAGACTGAAACAAGATATTTGAATATATGAAATTGAGAAGAGAAAAATGTAAAATAGTAGTATGCAAGTTGCTTTAAAATACTTTCAGCTTCTAATAATATAATATAAAATTGTTTCTATAACTTAAAACTGAAAACATGTCTAACACTGTAAATATGAGAAATCATCATATCTATAAATGCATAACTAATTACACCAGTTCAGATTTTAAAAATATAGAGATATGATCTTTAATTGAGTTTCTTACATTTGACAGAGCTCAAATCCCATGATTTATGAGATTTGAAGGGTACTAGAATGTAGTTAGGAAAAGAAGAATTAGAGGATTCATAGAGATTGTAACGAAATAAAATACTACAATTGTTATAATATTTTCTAGTACGTGTTGATTCTTGATCCCAATTATTCATCAAATAACCAATTCAATTCATTAAACATACAAAACAGCTGAAATCAGAAGACATTGAAAATACTATGTTCTAGTGTTGTGTTCTATCTTGTGAGTGATGTCGAAGTCTATATGAACGAAAGCGCGTTCAACTTGAACAAGTTTCTCCAGCTTTTCCTGTAGTGTTTCACCAATATTATGTGCCTGGTTGAGAAACATATCCTCTGGCAACACTATATCAACCTCCACAAAATATTGTGTCCCAAAAGTATATGCTCTCACTGTGTCAATATGTTTGATCCTTTCGTGGTGATTCCATACTAGATAGGTTAACTTTGCAAGGAAATCAGGTGGAGCTGTTCTTCCAATAAGTGCCCATACGTTTTCCAGCACCGTCCTTGCCCACGTGCTCATCGTGTAAAGTGCTATCTGAAAAAGCACACAACAACAAAGGTTACTTACTATTGCTTTTAGGCATCCACAAATCACTCACTCTACTTGATTATGAACTCACAATGATAGCTCCTGTAGGATCAATCCACCAGTAAAAGTGGATGGCTAAGACTGCTGTCGCTAATCCAATGGAGTTGGTTATTACATCAAAGAAATGGTCTTGAGCATAGGCTCTTACGATTTCATTTTTGAATCTTCGGCAGTAAACCATAAGGACAAACTTTATCACAGTTACAGAAACCATAATTCCAATCATCCATTTTTCTTTCTCAGGGTCCCTATCAGGATGAGACTGATTTTGAATAAATCCATGTTAGTTGTACAATTCCACTACTAATATTGCAGTAAATCAGAGCTCACAAACACAGATGATTAGAACCAAGTTACATACCTTAGTTATGAGTTGTCTACCAGATTCAAACAATATTTGTAGTCCTAGTGTCGCCATTATGGATGCAAACACAACTAGACCCTGAAAATCAGATCATATCATATATATATATATAAGAATGCATTTACATTAATCATGAGGTGTCGGTTTCTGTATATAACAGATAATTCCCTACACGAATGCAGGACAATCGGACATGTAATGTTGCAGTGACAAGCTTACCACTGGCTGCATTCTCTTTTTTCCAATTGGATAGAGGTACTGGTTTGGGGATTTCATTGCATTAGAAGTGAACCACAGAATAAATCCAGATAAGAGATCTAAT
Organism: Solanum peruvianum; assembly: GCA_027705065.1. Classification (NCBI taxonomy): domain Eukaryota; kingdom Viridiplantae; phylum Streptophyta; class Magnoliopsida; order Solanales; family Solanaceae; genus Solanum; species Solanum peruvianum. The sequence continues at coordinate 6,502,684 of JAKWJD010001766.1, read as the reverse complement.
AGGGAGTCCAGAGTTGACGAAATTACAGCCAGCGATCTGCTGTCAATAGACGCGTATACTTTAGCTATGAAAAGAACCATATTTGCTATGTTTGACGCATGAATCGCTATCCTTTCACCCTTAGCTAGTTGCTTCAATTCATCCTGGAAAAAAATTATTCGTAGATAGTAAGAAATACATCAGATATCAAGATTCAAGAAACCTAAGAATTCGACTGTCATTTCTAGAAAATGTTGAAGAGACTAACCTCGCTAAGATTTCCAGGTAAATAACCACATTCGTTAATTGTGTCCATCTCATTGAATCCCTCAAGCAGCTTTTCTTGCTTTTTGTAGTATTCAACAACTTTTCTCTGATTCCCTGTACGCGATAAACAGATTCCCTGACGTAGTCACCTTGAGTTTGATCATCAAACACACTGAGTTTGGCTATCTCAAATTCGCTATTTAACTTTTAAGTAAGACTAGTAGTCGAATATTACTCTTGGAGTTGTTTGTTCTTCAATTTCTGTTACTATTTATTGTTCCTTTCACATTATTATATTGTAGCTACTATTCCTGACTTGCTTCGATATACTTGTCCTTGAGTTGAGGGTCTATCAGAAACAAACATTCCATCTCCCAAAGTAGGAGAACGTCTCTATACACGTTACCCTCCCCAGACCTCACTCGTTTGAGTATCGTATTGTCGTTGAAAGATATGTTTCGGACCTATTAGCCTAAACAAGCAGAACATCTAGTGATGAAACATCTCAAATAACTGAAAATAAGTGACTTCACAAATAAATCCTCAACCTCCTTGTATAATTTCAACGTATTCTTAACTATAAACAGAGTAATAATGAGAGGACCTCAAAATCTAGAGCTGCAACAGAATACGTCTTATTTTATCACAATTTCTAAAAAAAATTCTATTTAAAAAATTTACAAAAATCTCCTCTCGGATATAATCCTCTCCACTCTCGAATACATCTCTATCCTCTCGATCCCTCAGATACATCCTTCCTATTAAGTAACGTATTCATTTGCAATCCATGAGCTATATATCTGCAGGCTCTACATGTATCCGAAATCCAATACATTTAAGAAATTATTGTAATTTGGGGAAGAATAGAGACAAAATGTAAGTAGCTCTTTAACACTATATGTAATTTATACATTAAAACATAATATAGTCAAGGGGAAAAAGTGCCACGTGAAAGAAAAAAAATAGCAAAAGGCATAAAATAGAAAAGGAAAATGGCTCAAATATGCCATTAAATTTTGAGAACAAAAATTCATTTATGTCATGTGTTAAAAATTTGACTCAATCTACCATTTCTATTTGAAAATAGTTCATCTATGCCATTATTTAGGTTTAGGTTATTTCCAGTGTGTTACATAGTTAACATCTTCTGAGCACATGAGGATATACTTTAGAAATGCAACTATCAATAAATTAATTTAATTGTCAACACCAAAGAGCAGGTAGAACATATATATAATAACGACTAGAATACTCAACAGGCATTTTATGTGAGATGATTGAGTCAAATTATCTAATTTTTAGTACGAATTCAAATATAAAATTTACATATGAAGAAAATATTACATAAGTCATAATAATTAATAGTTTCTCTCTTAATAACATGTCACAATATATTTGACAAAATTTGTGTAAGAGTGGTACTTTTGATATATATCAAAGTGTGCAGTATTTTTAAATTTCATATTCAATCAAACAAAGTATATTGATCAAAATGCATGTAGTATTTGAAAAGGGAAGTGAGGAGGTATTACTGAAAGCGCGAAGTAGACGAAGGAAACTGAAAGAATGATGATCATAAGAGCGGTGTTGAGGAAGATGGAAGTCACTCGTGTTGAGTTTCCATGTCGACCCTAACGACATGGAGTGATCAACAACGGATTGAGCAGCGGGAGACAATAACTCCGTCCTAAAACTATCACCACTACCACCACTACCACCATTACTACGACTGATGATCGACATGATTTAATTTAGATGAATTGCTATAGTTATGATCTTAATTGAAGACTTTTTATATTTATTATTACATATAGAACACTAAAAGTTGTTTATTAGGAGAACACACAAGGCATGAATATGGGCGTAATGGGAATACAAAGGATTCCGTACCACTTATAATTAAAAACAACAAAACAGGCCTACAACATGCACTCCCCCCCTTCTACGTAAGTCTAAAACACCATTTTAACCATTTTTTACTTGACATCCTATGTGGCATACAGTGTTGGGATATACTATTAACCATGTTGGGATATACTATTAACCATGTGGTTAAGGTATAGTATTTTATTTAATTCATTGTAAAGATTATTTATTTTGTTTTATTTGTTATAATAAAGTCTTTATTTGAATATATCTTTATGTTTATATATGTGTCCTTTACTTATAGTAGACGATTTTGTGTAAAGATTAAAATTGTTGGTTCTTATAAGTTATATATAATTGTTCACAATTAAAGATGAGGAAGAACAAATTTATGTAGCACAAGATTGAAAATGATTCGATCTTAATTATGAAAATGACAAAATTTGAACTTGTGTGACGATCCGAGTCTACACCTCAATCGAGACATGGTACAATAAAATCATAATGATACCAAACTAACCCTTGACATTGTTGAATCCATCCAATTTTTTAGTCAACTTTAGCTATTCAATTGGTACAAACAATTGTTAAAAAAGAATAGTAATTGGAGTTGAAAATAAAAGATTTGGTGGTTGACAAATTGGTAAGATTTGCAACCATTCTTGACTTTGCTATATTTACATATGTCATTAGCGAAATAGACATAGTTTGATCCTTCTATAAATAGAGCATTCTTGTTCATTTGTAGAATACACCAAGTTAGAGAGAAAAACTATTTGAGAGCAAAGTGAGATATTCCATAGACTATACAAGAAAATAGCCAGTGAAGAAAAATAGAGTGTGAGCGATATTTTAGTAAGACAGAAACCAAAAGAGTGTTGTTCCTTTTGAGTGTGTAGTAGTCACTTTGAATATTGTATTCGTGACTACACAGTGTAAAATTCTTTACTATAGTAATATCAATTGCTCCTCTTGGTCCGTACTTTTTTCCCTTATTCAGAAGGGTTTCCACATAAAATTCTTGGTGTCGTTATTTTCCATTTTATTTCCAAAACTTTTACCATATATATTTTTGTGCTCGTCCGCGTTTTCCCAACAAATTGGTATCAGAGCCAAGGTTTTATTAGAGTATGTTCTGTAGTTGCAGCACAGTCTGAACTACCACATCATAAAAGATTTACTTTGATTTGCGATAACTATATTTTTTGGGGAAAAGTGTGGAAGTCAACACAAGTAGAATGGTTACTTTGAATGGTGTTAATTATGCCATTTGGAAGGAAAAAATGGAAGATCTTCATTATGTTAAGAATTTTTACAAACCACCATTTACCACTGTAAAGCCTGATAATAAACATATGAAGAGTGAAATCTGTTGCATAGGCTTGTGGATTCATTAGGCAATGGGTCGACGATAATGTGTTGAACCATATTTTTTTGGAAACACATGCTCGAACCCTATGGGAGCATCTTGAAAGTTTGTATGCTCGAAAGACTGGCAACTATTCTTAATAGAGCAAATGTTGAGTTTGAAGTATCATGATGGTTCTCCGATGACATACCATCTGAATAATTTTCAGGGGATTATGAACCAATTATCTGCTATGGGCATCAAATTTGATGAAGAAATTCAAGGCTTGCTTCTACTTGGTTCCCTACCAGATTCTTGGGAAACATTTAGAACGTCATTGTCAAATTTTGCTCCGGATGGTGTGATCTCTATGGATTCCTCCAAGAGTAGTGTCTTAAACGAAGAGATGAGAAGAAAAACTCAAGGTTCCTCTTTGTCGGATGTCCTGATAACTGGCCCTAGGGGGAGAAATAAAACTCGTGGTTCTCAGCATAGAGAACAAAATAGGAGAAAATCCAAAGGCAGACTTAAGGATATTGAGTGCTATCATTGTGCATGAAAGGGCACACAAAGAAGTTCTACAGGAAGTTGAAAAGGGAGAACAAAAACAAAGAGGAAAATAAAAAAGATGGCAATGAAAATTGCCTAGCCACCGTCACCACCGAAGATCTTGTTACCGTTCTTGATGCAAACATGATAAATATTACTTATGATGAGTCAAGCTGGATTGTGGAAACTGGTGCCGCATCTCATGTGACATCAAGGAAGAATTTTTTCCTTCCGCACTCCTGGTGATTTTGGAACCTTGAGTATGGGTAATGAGATTGTTTCTAGGGTGGGTGGTATTGGTACAGTTTGTTTGAAAACTAGTGTTGGAACTAAACTAGTTTTGAACAATGTGAAACATACTTCTGATGTTCGTCTGCACGTAATTTCTGTTGGTGTTTTAGAGGATGAAGGATATGTTAGTACTAGCGGTGATGGAAAATGAAAGCTCATTAAGGGTTCCTTGGTTGTGGCTCGTGGTAACAAACGTCGTGGTCTATACTGGACTACGGCCTCTACTTGTGTTGATATGGTGAATACAGTTGAGAGCGATAGCTCTTTAACATTATGGCACAAGAGTCTTAGCCACATTAGCGAGAAAGGACTTAATGTCCTAGCCAAGAAGAAATTATTGTCAAATTTCCAAAGTGCTAAATTAGAAAAATGTGAGCACTGCTTGGCTGGTAAATAAAATAGAGTTTCCTTTAAGTCCTACCCTCCTTTGAGAAAGACAGAGTTGCTTGAGTTAGTGCACTCTGATTTATGTGGTTTAATGAAGACAAAAACATTGGGTGGTGCACTTTACTTTGTCACTTTCATTGATGATTGCTCGAGAAAACTTTGGGTCTATGTCTTGAATACTAAAGACCAAGTGTTATGTGTCTTTAAGCAGTTTCAGGCTTCAGTTGAAGGAGAAACTGGAAAGAAAGTGAAATGTATTCGTACTGATAATGGTGGTGAATATTGTTGACCATTTGACGAATACTGCAAGCATCAGGGTATTAGACACCAGAAGACTCCTACCAAGACTCCTCAGCTTAATGGTTTGGCTGAGAGGATGAACAGGACCTTGATGGAAAGAGTTAGATGTTTGCTTTATCAAACAAAATTGCCAAATTCATTTTGGGGTGAGTTTTTATTGACCGCTGCACATGTTATTAATCTATCTCCTATTGTTGCTTTGCAAAGTGATGTACCAAATAGTGTTTGGTATGGAAAGGTTGTTTCCTATGACCATTTGAGAGTATTTGGTTGCAAAGCTTTTGTACATGGCCGAAAGATGAGAGGTCAAAGTTAGATGCCAAGACAAGGCAATGCATCTTCATTGGATATGGCCTAGATGAATCTGGTTACAGGCTATATGATCCAATTGAAAAGAAACTTGTGAGAAGCCGTGATATTATTTTCATGGAGAATCAAACAATTGAAGATATTGACAAAGCGGAGAAGGTAGAATCTTTAAGTTTTGATGGTATAGTTCATCATGATGAAGTTCCTCACACAAGTGTGCATTATTTTGTTGGATTTGATAATCATGGTGACGCCCAGAATCATGTATCGAATCAACATATTGTTGTTGATAATAACATTGATATTGTTATTGATGATCATGTTGCTCATGAAGTTGTGGACAAATCAAATATTCCGCTTCGGAGGTCCACAAGACAGCGATTTCCTTCCTCCCGTTATTCACCCAATGAGTATGTGTTACTCACTGACGGGGAAGAACCTGAATGTTATAAGGAGGCCATGGAAGATGAGCATAAGAATCAATGGATTGGAGCCATGCAAGACGAGATGAAGTCTTTGAATGAGAACCACACTTATGAGTTGGTAAAATTGCCCAAGGGCATGAGAGCTTTGAAGAACAACAACCTGAGGGCTTCAAATTAAATGGTAAAGAAAATTTTATATGCAAACTCAAAAAAATCCTCTATGGCCTAAAACAAGCTCCCAGACAGTGGTACAAAAAGTTTGAATCTGTTATGGGGGAGCAAGGCTTTAAGAAGACTTCTTCAGATCATTTCATATTTGTACAAAAATTTTCTGACAATGATTTTACCATCCTTTTGTTGTATGTGGATGATATGTTGATTGTGGGCAAGAATACTTCCAAAATTGACGAGATGAAGAAAGAGTTGTGTAAGTCTTTTTCTATGAAAGACTTGGGTCATGCCAAGCAAATTTTGGGCATGAGAATTACTCGTCTTAGAGATAAAAGAAAGATTTATTTGTCCCAGAAGAAGTACATTGAACGCGTACTGGAGCGCTTCAATATGAAGAATGCTAAGCCTGTTAGTATACCTCTTGCTGGTCATATGAAGTTGAGCAAGAAGATGTGTCCTACAGCTAGGGAGCAAAAAGAGAACATGGACAAAGTTTCATATTCCTCCGTCGTCGGAAGTCTAATGTATACAATGGTATGCACTAGACCTGATATTGCTCATGCAGTTGGTGTTGTCACTAGATTTCTTAAAAATCCGGGAAAAGAGCATTGGGAAGCTGTGAAGTGGATACTCAGGTATCTTAGAGGAAGCTCAGATGAATACTTGTGTTTTGGAGCATCAAATTCAATCTTGAAAGGCTATACAGATTCTGATATGGAAGGTGACCTTGATAACAGAAAATCCACTACTGGATATTTGTTTACTTTTTCAGGGGGAGCTATATCATGGCAGTCAAAGTTGCAGATGTGTATTGCACTATCTACAACTGAAACTGAGTATATTGCGGCTACTGAAGCTGGCAAAGAGATGATATGACTAAAGTGATTTCTTCAAGAGCTTGGTTTGGATCAGATGGAGTATATTGTCTATTGTGACAGCCAGAGTGCAATAGAATTGAGCAAGAAATCCATGTACCATGCAAGAACAAAACACATCGACGTCAGATATCATTGGATTCGTGAGAAAGTGGAGAATGAATCATTTCACGTCAAAAAGATTCACAAAAGTGAAAATCCTGCAGATATACTGACCAAGATGATACCAAAAGACAAGTTCGAGTTATGCAAAGAACTTGTGGGTATGATCTCTCTCTAAAGAAGTTGAAGATACATTCTTCCAGTAAATGGGACTGGAGGGGGAGATTTGTTGAATCCATCCCATTTTTTAGTCAACTTTAACTATTCAATTGGTACAAGCATTTGTTAAAAAGGAATAGTAATTGGAGTTGAAAATAAAAGATTTGGTGGTTGGCAAATTGGTAAGATTTGCAACCATTCTTGACTTTGCTATATTTACATATGTCATTAGTGAAATAGGCATGGTTTGATCCTTCTATAAATAGAGCATTCTTGCTCATTTGTAGAATACACCAAGTTAGAGAGAAAAACTATTTTGAGAGCAAAGTGAGGTATTCCATAGATTATACAAGAAAATAATCTGTGGAGAAAAATAGAGTGTGAGCGATATTTTAGTAAGACGGAAACCAAAACAGTGTTGTTCCTTTTGAGTGTGTAGTAATCACTTTGAGTATTGTATTCGTGACTACACAGTGTAAAATTCTTTACTATAGTAATTCAATTGCTCCTCTTGGTCCGTGGTTTTTTCCCTTATTCAGAAGGATTTCCACATACAATTCTTGGTGTCGTTATTTTTCCATTTTATTTCCATTACTTTTACCATATATATTTTTGTGCTCGTCCGCGTTTTCCCAACAGGCATAGCATATCTGAGTACATCACATGAAACTCAAGCGAAAGCTATAAACTATATAACTAAATAAAGTTCAAGAATAAGTCTATTTCAACTGAATACTAATATCTGAAAGCCTCTAAATTGAATGAGATATTTTTCCTAGGAAAGACCTCAGATTTCTTGAAATTTACGCAATTAAAGTGAATAAAATCTATTGGCTCATAATTAACTTAAGTCCTCTAAATGTGAGGAAGAATCACCATAATGTTGAAAGCAGAGGAACTTAGTGGAATGTCTTTTCACAAATTTGAATCAAGGTGCTAAAATATATATGTCGTAAAACGATGTAGCGCGAAATAGAATCAACTATATCTTTTACCATAAAGAGATAGATGAGACCTCCTTGGGGACCGAACATCAATCAATGGTTCTTGAGTGTTGGCCATGTTCAGGATGTAGGCTCGGATCATGATAGAGTTAATTAAAGAGGAGGATAAATGTGTTTGTTCATATATGGGGGATCAAATGACTTTGTTTTTGCTTGTTAATTTTTTGCCTTCACATTGGTTCCTATTTACAGAAAATTGGATTTTTGAAATTTATAAAAAGTTTGAATTTTAAGATTCATAGCCGTTATTAATAGCTATATCTTTAGCAACTAAATGGAATTGAATAATATATCAAGTCACATGCTATCACATTTAAACGTATGCAGTTTATGGCTCCGATCTGGTGACAATTTTAATTAGTCAAATATTTCTTATTAGGAAAATTATTTTGTGTTGTCTAAATTCAAGTAAGTTCTTTCGCAAAAAGATTAATAAAGTATAACAAAGAGATTTTATTACTCATTTCATTCCTCAAGAAAGGCAAAAAAGAAATTATACAATTTGATTTATGAAAGTACAAAATTAAAGTTTGAAATAAATGACCCTTTTATTTCTTGGTTAGGAATTTTGTAATATCAATTTCAACAATATTTGAATGTGTAAAATTAATAAACAATTTCATGATTACCATTTAAAAAATACAAAGTGTATAATTATAGGTTGCAGCCTTTCTAGAAGCATATTATTACTATTATTTTTATTTATCTAATTTTGGAAGAAATCATGTTTAGTATAGATTTTATTTTTTGAATAAGTATATTTTTTATTTTATTAATGATGGATATTCACCAACAAGCAACTTGACACACATTGAAATTATTTTCTAAATTGATTTTGAGACATACAAATATAAATTATTCAACAAAATACTAATTAGAACATTGTTTTTAATATTGCAGGACATTAAGAAGAATATTTTATTCATTTTAAGGAAAAACTCAAGCAGAAGATAAATTAACAATAATTTACCTTGTTTTTTATTAAATGAAATATACATTTTTTGAGTATAAGTAAAAATAGAAGAACGAACAACGTTCACATATGTAATTTGATTTTCTTATATTGTTTTGCTAATTAAATTTTGTTGTAAAAAAATCACAATTTGAACCATGTTGAATCTCTTATATATATATATATATATATATATATATATATATATATATATATATATATATATATATATATATATATATTATATATTATATATATATGTTGGGTTTTAGCAAGTGTGAATGGGAAAAGAAAAGAGAAAATATCAAAAGTAAGGGAACTACTTTGGAGAGAAAATGAAAAGTCATTTGCAAAGTGCAAATGAAAAGTCATTTCTTATAAATTTGCAGGTAACGGTAACATTCCGAAAAATTGTTACTCTTTCCGAAAAGTCGTTACTTTTCGAAAAGTCGTTACTTTCCAAAAAGTAGTTATTTTCCTAACAGACACAATTTTTCAAAAAGTTGTTATTTTTTCCAAAAGACACAACTTTCTGGATAAAATGGGTCTGAACAGATTTCACCGAACAGACATGTTCCTTGCTGAAAATGGCTATAAAAGGAAGTCAATTTTTGATTTTTTTTATCACTGAAATTTTTTCTTTCTCTGCATTTATTTGTTTTTCTCTCAAAATAAAATCTAAGTGTCGATCGACTGAGTCTGTGTGACTTGTTGCTGTTTTTCAGTTCGTTGAAGTTAAAGAAGTTTGAGGTACCGCTATTTCTTTAACAGGTTTAATCCGTTTTATCTTGGGAGAAATTAATCCATAACCTTGGGTACAGTGAGGGGATTAAATTTCTTACGGACACACAGTAGTTTCTGTGGACTCGGATTAATTCTTCTATTTTAAATTTTTTTTCTGCTTCATCTTTTTTCTGTTTATTAACTTTATAAATACAAGTTATTGTAAGAATAACAATCTTAAGAAATTTAAAAGTTTCTGTATTTGAGGTTTCTTGAGATTAAAACCTTTATGGTTTTCTACTCTGCTTGAATTTTTAAAATTCATTCGATTAACGATTACAAGAACATAAAAACTTTATCGTTAAATCAGAAACAGTTTGTGTAAAGATTTGTTCTTTACTGTTAGTATTTTAAATACTTAATTTATCTGCCATTTGTGACAGAAAAAAATGACTAATTCAAGTCAAACAAATGCTGGAACAGTAAGTGCTGCAACAACAACGGTTGCACATAATCGTTCAAATGTTGCCTTAGCACCGGCTGAGAAACCTGCAAAGTTTTCTGGAGTCGACTTTAAGAGATGGCAGCAAAAGATGTTCTTCTATCTCACTACGTTGAGTCTGCAGAAGTTCATCAATGAGAATGTTCCTGTTATGTCAGATGAAACTCCGGCTGATGAACGATTCTTGGTAACAGTAGCATGGACACACTCACATTTTTTGTGTAAAAATTATATTTGAGTGGTCTGCAAGATGATTTGTACAATGTGTACAGCAATGCAAAAACCTCAAAAGAACTCTGGGATGCTTTAGAAAAGAAGTACAAAACAGAAGATGCCGGAATGAAGAAATTCATTGTGGCAAAATTTCTGGACTTTAAGATGATAGACAGTAAGACTGTCGTCACCCAAGTTCAAGAATTGCAGGTCATAATCCATGATATCCTTGCTGAAGGATTAATTGTGAATGATGCTTTTCAAGTGGCTGCAATTATTGAAAAGTTACCTCCATTGTGGAAGGACTTTAAAAACTACTTGAAACACAAACGCAAAGAGATGACTGTTGAAGATCTCATAGTAAGGTTGAGAATCGAAGAGGATAATAAGGCTGCAGAAAAGAGGTCACGTGGTAATTCAGCAATATCTGGAGTAAATTTTGTTGAAGAAGATTCCACAAAATTAAAGAAAAGAAAGAAAGCATCTGGTCCAAAAAGCAATCCTCCTAAGAAGAAATTCAATGGAAACTGCTTTAATTGTGGTAAACATGGTCATAGGGCTAATGAATGCCGGGGTCCTAAGAAGGACAAGAAAAAGAAGGATCAAGCAAACTTGGCTGAATCCAAAGGAGAAATGGACGATCTCTGTGCAATGCTTTCAGAATGTAACTTGGTTGGAAATCCAAGAGAATGGTGGATAGATTCTGGTGCCTCATGCCATGTTTGTGCCAACAAAGAATTATTTTCATCATATAATCCAGCACTTACAGATGAAAAATTGTTTATGGCAAACTCCGCTGTTGCAAAGGTGGAAGGAACTGGCAAAGTCCTATTAAAGATGACATCAGGCAGGTGGTGACTTTAAATAGGGTCTCATATGTTCCAGAATTGAGAAAGAATTTAGTTTCAATTCCAGTTCTGACCAAGAATGGATTTAAATGTGTATTTGTTTCTGATAAAGTAGTAGTAAGCAAAAATGATATGTATGTAGGAAAAGGCTACCTTAGTGATGGCCATTTCAAACTCAATGTAATTGCAGTTGATATGAATAAAGATTTTGCTTCTTCTTACTTGCTTGAGTCTAAATGTTTATGGCATGAACGTTTGGGACACGTTAATAACAAAACCTTGCGAAAACTGATTAACTTAAATATTTTGCCAAAATTTGAGTGCAATAAATCAAAATGTCAAATTTGTGTTGAATCTAAGTATGCTAAGCATTCTTATAAATCTGTTGAAAGGAATTCAAATCCTTTAGAATTGATTCACACTGATATTTGTGACATGAAGTCAACACCATCACGTGGTGGGAAAAAGTATTTCATAACTTTTATTGATGATTGCACTAGATATTGTTATGTCTATTTGCTAAATAGTAAGGATGAAGCAATAGATGCATTTAGGCAATATAAAACTGAAGTTGAAAATCAGTTAGATAAAAAGATCAAAATGATCAGAAGTGATAGAGGTGGAGAATATGAATCTCCATTTGCAGAAATATGTTTAGAAAATGGAATAATCCATCAAACTACTGCTCCCTACACTCCTCAGTCTAATGGAATTGCAGAAAGAAAAAATTGAACTTTAAAAGAAATGATGAATGCATTACTTATAAGTTCAGGTTTACCACAGAACTTGTGGGGGGAAGCTATCCTTACAGCAAATCAGATACTTAATAGAGTGCCTCACTCAAAGACAAATGTAATTCCATATGAAAAATGGAAAGGTAGAAAACCCAATTTGAAATATTTCAAAGTGTGGGGGTGTCTAGCCAAAGTCCAAGTTCCTATACCTAAGAGGGTAAAAATAGGACCTAAGACTGTGGATTGTGTATTCATTGGATATGCCACAAACAGTAAGGCATGTCGTTTTTTGGTTCATAAGTCAGAACATTCGGATATTCATGATAATACGGTAATGAAATCAGATAGTGCTGAATTTTTTGAACATATCTATCCGTATAAAACTAGACTTGAGTCATCTAGTGGGGGATCTAAACAGCCTAGAGAAGAACCAAAAGAGAATGAACAAAATGAAGAAAGTCCAAGACGCAGTAAACGTCAAAAGACATCTACTTCATTTGGATCAGATTTTGTAACATTTCTTCTTGAAAGTGAGCCTCAAACATTCAAGGAAGCAATGTTGTCTAGCGACTCAACCTCTTGGAAGGAGGCTGTTAATAGTGAAATTGAATCAATCTTAAGCAATCATACTTGGGAGTTGGTTGATCTTCCTCCAGGGAACAAACCGTTGGGTTCAAATGGATCTTTAAAAGGAAGATGAAAGACGATGGAACTATTGACAAATATAAAGCAAGACTTGTTGTCAAAGGTTTTAGACAAAAAGAAGGTCTTGATTATTTTGACACATATTCGCCAGTGACTAGGATTACATCAATTCGGATGTTAATTGCACTAGCTGCAGTATACGGTCTTGAAATTCATCAAATGGATGTGAAAACAGCCTTCTTAAATGGAGAGCTTGAAGAGGAAATTTACATAGAACAACCTGAGGGTTTTGTAGTTCCTGGTAAAGAAAAGAAAGTGTGCAAACTTATTAAGTCACTTTATGGGCTAAAACAAGCACCAAAACAATGGCATGCAAAGTTTGATCAAACCATGTTGGCAAATGGATTTAAGATCAATGAATGTGATAAATGTGTTTACATTAAAGATACTCCAAATCAGGAAGTTATTTTATGCCTATATGTAGATGATATGCTTATAATGAGCAAAGACATTGCTAATATAAAAGCTACAAAGCGTATGCTTGCTAGTAAGTTTGATATGAAAGATTTAGGAGTTGCTGATGTGATATTAGGAATTAAAATTCTTAAAACTCCTAACGGTCTAGCATTGTCTCAAACTCATTATATTCAAAAGATACTTGAAAAATTCAAATTTTTGAATTTTAAAAGGGCAAAGACTCCAATTGATGTAAATCTTCATCTTGCAAAGAATAAAGTCGAAAGTCAGTCTCAATTGGACTATGCTAGCGTATTGGGAAGCTTAATGTATGTCATGAATTGTACACGACCAGACATAGCTTGCGCTATCAGTAAACTGAGTCGATACACAAGTAATCCTAATCATAATCATTGGTTAGCAATGAAGAGAGTTTTGGGATACTTAGATGACACTCAAAACTATGCTTTACATTACAACAGATATCCAGCCGTTCTTGAAGGATATAGTGATGCAAGTTGGATTACTGGGTCAACTGAAACAAAATCCACAAGTGGATACGTTTTTACTATTGGCGGAGGAGCAATATCTTGGAAATCATCCAAACAAACATGTATAGCTCGCTCTACAATGGAGTCTGAATTCATTGCTTTAGACAAGGCAGGTGAAGAAGCTGAATGGCTCCGGAATTTCTTAGAAGATATTCCATTTTGGCCCAAACCAATGGCCCCTATATGCATACATTGTGATAGTCAAGCTGCAATAGGAAGGGCTGGAGCATTATGTATAACGGCAAGTCTCGTCACATAAGACGAAGACATAACTCTGTGAGACAACTACTCTCTAGTGGAATTATCACAATTGACTATGTGAAGTCAAAAGATAATGTGTCGGATCCACTTACAAAAGGCCTAAATAGAGAGGGAGTTGAGAAATCATCGACAGGAATGGGACTATGGCTGAGAACAAGTCATCGTGGCGGTAACTCTACCTAGAAGACTGGAGATCCCAAGATATAGGTTCAAGGAGATAAAACAAAGTCATTGATGACGGTTCAACATTGTCAAAGGAAAAATAAAATAAAATATTATTATTATTTTATGGTCCATTCTCATGATGAGACAATGTTTAGTAACTAGGATAAAGACATAAGGACTTTTTAATGGTTTCTAAGTTTGATACAAGGAATATCAAATGGTGTATCTATGGGATAACACATTTAGAAATCACCTATGTAAGTGTGAAGTGTAAGCCGCTTCAAGGAGAATCCGGTAAGGCCAGTTCTTTAAGCACTTACTAACCAAGATGTGTTCATGGCTGAAACGAAAAAAACAATGAGAACTAAGAACAGTTCAAGGGTTGATTGTGTGACATATGTTGTCTAGGTATACACCAAAGCTCGACGGTTCAAAGATATCAAATCTACCGATTGACCGAGTATATCCGATATATGTTCACTAAGGAAAGTTTAAAGGGAAACCTACTTATCCAGATGCGATTAACCTTTACCTACAAGACACACAAGTTTTTTCATGCATATGTTTTAACAATAGCCTTCCCCATTCGTGTGGGGGATTGTTGGGTTTTAGCAAGTGTGAATGGGAAAAGAAAAGAGAAAATATCAAAAGTAAGGGAACTACTTTGGAGAGAAAATGAAAAGTCATTTGCAAAGTGCAAATGAAAAGTCATTTCTTATAAATTTGCAGGTAACGGTAACATTCCGAAAAGTTGTTACTCTTTCCGAAAAGTCGTTACTTTTCGAAAAGTCGTTACTTTTCAAAAAGTAGTTATTTTCCTAACAGACACAATTTTTCAAAAAGTTGTTATTTTTTCCAAAAGACACAACTTTCTGGATAAAATGGGTCTGAACAGATTTCACCGAACAGACATGTTCCTTGCTGAAAATGGCTATAAAAGGAAGTCAATTTTTGATTTTTTTTTATCACTGAAAATTTTTCTTTCTCTGCATTTATTTTTTTTCTCTCAAAATAAAATCTAAGTGTCGATCGACTGAGTCTGTGTGACTTGTTGCTGTTCTTCAGTTCGTTGAAGTTAAAGAAGTTTGAGGTACCGCTATTTCTTTAACAGGTTTAATCCGTTTTATCTTGGGAGAAATTAATCCATAACCTTGGGTACAGTGAGGGGATTAAATTTCTTAAGGACACACAGTAGTTTCTGTGGACTCGGATTAATTCTTCTATTTTAAATTTTTTTCCTGCTTCATCTTGTTTCTGTTTATTAACTTTATAAATACAAGTTATTGTAAGAATAACAATATATATATATATATATATATATATATATATATATATATATATATATATATATATATATATATATATATATATATATATATATATTTTGTTAATCCTATAAGTAAATTTAGTTTTTGTTGAACAATGTTCTCTCTCTCTCTCTCTCTCTCTATATATATATATATATATATATATATATATATATATATATATATATATATATATTCTTTTAAAATAAATCTCTTCCTAATTAAAATATTATTAAAGAATACTATTTTGTTTTCTCTCTTTTATTTTAATTTTTTTTTTATTTTTATTTTTATTTTTTTGCATCCAGGGCCCCGCCGCCCAGCTGAGCTGGAGAGGCCTAGTCTGATCTGAGAAGTGCTAATTCGGTTTGAATAGACTTCATTCAAGAAAAATCACTTAAACAAATAAAAATGTAGAAAATATTTTTTCTTCTTAATTTCATTTTATCAATTAAAATAGAATAACTTCATGTACCCTTTCGACATATAATGTATGTCATATGTATAAGATTATAGTATATGTTAGTGAAAACTTACAAGATAACAAAAATACATGATTACAACTAAAAAATGAAATGAAGAATAAATCTCTTCAGGCTGAGGCGCAGATATCTCGCTCTTTTTAAGGAGATTCACGCCCACTGCAGTAAATGTTTTCACCAGTCCAGCAAAATCCTGTTTGACTTGTCCCCTCCAGGATACAACAACCTTCAAAAAGTATAACTCAACAACTTAAGAAAAGAGTTGAGTCCAAAATTCCACAAAAAGAACACCTTCCTTCAACTAATAAGAACTCTTTTTTTTAGTAACTCTTTCATTCTATGTTTTCTCTTGTGTATTGTGTATAAATTAAATTAAGACTACCACTATTTATATTAGTAGAAGTCTTCCTAGCAATGAATAGGAAGATAAATGGTGTAGTAAATAGTGAAGGTAAATAACATAGGAATTACATAAATTACATAGGTTACAAAAATAATGGAGAAAGAATAATGAAGGATAATCAAAGAAGGCACTAATTCCATCAATGGCATTTGCATCTGTTGCAAAATTGAAGTGCATGTGGCACTAACTTCTAATGGAATAATGCAACAGTTAGTCACTCCAACGGCCATATATGAAAAGTCCTCAACGGGCAGTAGATAATACACTTAATTCTACGGGTATTAAGATACAAATTAATAATTAAAAAAATATTAAAATGTTCAGAATTCTAACAATCCTCCGCTCATTTTAATATTAGATAAAAGAGTCCATTAGCTAAAGTAAGACTACTATGCATAATGAAGGTGTGCTCTGCATTGAACTTCCACTTATTGAAACAATAATTTTTACTCGAGAGTCGTAGCGGTCTTAGACTTAAAGTTGTTGTGATGAAAAGATGAAAACAAAAATCTAACAATAAAGAACACCAAGTTTAACGTGGAAAAACCCTTCAAATCGAAGGTAACCACCACGGGATCGACAAGATCCGAATTGATTCACTATACCAATAAGAGAGTTAAAAATATTCTTCTAATGATTACACAACAAGTGCCTAAAGAGAACAAACAATAGTTACACCAACAAAAGATAAATAGAAAGAAACACCACCCAAACCCAGCTTCTGTTCGGGACCTAAAACAGGATAACCTCCGAATCCGATCTCTACCGTATAAATCAACAACCAAGATGTCACAAACACTCAGTCCAAATTTCAGCCCGATCCAACGGTTAGTAAATCGGAAAATACGATCTACACGTTGCTGGTCGAAGAAAAAGACTGCAGCAACATAACTCTTTTCTTTCTCTCTTTTCGCTTGTTGAAATCTCTCTCAAAAAACCGCTCTTATGTTCTAATGTCTTTCAAAGACAATACCAATGAGCAATTTATTATTCTCTCAAGACCATCCTCTATTTATAGAGTTGTGCTTTTCCTTACAAAGCCAAAACCAACTACAAATAGGATTACAATTCCAATCCTTTTCCTAATAGAATTGGAAACCAAATAAAGAGAATAATTCCAATCCTTTTCCAAGTAGGATTAGTCCATGAGTCTTTGGCTGGAACATGAGCAATATCCCAACAAACTCCCCCACCAGCCAAGGGGCCAAATGGACTTCAATTGGAGGAACTTTTGACAGGCTTCCTGCCTGCCACACTTCTACAAAACTCATGATTGTCTACAATAAGTTCTTTCCACTTATTTCTATGAGTATCTAACATGACTTCATCATAACCTTCAGGTTCTCTCATATTAGTCAATAGAATATACTCATCATGAGAATAACGTGTTGAGCTTCGCTTCTCTCTAGTAGATCTTCTACAAGAGGCTTCTAGAGCATCCAAAGCGGTCATCCCAACATGAGTTGGTTGATTATCAACCACAACATCATCAGTAGGAACAATTATATGTTCTACAATCTCATCATTATCTTGATCATTACCTTGTGTTCCCTCATGTGCAGAAGATGTATCAAAAATAGGAATTGGATCAACATCAACTAAGCTTTCATCAGTATGAGAATCTAGTTTCTCAATCTTGTCAATATCTTTAATAGTTTGATCTTCAAAGAACACACCATCACGACTTCTAATGAGTTTCTTATCAATTGGATCTTAAAAGCGATACCAAACTCATCTTGACCATAACCAATGAGGATACATTGCTTAGTTTTAACATTCAATTTTGACCTCTCATCTTTTGGAACATGCACACAAGCTTTAAACCCAAACACTTTCAAGTGATCATAAGAAACATCCTTATCAAACCAAACTCTGTTTGGAACATCCCCATCCAAAGCAACAACAGGAGACAAATTGATAACATAAGTAACAGTGTTAAGTGCTTCAGCCCAAAAAGAATTTCGAAGTTTAGCCTTTGAAAGCACACATCTAACTCTCTCAACTAAAGTTATGTTCATCCTCTCTGCCAAACCATTTAATTGAGGAGTCTTTGGAGGAGTCTTCTGATGACGAATTCCTTGCGATTTGCAGTAGTCATCAATGGGACCAATATACTCACCACCATTATCGGTGCGAATACATTTTAGTTTCTTTCCCGTTTGTCTCTCAGATAAGGCTTGAAACTTTTTAAACACATCAAGCACTTGATCATTGGATTTTAAAGGATATACCCAAATCTTGCGAGAATGATCATTAATGAAAGTAGCAAAGTAAATTGCACCACCTTTTGACTTCAGTTTGAAAGGACCACGCAAATCTGAGTGTACTAGCTCCAATAGCTGAGACTTTCTTGAAGGAGGATGACTGTGAAAAGAAACTCTTTTTTGTTTCCTTGCTAAGCTATGAACACATATTTTCACCTTTGCTTGTTTCTTACTAGCAAGCAAATTCTTCTTAGCCAAATAGGTGATCCCCCTCTCGCTCATATGACTAAGCCTCTTGTGCCACAATTCTGATAAAGTCTCGCTCTCCACCAAATTTATAGAGTCACAAAGAATCGATCCTTGTGTCATGTATAAATTTGAATGTTTTCTTTCTCGAGCTAAAATCAGTGAGCCTTTGGTGAGCTTCCATTGGCCATTGCACAAATCATTATGATAGCCATCATCATCTAGTTATCCTACAGAGATCAAATTTATTGGAATGTCTGGAGCATGCTTGACATTTAGAAGGACCAACGTTGAACCAATATTGGTTTTCAAACAAACAGTGCCAACACCAAACACCTTAACTTCACCAGCATTACCCATCTTTAACACCTCAGACTCAGAGTTAACAGAAGTATAAGATGAAAATAAGTCTTTTCTTGGTGTGACATGTGATGTGGCTCCAGAATCTACTATACAACTTGTATCTTGAGATACAAAATTGATGACGTCTTTATTACAAGCAAAGAGAAGGTCATCTTGGACAACAGCAACAACATTATTTCGTTGTTTTCTTCCTTCTTCCCTTCTTTAAGATCTTGCTTCAATTATTTACAAAATCTTTTACTATGTACTTTCTTTCCACAATGATAACATATAATATTTGTATTCTTGAATTTTGACTTGCTTCTGCTTTTACCTGTACTCCTCGGATCTCTTGTCTTATGTCTCCCTCGATCTTCTGTATATTATACATCTAAATGTGAAGATGTGTCTTGAAATTTTCTTCTAACCTCTTTATTAAATACACCACTCTTTGCATATTCCATAGTCACCTTTACACCAGTGGCAGAATTTATTAAAGAAAAACGAAGAGTTTCCCTAGAATCCGGTAGAGTATTAAGAAGCCAAAGTCCTTGTATTTCATCATCAAAATTCACACCCATTCCTGATAGCTGATCAAGAATACCCTGAAAATCATTTATATGATCAAGAATAAGACTGCCCTCCTTGTATTTAAAGGTCATCAATTGCTTTAACAAGAACAACTTGTTATTGCCAGTTTTTGAAGCGCAAAGCGTCTCTAACTTTTCCCACAATATTCTAGCATGTGTCTCATTCACAATATGGTTGCGAACATTTTATTCAACTCATTGTCTTATATATCCATATACTTGTTGGTGCTCAAATTCCCAATTATCATTGGTCACATTCTCGGGTTTATGAGCAGAAAAAATCGGAAGATGCATCTTCTTCATGAACAATAGATCTTTCATCTTGCTTTTTCATATGTTGTAGTTTGTTCCATTTAGACATACCATCTTGCTCATATTCCCCTCCAGATAAATAACCTTAGCTCTGATACTAGTTGTTATGACGAAAAGATGAAAATAAAAATCTAACAATAAAGAACACCAAGTTTAACGTGGAAAAACCCTTCAAACCGAAGGTAACCACCACGGGATCGACTAGATCCCGGTTGTTTCACTATACCAATAAGAGGGTTACAAATATTGTTCTAATGTCTACACAACAAGTGCCAAAAGGAGAACAAACAATAGCTACACCAACAAAAGATAAATAGAAAGAAACACCACACAACCCAACTTCTGTTCGGGACCTAAAATAGGGTCTTGATGACTCCGAATCCGCTACCATTCAAATAAACCACCAAGATGTCAGAAACACTCAGTTCAAATTTTAGCCCGATCCAACGGTTATTTAATCGGGAAACACGATCTGAACGTTGCTGGTCGGAGAAAAAAACTGCAGCAAAAGAACCCTTTTCTTTCTCTCTTTTCTCTTGTTGAAAGCTCTCTAAAAAAAAACTCTCTTATGTTCTAATATCTTTCAAAGACAATATCAATGAGCAATTTATTATTCTCTCAAGACCATCCTCTATTTATAGAGTTGTGTTTTTTCTTACAAAGCCAAAACCAACTACAAATAGGATTACGATTCCAATCCTTTTCCTAATAGAATTGGAAATCAAATAAAGAGAATAATTTCAATCCTTTTTTCAAGTAGGATTAGGCCATGAAACTTTGGCTGGAACATGGACAATAACCCAACAGATTCTTCTTTATTTTAGAGGCTCCATAAACATATAATATTAGTTTTTTTGTCTTATTCATTTCAGTTGTATATGTTTAAGACTTAAGTTGCTATTTTGGCTAAGTTAATACTTTAAAGTTATGTTATTTAAGTTATTTCTTTTGTTTAAGTCTTCTGCTAAGTTAAGAAAGTCAGACCAAAATTTCGCATGGAGCCAAAAATAGTCTTCGAGTTCAGTCCTTTCCCAAGGTGTATGCTCAGATTGTGACACAACCCATGACAATACTAATGCATTAATTTTCTTCATAATGGTAAGTTGGAGCGTTTTCTCCCCACGATTTATGTTCACGTAATGTTTATTAACTTTTGGTATTAATCACTGATAATTATAATGAAAATTAACTGGAAAATTTCTGTCTTTTGATACTCTATTGTTTGCCCTTTATATATCTTCCTATTCATCTTTTTATGTGGGGGTATGTCATTGTTAATTCATATACGTTTTACCTTTGTGTGTGTTTTTAATTGTACAAAAAAAATCAGTGCTATTTAATAATATCTTGTCAGATTTATTCAATAAATTCCTATTTTGTTTGTATTCAGTATCGACATGTAGGATTTTAATTTGCTTGCTAACAATTTTCATTTGCAGTGCATGAAATTTTAAGTTGGAAATTGACTATGGGGATTCAAGATTATAGAAAAAGGCATCATCATTACTGGCCTTTTGATATAGATGTTCTTTTTGAACTTTGGTAATGCTTTTTCCTTTACTTCATTTAAATAGTTTAAAATTAGTGTTTGCATTTCATCTTTTAAGATTTTTGTATGTGTGTGATCTCTATTCTTTATACAGCAAGCAAGATGTATCTAAATCTCTATGCATAGGTACTTCTCTATGATCCAAAAAAAAAAAAAAATCTTTTTTGATTTTTTAAATATTTTTTTATTTATGTATATATATTAGAAAACTCAAAAATTGTTCATCTAACTCTCTTAATTATTTCTTAACTATGTTAAATGTTTTAACATTTGAAAATTAAGGTGTTAATTGTGCTTCCATGATAAATAAATAAAAAAAATGAGGAAAAGACAACATTGATACTCCTATAACGATACAACTTCTCAATTTTTCAATTTTAGAGGTAACAATTTTATGGTATAAAATTACAACTTGAAGGTCAGCAAGGCTAATTTATCTATCTTAGTCGGGGGCAAAACTACATTAAAACTTTCGAGATACTCAAGCACTCAGTAATTTCATATCAAATTATTATATATTTATATAGAAATTTAAACGAATGGTGTAAAATTAAATAACGGCTTCCAAGTAACATATAGTTGATTGGTGCAGTGGCTATTAGCCACTCAAAGTTGTATATTGCACCTGCAGTGTCCAAAACACTCCCTTAAACTCTTCAATCCACATTATTCTTAGCCACCAAGGATTCAAGAAGTATTGGAAGAAATTTTATGCAATTATTGGTACATCCTGATCCAATAATATATAGTAAAAACCACTTCTATTTTTGTTTAATTTGAATAAATATAATGGTGATTTGAATTATTCCCTATAAATCTTAAGTATGACTAAAGTTTTTTTTGGAAATAGGTTGTGTCTTATTTATATGTGATTGGTTGTCTACCTTCTTGAACTAATCACTTTTGTGTCATTTTACTCATACTGATAGTTCTTTGTTGTTTTGTTATGTATTGTTTCACATTTCATGATTAATATATTTTAAGATATTTATGATGCAATTTTGGTTGAATAATTCTTCTTCTGCTTCAATTCATATCAAAGTGATATTAAAAAAACATAATTTTGATTGTTATTTTCACCACCTATAAAATTTTTAAAATAAGTGTTCATTTGCTAAATTAAATAATAAAATCCATTATTTTATTGAGTTTGATTAGCGTATGTATCTAGCTAATTTTTTATTGCATATGTCAATTTCTGATTCCTAATCAATATATATATATATATATATATATATATATATATATATATATATATATATATATATATATATATATATATAAATGAGGATCTTCATTCCGCCTATGTGGCATGCCTCAATGATTAGAAAAATATTTTCTATTTTTTAAAAAAATTATGGCTTTTAAAATTATTTCTTACAAAATAATTTTATGTGTATATATATTTTACTATTAGTTAGTTATTTAATGATAATTACACCTTCTTTAAATCAAGGAATTTCAAAAGGCTATCATATTGCCTCAAACGTAAAATTTTATTTTATAATATTTTTTTCCTAATGACCGTTTTCTACATATTATTTTTAAGTTTATATTATTATATAATTTTTTTGGTTTTTATTGTTATTATAATTTATACCTTTTATTTTTATTATTTTTTAAAAATAAAAAAAATTATATATATAATAAAGCTAAACAAAAGATTAGGTGATGTGACAAATCTCAATCTCAATGGCCACCATTCGTATTTTTTTTTAATTTTTTAAAAATTTATTCTTTATTTATATGTTAAGTTAAAAATCACTTTAAAATTATATTTTTTAATTATACCTCCCTCATTAACTCTTCTTTATTTCTCATTAAAAAAAATAAGTTTATGAAACTCAAAAGACTATCATTAATCCTCTAATAACTCCCCCTAAAGGACTATTCTACAAAATGAAATGATTTTTTATCTTCCTTTGTATTTAATTCTCATGACTTCATCTATCACTATATAAGTATCCAAAATACATGTTACATATGACAAAAATTGCTATCATCTCAATGATTTAGGATATTATGGTTAAATATTTTTTTTTGAATGTTTGTTTTTCAAATTTTCATTTTCAGTTTTTATATGTTCCAATTGCTTCCAACATATGGAGTCAAAATTCTTATTTTGCAGGTATATGTTCAAAGGAGCATGTTAGAGGAGCGCAAGATAATCAAGATTCGAGACTAAAGAAATGCTTTTATCCTCCATATGATGAGTAACAAGTTTAATGTTGTTTCCCTAATTTTATATATATTAGTTGAAGTGCTTAAGATTTTTTTTTTTTTTTGTAAGTAGTTTGTTATTACATATGACAAAAATTGCTATCATTTCAATGATTTAGGATATTATGGTTAAATATTTTTGTTTGAACGGTTTTTTTTTGAAATTTTCATTTTCAGTTTTTACATGTACTGATTGGTTCCAACATATGGAGTCGAACTTCTTATTTTGCAGGTATATATTTGAAGGAGCATGTTAGAGGAGCGCAAAATAATCAAGATCCGAGACTAAAGAAATGTTTTTATCCTCTACATGATGAGTAACAAGTTTAATGTTGCTTCCCTAATTTTATATATATTAGTTGAAGTGCTTAAGATTTTTTGTTATTTTTTGTATGTAGTATGTTATTTAAAGTTCACCACAAATTTTAAATATAATTTTTTTTTTCTATTAAATTATATGTACAAAAACGTAAACTATAAATGTGTTACTTGATTTTCTGTTTTTCAGCTTTCTTCTTATAATGTTATCGTAGAAGAGGTGATGTGGCATGCTTCTAAAGTCAAGAATGACATTTATTTATTTTTTAGATTTTTGACATTTTCTTAATTTTTAAAATTTATATAATTTATTTAAAAACATACAAATTATACATCACTTACATTAATTTAGAAAGATCAAAAGTCATTATTATTTAAACTAAATGTATACATTTTAGATTTTACATTTTACATCCGTTTTGCTCATTTTTTCATGGGTGAATATTGAACAATATTTATAATCCAATTAAAGTGAACAATTAATATATTTTATGTCTTATGTATGTGTTTCTTTGTGTTCTTTTATATTCCTTATTTATTTTTTTGTGATTGTGAAGCTTCACTTTTGCAAGTCGTTGCATTTATGCCTAAAGGTTAAAATGTCTAATTTTAAACACACACAAAAAGTCAAGAATTTTTTTTTGTGATATGTATATTAAGTTTGTTTAAATATATTCTTTATATTTTTTTAATATTATTTTATACTAAATTGGGGTAAGATTATGTGTTATAACTCATAGGAATAATATTAATTTTTACTTTGCAGTTTACAGTATTTTATTTTTAATTTGCATCTTTCATACTTTATCTTGACAAATTCATGTGATATTAAATATTCTATTTTGATAAAACTTAATGAATTCATTCTTACGGCCAAATTAAGGTATGTATTGTTTTGATTGAGAACTATTTTATAATTTCTTTATTAATTCTTACTCAACATTCAAATCTTGATATTTTGATAAATCAAGGAGTCTCATAATATATTTCAATTACTAAATAATTGATGTATTCTTTTGGTTGAGAACTACTTTGAAATCTCTTTATTAAAATATTTCTTACTCAATATTTGATAAATTTTGATATCATGTGTTATAATCTACATCAATGAGTCTCATATGTTCGACCTATAACATCTACTTCGATGTTAAATTCTAAAGTAATTACTGCTTTCGTTCATTTTACTTATCATATTTTACCTTTTTATGGTTAATTTAACTATTCTCAACGCTCAATTTTGAATTAGATTAATTCACTATTTTAGAATTAAAATTTAAATATTTTGAAATATGAACGAAAAATACTATAAGATTCAATGTTTCTCACATTAATATGATTAAAAAAACACATACTAAATATAATAAGGGTGAAAGTTCATATAATTTAACTCTCAAACAAAATATAAGAAACAAAATAAAATGGGATCGGAAGTGTATATACTCTACAAAATCATAAACATTTTTCTACTTCTTAATTGACACTGTAATTTTGAGAGCTATTTTTATGTATCTTTGATTTAACAATAGAGACACAACTTAACTTTTTTATTACAAATATATCGTTGCAGTGAAGTTGAAATAATTCATACAGATTTTGCAACTTTTTTTATAGTACCAAACAATGTTCAATCAAACATAAGTAACAATATATACTACATTAAATGGAATACAAGCATATGATAAATCAATTATAAGAGAGAGAATGAAGAGGCTAACACCCTAAAGAAAACAAGCTCCAAATACATATAGAGATTGTCAAATTCAATACTTTTAAAAATTTTGTAAGATAATTTATAATATTTGTTGGTTTATTAAAAAAAATAGTATAATGATGTTTTTCTCTAAATTTCTTATGATTCATTTAGTCTCAATGTTCGGTAAATCGATATAGACAATATACTTTGTGATTCTTTTTTTTTATATAAGTATATTTGTATATGTATTTGTGGTTCTTCATTTTTTTTTTTTAAAAAAAATAAGTTTAAAAATGATTTTATATATATGCTCAAAATATATACGAAATTTCTTGAAATTCTTTTCTTTCTCTACTTTCTATTAAGAAAAATAATTATTTTTTTCTTTCACTTATAAGTTTATTACATGAGTACCTATATGTCACGACCCATAAATGGGTGTGATGGCACTCGTCTTATCCCACCAAGACAAGTCAGCCTAAAACCCAATATATAACAAAGTGCGGAAGTAAATGACTATCAAACAACAATTTCTATTATGAAACCAAGTCATATTAATTCAATTTCCCAAAACCAGGTTGTCACGTGCACAAGCCTCTAATGTAAATATTAGAATTGAAATAAAATAGAAGTCTAACATGAAGTTGTCTTTCAAGTAAAAACAAAGTCATAAACTGGAGTAGGAAAGTTCGCTGAGATGACAAGCAGCTACCTCACAATCCTCCACAAGATGCCTCGGAAACGAAGAGAATGGAAGGTATCACAAAAATGCAGGCCGTAACCTACAAATATTTGTAGAAGCAAGGTGTGAGTACCAAACCACGCGGTACCCAACAAGCAAACCTCTAAACACAAGTTAAGTGAACAAAACACGGGTACTCCTTACACCCTATATAAACCTCCACGCTACAGTCTAATCGTTTACAGTCTACCAAACACACAACTCAATAACCACACTCTATCAGTTTACACATTTTCAATAACAGCTCAATATTCAACAGTTGCAAGCTTCACAGAGAAACACTCACAAGATCAGCAAACACGCGTTCAAATTCATCAATAATATAATGTGCAATGTCATGAGATGCAATGTCAAGCATAGTGATGCATGTCTTTCCTAACGACACACACCCGCTGTCTCTCAGTCTGGGAACCATGGGGGACATATTTGTCCATGTATCTGTCGCGGCGCACGACACGACCCTCGATAATAGTAACCTTCGCGGCGCGCGATACGTCCCTCGAAATATAATATCCATCGCGGCGCGCAATACGACCCTCGAAATAGTACATCCTCTTACCACAACCATGTCTCAGATACAATGCAAATGACATGCTCAAATGAAAATGAGGAGATAACCATTTTGATAATAAAGCGGAATTTACTACAAGGATTACAACACCAACAAATAAGCAACAAGTCTCCAAGTCATTCTGAACACTACACAAGGTAATACACGAATTTCATACGCTTAACAAGGGTTTAGAAATCCACTTGCCTTAGCCAATCGAATAATTACTCTTGGACTTGAGTCTTCCCTTTCCGTTGAGCTTCCAAATCAATTGAATCTATTTAAGTACATAGTCAGAATAAGCTTTCAAAACTACAACAACCATATTGCTATATATCTAGCCTAAATTAAAAATTCACCCAAAACTATAGTCAAGTTCATTAGTTTTGATCCGATTAATATGTCAAGTTTCATATTCTCCGATTCCAAGCCTAGAACTGAGTTTTAACTTTCCAATATTATAAATTCGAATGATATCCACATAATATCATACTTCCAATATTTAATTACCTTTCTCTATATATTAAAACCTTAATCACTATATGCTAACAAAAAAATAATAATAATAAAAATAAAACTAGACAAATTGCTACAGAATAACAAACAGAATCTAAACTATCTACATATTTGCTTCTATTTCACTCATTATTATTTAATCATTAACTACCTCATCATTATTTCATTAAATCCTCACATTATATTTATATATAATGGCAATCTTTGCCAGCATCACACAAATAAGCATCCTATTTTTGTCTTTTCCAATTTACCTACAATTCTTGACCAAAATCCTTAATTGTCCATAACTCCAACGATAACTGTGTTACAGGCGGTCGGCGGTGCACTCCGATTTTCTCATCAAACATTAATTAACTTATAAAATGGATAAGGTTTAGATGTTTGACAATTAGTAGTTTCTCCACAACTCTAAAATCAATTAACAAATTACCGTTCCGTCAACTATATGCTAACAAAAAAAACAAAGCCATTATCCAACTTGTGTTCAATATACATGTGAAATTGCATTAAATCATGTATATTGCAATGCGAAATTTTGTTATGAGCAGGTACTTACATGATTGAGATAATGCTTGCCGAAGGTTGCCCTATTTTTTTTTGGATGCTGCACGACCCACACTTTAGGGTAGTTTTTCTTTGAAGAATAATAGTTATACCTCAAAAGTGCAAAACCCCACTACTTATTTTAATTTGTATGGGTCAAGTAGTCTGAGGTCTTAAATAAATTAACACTTTAGTCCATTAATTATTAGTTAATTAACTTAAGTTAAACAAATATTCAAAAATTCTAAAGAGGATCTTTCGGATCATTACATTATTCACCACTAAAAATCATGTTCGTCCTCGAACATAAAGTAAAATAAAGTACCTGATGCTTCAAAAAGTTGAGGATATCTGGCACGCATGTCAGACTCTGTCTCCCAAGTTGCCTCTCCCACTGATCGGTGCTTCCATTGCACCTTCACTGAAGCAATCTCCTTGGTCCTAAGCTTTCGAACCTGCCTATCCAAAATAGCTATAGGCTCCTCCTCAAATGTCAAGTCTGGACCCAACTCCATGGAATCGAGTGAAAGCACATGAGATTCGTCCGGAATATACTTCCGAAGCATAGAGACATGAAAAACAGGATGTACTGCTGACAAACTAGGTGGCAAGGCCAACTTATAGGCCACCTCTCCCACTCGACTTAAAATCTCAAAAGGGCCAACGAATCTATGACTAAGCTTGCCCTTCTTTCCGAACCTCATCACACCCTTCATGGGTGATACTCGGAGCCAAACATGATCACCCTCCATAAACACCAAGGCTCTAACTCTCCGGTCTGCATAACTCTTCTGTCGACTCTGAGCTTTCAATAATCTATACTGAATCATACGGACTTGCTTCATAGCATCTCTCAGCAAGTCTGTATCCAAAGAGTCCATCTCCGCCGAATCAAACCAACCAATCGGAGACCTACACCGCCTTCCATACAACGCCTCAAATGGGGCCAACTAGATACTAGAGTGATAACTGTTATTATAAGCAAACTCCGCTAATGGTAAATGTTGATCCCATCTTGCACCAAAATCGATCACACACGCTCGAAGCATATCTTCCAATACCTGAATGGTCCGCTCAGATTGACCATTTGTTTGAGGGTGAAATGTCGTACTCATATCTAACTGAGTACCCAGACCATGTTCTAATGCCTTCCAGAAATGAGAAGTAAATAGTGAACCTCGATCTGATATGATAAAAATAGGAACTCCATGTAGTCGAACAATGTGACTGATATATAGCTCAGCTAAATTTTCTGCCGTATACTTCACCCGAACCGGAATGAAGTGGGCAGACTTGGTCAGCCTATCAACAACAACCCAAATAGAGTCATAACCACCCTTTGTGGTAGGCAAACCCACAACAAAGTCCATAGTAATTCGCTCCCACTTCCAAGTAGGAATATGCATCCTTTGAGATACACCCCCAGGCCGCTGGTGCTCGCACTTGACCTGCTGGCAAGTCAAACACCTCAAAACAAAGTCTGTAATATCTCTCTTCATCCCACACCACCAGTAATGCTGACTCAGATCATGATACATCTTCGCCGCTCCCGGATGGATAGAATATCGAGAACAATGGGCCTCCTCAAGGATCAATCTAATCAAATCGCCTGTCTTGGGCACACAAATTCTGCCTCCGATCCTCAAGACACCATCAGAATCAAGGACAACCTCCTTAGCTTCCCCTCTCAATACTTTGTCTCG
This sequence comes from Solanum peruvianum, assembly GCA_027705065.1. Lineage (NCBI taxonomy): Eukaryota > Viridiplantae > Streptophyta > Magnoliopsida > Solanales > Solanaceae > Solanum > Solanum peruvianum. Next base: position 6,472,879 of record JAKWJD010001766.1, on the reverse strand, counting down.
AATGAGACATAATTTTTCATCATCAAACTGGTGTGCACAGATTTTCTCGACTAAAGAAGACCGAGCCTCAATAAAAGCAATCATCCCATCACTCTCTTCTGAAATCTGCAAGCGGACGAGACTGTTAGCTAATACCTGCACGTCTCTAGCCAATGGTCTCTCCTCAATACTAAGCGCGACAAGACTCCCCATGCTAGGAGTCTTCCTACTCAAAGCATCGGCCACAACATTGGCCTTTCCTGGATGATACAGAATGGTCACATCATAGTCCTTTAGCAACTCAAGCCATCTCCGTTGGCTCAAGTTCAAATCCCTCTGGCTAAAGATATACTGAAGACTCCGATGATCAGTGAAGATCTCACAATGCACTCCATACAAATAATGACGCCATAACTTAAGTACAAATACCACAGCCGCCAACTCCAAATCATGAGTAGGGTAGTTCTTCTCATGGGATTTCAACAGCCTAGAAGCATAAGCAAACTTTCCCCTTCTGCATCAACACACCACCCAAACCAACTCCTGAAGCATCACAATACACAGTAAAGTCTACACCTTCCTCAGGTAGAGTCAACACAGGAGCAGAAGTCAACAAAAGTCTTGAGCTTTTGAAAGCTCTGCTCGCACTCATCAGACCACTGAAAACGCACATCCTGTCGAGTCAATCTAGTTAATGGAGCTGCAATGGTAGAGAAACTCTGAACAAATCGTCGATAATAGCCTGCTAATCCCACAAAACTTCGAATCTCAGTAGGTGAAGTAGGTCGCGTCCAGCCTCTAACTGCCTCAATCTTGGCCGGATCTACTCTAATACCCTCCTTGGACACCACGTGTCCCAAGAATGTCACAGAAGTAAGCCAGAACTCACACTTTGAGAACTTGGCATACAACTTCTCTTCTCTCAACCTCTGAAGTACAATCCTCAGGTGTCGGACATGGTCCTCCTCAGTCTTAGAGTAAACCAAGATGTCATCAATGAAAACAATCACAAAAGAATCAAGGTATGGTCGAAACACCACATTCATCAACTCCATGAATGCTGCAGGGGCATTAGTCAATCCGAAGGACATCACAAGAAACTCATAATGCCCACCGAAAAGCTGTCTTAGGGATATCTGATGCCCTAATTTTCAACTGATGATACCCAGACCTCAAATCAATCTTAGAGAACAATGATGCTCCCTGTAACTGATCAAATAAGTCATCAATACGCGGAAGAGGATACTTATTCTTCACTGTTAACTTGTTCAACTGTCTGTAATCAATACACATTCTCACAGTCCCATCCTTTTTCTTCACAAACAGTACAGGGGCACCCCAAGGTGATACACTAGGGCGAATAAAACCCTTACTCAATAAATCCTGCAACTGATCCTTCTACTCTGCTGGAGCCATACGGTATGGAGGGATAGAAATAGGCTTAGTGCCCGGCTCCAAATCAATAGCAAAATCAATATCCCTATCGGGAGGAACACCAGGAAGATCAGAAGGAAATACATCGAGAAACTCCTGAACCACGGGAACAGAGTCCATAGGAGGTGGTTCAACTCTAGTATCCCGAATAAAAGCTAAGTAAGACAAACACCCTCTCTCCACCAATCTCTGAGCATGGATAAAAGAGATGACCTTGCTAGGATAAGAACCACTAACACTCTTCCACTCAACCCTTGGAACACCAGGCATTGCTAAAGTCACAGTCTTAGCATTACAATCAAGGACAACATGATAAGGAGAAAGCCAATCCATACCCAAGATAACATCAAAGTCTACCATCCCCAGAATGATTAAGTCTATCCAAGTGTCATACCCAGCTAATGAAATAAGATAGGATCGATATACTCGATCCACCACTAAGGGCTTACCCACGGGTGTAGAAACACGAATAGGTACAGTCATGCTATCACATATCATATCAAATTTAGCAGCAAAATACGTAGACACATAAGAGAATGTAGAACCTGGATCAAACAACACAGACGAAGTTCGATGGCATACTGGGATGATACCTGTAATAACAGCATCAGAGGTCTCCGCCTCAGGTCTCCCGGGGAAAGCATAGCAGTGGCCTCCTCGCCCACCTCCATCCTGGGTGGTACCTCTACCCCCACTCTGCTGAGCTGCAACACCACTACTAGAAACTCTATTACCTCTACCTGACTGAACTCTGCCACGACCTCTACCCTGTGGTGCTGGTTGTCTAGTCTGGAATGAAGAATTAGGTCGAGGCCCACCACGACCCCTTTGAGAAGTACACTGCCGCATTAGATGATCGGGATCTCCACAAGTAAAACAAAATTTCTGACCTGGGAACTGCTGTGTGGACCCTAAAAATCCACTATAATTGCCTCGCCCTATAGGTCGCTGCTGTGAACCGTACGAGCCCTGACCCGGGCCATAAGAACCCCTAGATGTCTGGCCACCCTCAAATGTCGGCATAGATGCATGAATAGGTCCCCGCTGCTGAAAAGAACCACTCACTCTCTGTGATCCCCTACTTCCAAATGAGGCACCCTAAAATTGACCTGATATACGAGCTCTTTTAGTGTCTCCAAACTCCTCTCTCTCCATCAATTCAGCCTCTTTGGCGGCGCTCACAATGGACTGGAAAGAAGCCCCCTCCCGAGATGTCCGAAACACAGCTGACCTGATAGAGAAAGTCAATCCCCTCACGAATCTGCGGATCCTCTCTGTCTCATTTGGAATAATGGACAACGCATTCCTAGATAACTGACAAAAACGCGCCTCATACTCTGTAACCGATAAACCATCCTGTCTCAGACTCTCAAACCTCAAACGACCCTCCTCTCTCACGCTCCATGGGATAAAACGATCTTGGAATGCACTAGCAAACTGCTCCCAAGTCAATGGAGGAGATCCAACTGGAAAAACCCCCGAATAAGTCCTCCACCAGTCTCTCGCTGGTCCACGAAGCCGGAGTGTAGCATATCGAACCCCATGTGACTCAGCTAATCCAACCACTTCTAGTAACTCTCAGCAGGTAGTTAGAAACTCATGAGCGTCCTCGCTCTTCCCACCCTGAAACTGAGGTGGGTCCATCTTTCAAAATCTCTCATACCCCTGTCTAGTACGAGAGTCATGTGGTGTGGTAGTTGCACCACCACCCTGAGAAAAGCCCTCTAGTACACTTAACACCCTCAATAGCGTATCCTGAACCAAAGGTGTGACTACGGGATCTAGAGGAACCTGGTCCTCTCTGTCATCAATCTGAGGTTCGGTAGAGACCTCTCTAGCACGACCTCTCACTAGTGCTACTCCACGTCCACGACCTCTGGCTACTGTCGCACTACTAGCACGACCTCTAGCTCGAGATCTACCCCTACCTCTAGCTGGGGCCTCAACAACTGCCTCGGGAAGCGCCTCCCCTCTACCACCAGTAACATTAGTTCTAGTCCTCATCATCTGTCAAAAGAGTATACAACAACTCAGTACTAAAGAAGGTGACTACGCACGATGAGAAAGAATGAATAAAAAGAAGTTTCCTAGTAATCCTTATAGACTCTCAGAGATAAGTACAGACGTCTCCATACTAATCCTTGAGACTCTACGTAGACTCGGCTTGTATACACGTGAGACCTATGAACCTGGGGTTCTGATACCATTTTATCACGACCCATAAATGGGTGTGATAACACTCGTCTTATCCCACCAAGACAAGTCAGCCTAAAACCCAATATATAACAAAGTGCGGAAGTAAATGACTATCAAACAACAATTTCTATTATGAAACCAAGTCATATTAATTCAATTTCCCAAAACCAGGTTGTCACGTGCATAAGCCTCTAATGTAAATATTAGAATTGAAATAAAATAGAAGTCTAACATGAAGTTGTCTTTCAAGTAAAAACAAAGTCATAAACTGGAGTAGGAAAGTTCGCTGAGATGACAAGCAGCTACCTCACAATCCTCCAAAAGATGCCTCGAAAACGAAGAGAATGGAAGGTATCACAAAAATCCAGGCCGTAACCTACAAAAATTTGTAGAAGCAAGGGGTGAGTACCAAACCACGCGGTACCCAACAAGCAAACCTCTAAACACAAGTTAAGTGAACAAAATATGGGTACTCCTTACACCCTATATAAACCTCCACGCTACAGTCTAACCGTTTACAGTCTACCAAACACACAACTCAATAACCACACTCTATCAGTTTACACATTTTCAATAACAGCTCGATATTCAACAGTCGCAAGCTTCACAGAGAAACACTCACAAGATCAGCAAACACGCGTTCAAATTCATCAATAATAGAATGTGCAATGTCATGAGATGCAATGTCAAGCATAGTGATGCATGTCTTTCCTAACGACACACATCCGCTGTCTCTCAGTCTGGGACCCATGAGGGACATATTTGTCCATGTATCTGTCGCGGCGCACGACACGACCCTCGATAATAGTAACCTTCGCGGCGCGCGATACGTCCCTCGAAATATAATATCCATCACGGCGCGCGATACGACCCTCGAAATAGTACATCCTCTTACCACAACCATGTCTCAGATACAATGCAAATGACATGCTCAAATGAAAATGAAGAGATAACCATTTTGATAATAAAGCGGAATTTACTACAAGGATTACAACACCAACAAATAAGCAACAAGTCTCCAAGTCATTCTGAACACTACACAAGGTAATACACAAATTTCATACGCTTAACAAGGGTTTAGAAATCCACTTGCCTTAGCCAATCGAATAATTACTCTTGGACTTGAGCCTTTCCTTTCCTTTGAGATTCCAAATCAATGGAATCTATTCAAGTACATAGTCAGAATAAGCTTTCAAAACTACAACAACCATATTGCTATATATCTAGCCTAAATTAAAAATTCACCCAAAACTATAGTCAAGTTCATAAGTTTTGATCCGATTAATATGTCAAGTTTCATATTCTCTGATTCCAAGCCTAGAACTGAGTTTTAACTTTCCAATATTATAAATTCGAATGATATCCACATAATATCATACTTCCAATATTTAATTACCTTTCTCTATATATTAAAACCTTAATCACTATATGCTAACAAAAAAAATAATAATAAAAATAAAACTAGACAAATTGCTACAGAATAACAAACGGAATCTAAACTATCTACATATTTGCTTCTATTTCACTCATTATTATTTAATCATTAACTACCTCATCATTACTTCATTTAATCCTCACATTATATTTTATATAATGGCAATCTTTGCCAGCATCACACAAATAAGCATCCTATTTTTGTCTTTTCCAATTTACCTACAATTCTTGACCAAAATCCTTAATTGTCCATAACTCCAACGATAACTGTGTTACAGGCGGTCGGCGGTGCACTCCGATTTTCTTATCAAACATTAATTAACTTATAAAATGGATAAGGTTTAGATGTTTGACAATTAGTAGTTTCTCCACATTTCTAAAATCAATTAACAAATTACCGTTCCGTCAACTATATATGCTAACAAAAAAAAACAAAGCCATTATCCAACTTGTGTTCAATATACATGTGAAATTGCATTAAATCATCTATATTGCAATGCAAAATTTTGTTATGAGCAGGCACTTACATGATTGAGATTATGCTTGCCGAAGGTTGCCCTATTTATTTATTTTTTGGATGCTGCACGACCCACACTTTAGGGTAGTTTTTCTTTGAAGAATAATAGTTATACCTCAAAAGTGCAAAACCCCACTACTTATTTTAATTTGTATGGGTCAAGTAGTCTGAGGTCTTAAATAAATTAACACTTTAGTCCATTAATTTATTAGTTAATTAACTTAAGTTAAACAAATATTCAAAAATTCTAAAGAGGATCTTTCGGATCATTACACTATAGAAGATTAAAAACTTTAAAGTGATTATAAATAATAAATTATATATAAATTAAAGATCTTTTAAAAAAATAATTGAAATTGAAGTATAATTTGTGCGTAAATTTTATTAGAAATATATAAATACAATTTATATATAAAATTTGAAATCGCGCGTAGCGCGATCAAATTCACTAGTTATAAAATAAATTTCCACCTTCTTTACTTAATCTTCAACGACTTGCTTCTCCTATCCATAATCTCATTTCCAAAATTTATGTCTCAACACAGAGAACCTCTCTGAAACAACTTTTCCAACAAAATCTTCATTACTGTCAAAAAGGTTGCGGCTAGAACTCCACCCGTCAAGATGAACCTTTGGTCTGACTTTCTTAACTTAGCAGAAGACTTAAACAAAAGAAATAACTTAAATAAAATAACTTTTAAGTATTAACTTAGCCAAGACAGCAACTTAAGTCTTAAACATATACAACTGAAATGAATAAGACAAAAAAACTAATGTTATATGTTTATGGAGCCTTTAAAATAAAGAAGAATCTGTTGGGCTATTGCCCATGCTCCAGCCAAAGGATCATGGCCTAATCCTACTTGGAAAAGGATTTGGAATTATTCTCTTAATTTGGTTTCCAATTCTATTAGGAAAAGGATTGGAATTGTAATCCTATTTGTAGTTGGTTTTGACTTTGTAAGGAAAAGCACAACTCTATAAATAGAGGATGGTCTTGAGAGAATAATTAATTGCTAATTGGTATTGTCTTTGAAAGACATTAGAACATAAGAGAGGTTTTTGAGAGAGCTTTCAATAAGAGAAACGAGAGAAAGAAAAGGGTTCTTTTGCTATTGTCTTTTTCTTCGACCAGCAACGTTCTGATCGTATTTTCCGATTAAATAACCTTTGGATCGGGTTAAAATTTGAATTGAGTGTTTCTGACATTTTGGTGGTTGATTTGAACGATAGAGATCGGATTCTGAGGTCATCAAGATCCTATTTTAGGTCCCGAATAGAAGCTAGGTTTGTGTGGTGTTTCTTTCTATTTATCTTTTGTTGGTGTAGCTATTGTTTGTTCTCTTTTGACACTTGTTGTGTAGTCATTAGAAGAATATCTGTAACCCTCTTATTGGTATAGTGAAGCAATTCGAATCTTGTCGATCCCGTGGTGGTTACCTTTGGTTTGAAGAGTTTTTCCACGTTAAACTTGGTGTTCTGTATTGTTAGATTTTTGGTTTCATCTTTTCGTCACAAAAACTGGTATCAGAAGGAACATTCCTCTATTTATAGAGTCCTAAACCTTTTTCCTACAAGAAAATAATTAGTCAATATAATACCTTTTCTAAAAGGAAAATCTATTTATGGTAAGAAATTTAGGGCAAATAAAACCTAACAAATCTTCCCCTTGGCCTGAATTTCTGACAAAATAAATTTGTCCACCTTCTTTACTTAATCTTCAACAACTTGCTTCTCCTCTCCATAATCTTCTTTCAAAAATTTATGTCTCAACACAGAGAACCTCTGTGAAACAATTTCTCCAACAAAATCTTCATTACTGTCAAAAAGGTTGTGGCTAGAACTACACCCGTCAAGATGAACACCTCCTTTTAACCTGGTTCAATCATCGATTATCAAACCACTAAACCTGACTCCATCATTGAATCTGGCTCTGATACCACTTGTTAGGACCAAAAATAAGCAGGTGTAACGCGGAATCTAGCAATGCAAACCTCGAAAGACCACGAGCAAGAAGACAACGAGAAATATATCAAAAGACACAAAGATTTAACGTGGTTCGGTCAATCGACTTACTTCCACAAAGGAGATGAGCAATCCACTATAAATATGAGAGTACAAAATACAGTGAGAAACAACCTCACCAATTCACTCAGAATACATGAGAGGTTCACACAAGTGATAACGTATCAAGCTTGTGACCCATAAATTCCCCCCTAACCAAAACTCTCAAAGTCTTTAAGACTATATTGTGAATGCTGATTAAGTTAGAAGGAACATTCCTCTATTTATAGAGTCTTAAACATTTTTCCTACAAGAAAATGATTAGTCAATCCAAAATCATTTCCTAAAAGGAAAACCTATTTATGGTAAGAAATTTAGGGCAAATAAAACCTAACAGAAGTATGACTGCTTAAGGGAAAAAAAATATCACTGCTCACACATAATAAACAAGGTGTTGACATAAGCTTTAACAGTCAACACATTATGGCCATGTGCTATCCCGATTTTATGAGTGCCTTTGATAATAAGCCCAACTCTCATAGGAAGCCACCTACTTCCATAGGTGAAATATGTCGAGAGTGATCTTGTAAGCTTAATAGTCCACCCATACAACTACAAATATTTATTAAGAGTTTTATCAACTCAACCTTCACAAACTACAGGAAACATGCACTCACATCATAGGGAGGGAATAAAAAAATGATGCATTTTCACAACAGGTCTACCTATGATTAGTTTTTCTCTTTGAACTTGATTATAGGATCTCTAGTACCTAGGTTGGATTTCCTCATACGTGACTCAACGATTTGTAGGTTTCAATTACATCCCCCTCGAAGTGCTCCAAATCTTTTCTCTTGTTAAGGCCTAAGAGGATCTGAAAGATTATCACAAGATTTGACATAATCAACATTAATGGTATCATTTGTTAAATCTGATCTTACATTATTATGTTTCCTCCTTATAGGTCTGGATTTATCGTTGTAATAACAATTTTGAACTCTAGCAATTGCAGTGATGCTAGCACAATGAACTAAAATAGGAGGAATTGGTTTTTCAAAATAAGGAATTTGAAACAATAAATCTCTTAACTAATTCGCTCCTCACTAGCTGAAGCTAAGACAATTAGTTCAGTCTCTATGGTAGAGTTAGCAATTATAGTTTTCTTTTTTGATCTTCAACAAACAGCAACACCACCTAAAGTAAAAACATAACAAGTGGTAGAACAGGAATCACCTGATAAAGTGTTCCAATTTGCATCACAAAAGCCTTCAAGTACAACTAAATATTTTTATAGAACAAACCACAATTTTTCTTTCCAATTAAATATATCATAACTCTTGTTACAGCATGTCAATATTCATTACATGGCTTGCTTGTAAACCTGCCAAGTACTCCTACTGCATATACAATATCAGGCCCAGTGCAATCAGTCACATATCTCAAACTTTCGATTATTCTAGCATATTCCTTTTGATTTATTACATCATTTTCACTTTCAACAGGAAATAAGTGAATACTTGAATCAAAAGGAGTAACAACATGCTTGCAATCATTAAAGTTATATTTTTTCAAAAAAAATTCATCATAAAGTGATTGGTCAAGGAAAATTCCCTCACATGTTTTTGTTATTTTTATTCCAAGAATAAAATTTGTCTCACCAAGATCTTTCATATCAAAATAACTTCTAAGAATATTCTTAGCTTCATCAATAACACTCATGTTAAAGCCAAAGATCAACAAATCATCAACATATAGACATTTAATCACATGAGAATTATTCCCGGACTTATGATATATGCACTTATCACACTTATTTGTTTTAAAACCATTTTCAATCATGCATGAATCAAACTTTTCATGTCATTGCTTAGGTGCTTGTTTCAAGCCATATAGGGATTTAGTAAGCTTACATACTTTGCGTTCTTTCCATGCTTCAACAAAACACTCGGATTGCTCCATATATGTTTCTTCATTTAGGTCTCCATTTAGAAAACAGTTTTTACATCCATTTGATGAATATGCAAATCAAAAATTGTAGCCATAGCAATTAAAAGTCTTATGGATGTAATTCTTGTTACCGGAGAAAAAATGTCAATTTTTTTTAGGTCTTCTAGTTGTTTAAAACCTTTTGCAACTAGCCTAGCCTTGTATTTATTAATAGAACCATCCGTTTTCAACTATTTTCTTAGGACCCTTTTGCAACCAGTTGTTTTATAACCCGGTGGTAAATCAACTAGTTTCCAAGTTTTAGAAATTAGTGATTTTATTTCATCATTTATAGTCTCTTTCCAAAAGATAGAATCATGTGAAGATAATGTTTCTTTCAAAGTTAGAGGGTCATCTTTAACATTAAACACATAAAAATCAAGACCAAAATCTTTTTCTACTCTATCTCTTTTACTTCTTCTTAACTCAAAATCATCAACTTCTTTATTTTTCAAAGTAGAAGTAGAAGAACTAGCTAGTGACAAAATATTTTGTTCAATCCTTAGACACCCACTATTTTTAAAATCAAAAGGAAATTTATTTTCATGAAAAATAACATCACCAGATTCTATTACAATATTATCTTCAAGATTAAAAATTTGTAGGCTGTACTTTTTGAAACATAACCAAGAAAAACACAAGTAGTAACTTTGTTACCCAACTTTGTAATCTGGATCCATTAGCCTCACAAAGGCTAGACAACCCCAAACTCTTAGATATCTCAAACTTGGCTTGTAACCTTTCCACAATTCAAAAGGTGCAGTTTTGAATTTTATGAGACACACGATTCAACACATAACAAGAAGTTAAATAGGTTCACCCCAAAAATTCAAAGGTGCATTTGACTCAACTGCATCAGTCAATTCAACCAAAGTTCTATTTTTTCTTTCTACTACTCCATTAGATGAAGAAGAGTAAGGAAGAGTAGTTTCATGAATTATTCTCAATGATCTAACAAAAGAATTAAACTCATTTGATACATATTCACGGCCTCTATCGCTTCTAATTTTTTTTATTTTTCTTCCAAACCAATTTTCAACTTAATGGAGATAAGTTTTGAAATTTTCAGAAGCATCGCTTTTATTTTTCATCAAGTAAACATATGTAAACTTAGATAAATCATCAATGAAAGTGATAAAATATCTATTACCTCCACGAGTTATAATTTCACTAAGTTCACAAATATAAGTATGAACTAATTCTAACAAATCAGTTTTTCTTTCAACTTGAAAATTAGGCCTTTTAGTGATTTTAGATTTACTACAAGCCTCACACTTGGTAAAATTCTTTATAAATATTGGGATTAATCCTAAACTACTCATAATTTCAACATAACGATCATTAATATGACACAAACGAGTATGCCAAAAATTGATAGAAGAAAGCATATAAACAGAAGTAGAAGTTTTATTCATCTCAACATTCAACTTAAACATCCCATCAGATGCATACCCCTTCCCCACAAAAATAACCTTCTTCACTATTACATATTGATCTGATTCAATAATTTGTTTAAAGTCTGCTTTATTAAGAAGAAAACTTGACATCAAATTTTTTTCTCATGGTAGGAGTATAAAGTACATCTTTTAAAGTTAATACCCTTCCAGAAGTAAAACACAATTCGACATCTCCCTTTCCAAGCACTTGAGTAGTATGAGCATCACCAAGCATGATGGTTTTGGGCTCCTCAAAATGAGTATATTTTTTAAATCAATCTTTGTCATAACAGAGATGACGATTAGAACCATAATCAGTCCACCATCCATCAACATTCTTAACTATGTTTATGTCAGTAATCACCACCACAAAAGGTTATTCGGTAACATTTGCCTGAGGGTTAGGATTTATATTTATGAAATTTGCAGAATCGATCAATATGCCTACTCTTTCCACAAACAAAGCATGATCCCTTTTCTTGAACTTGTTGATTTTGTGCTTAGTGATTTTCACTATTATTTTTCTTGGGAGGTTTACCATTATTTTTCTTGAGTTTTTTCTTCTTTGGCTTTAAGGAAGTATTTTTGTGAGTTTCAAGAGTAGCATTATTCGAAGTAATTAAATTTACCTTCGATGTGATGTTGTTCTCTTATTTTTGTAAAAGCGCATCTTGGCCCCTTGCTTCTTCTTCCATGTAGATTTTCATTATCAAGGTTTCAAGAGAGATTTCTTTTTGTTTGTGGCACATAGTTTTTTTGAAATTCCTTCCAAGAATGTGAAAATTTATCTATTATGCCAGAAACAATAAGGTTATCTCCAATTTTAACCTCTTCAGACCTAAGCTCTTTAATAATCATGATAAAGTTTTGAGCTTGGTCCACCACCGATTTATTTTCCACCATTTGGAAACGAAAATATCTACTAGCCGCATATTTTTTCGCTCCAGCCTCTTTGGTATCATACTTACTCTGCAATGCTTTCCAAATTTTCTTTGCACTAGAGTAAGTTCTATCATAATAATCATAAAAATTATCAGACATACAATTAAGAATATAATACCTACACTTATAGGAATCACCATCATACTTTTTCACTTTCTCTAGATGAGAAATAATTTCATCATCATTCATAGAGGTGATGTCTTCTTTATCAGGATTCTTCTCAGTTAACACATAAGAAACATTGAGAATACTCAAGTAGAAAAGTATTTTACCCTTCCATCTCTTAAAATGGTTACCATGAACCCAAATGGCTTGTTAAGGTCTCCCATCTTGACATCCACAGTTTTTTCAATTGTAGCTATGATGAATCTCCTTAAATTTGTTAGTGAAAATTTTACAAGATAACAAAAATACAAGATTACAACTGAAAAATTAAATGAAGAATAAATCTCTTCAGGTTGAGGCACAAATATCTCGCTCTCTTTAAGGAGATTAAAGCCACTGCAGCAAATGTTTTCACCAGTCCAGTAGTAGTCGTCTTTGACTTGTCTCCTCCAGGATACAACAGCCTTCACAAAGTATAACTCAACAACTCTGGATAAGAGTTGAGTCCAAAGCTCCACAAAAAAGAACACCTCCCTTCAACTAATAAGAACTCTTTTTTTTACTAACTCTTCCACTCTATGTTTTCTCTTGTGTAATGTGTGTACAAAACAAATTAAGACCACCACTATTTATACTAGTAGAAGTCTTCCTAGCAATGAATAGAAAAATAAATGGTGTAGTAAATAGTGAAGGTAAATGGCCTAAGAGTTACATAGATTACAAAAAGTAATGGATGAAGAATAATGAGTAACAATCAAGTAGGCACTAATTCCATCAACGGCATTTGTATCTGTTGCAAAACTGAAGTGCATGTGGTACTAACTTCTAATGGAATAATGCAACATTTAGTCACTCCAACGATCATATATGAAAAGTCCTCAACGGGCAGTAGATAATACACTTAATTAGGGGTATTAAGAGACAAATTAATAGTTAAAAAATATTAAAATGTCCAGAATACTAACAGTATATTCATCATTAATTTATATTTATATAAAGATAAAAAATAATGATGATAAAATAAGAAATATTTTTATTTTTATTTTATTCTAAATTGAAGTAGGATACACATTTGCTAAATTTTTTTAAAAATAATTAGAAAAAGAATGTGTTAAAAAGAAAATAATAATATATTTATTTTGGAAGATAAGCATTTTTAACCCATTAAATAACAATAAGGACATTTTTGGAACAAACTACAAACGGATGACATTTTGTTCTTTTCATATAGCTTAGGAGCATTTTTTAACCAAATTATTGACGGTAAAAGTATTTTTTAGCCAAATTATAAATGAAAGACATTCTTGTTCTTTTCTTATAATATCAGGACATTTTTTACCCTTTCTCAAAAAATAATAATTAAGTATTGATACTGTACATACGAAAATAAATCAATAAAGTAATCATTAATTAACAAAAAAATTAAGAGAAAATAGATTAATTACTAAATAAACAACTTTTTATCAAGCGACAATAGTGTTATATATTATCGGTGTAGATAATCAATAAACATTAAAATTAAGAATACACGCAAAAAGAAATAAAACTTGTATAACATGGAAGGGAATATACCATACTTGAGCTTGCCCTTTTTTTAAAATTATAATTGATTTTAAAGTCTAAAATATCAAAAATTTCAATACAATTAAAATAATGAAGGACTTAAGAAGTACAATTTTAGTCAATTTAAAGTATTAAATATTAAAAATTGTTGTTCTATTATATTCTTTTCCCAAATGATCAAACAAAGTTTTTTTAGATTAAAATTTAATCTCTGAATTATTTTAACTAATATCTCCTACTAAGCGGGTCCTAGGTGAATAACATTATTTAAGTCCTCACATACAACAAATATTTTGTTTCTTCTCTTTTTTACCTTATCATAGGAATAAGTAAAACAAACTTAGGATAGTTAGGATTTTTATAATGTAAGATATTATTTTATTTTAAGACTTTCTACGTAGTTCAAATAAGAATAAATTTGATAATTAGAAATTAATTGGTTGACAACAAAACAATAATTTGAAGAAAATAGTAAATGATAACTTTGATAATAATATATTACTTTTTTTTTTTTGTATATTAACGAGTGAAATATACAAATGGATTCTGAAAAATTCTTAAATCTATAACTACAAAAATTTTATATATATACTTACCCTATTTGTATAACTACAAGCAAAATATTATGAGCAGAAATATACAAACCGCAGCCCCCGAAGTTATAGCTATGGAGTATAATTATCAAAATTATAGTTACACGTAAAATAAAATATTTTAACGGTCTTCGCGCGCTTTTAATACAGTACTAGTTCTGAGAACGTGTCTTGCATGTTTGACCTTTATTATTACTTATATAGACTTACGTATAGAAACACGTGTAATATCAACACAATTGACTTAACGAATAATAAAATATACATGTCATCATATGCTTACAAAATGAAAAATGTTAAATAAAGCAATATATAAATCTGAATAAGACAGAATAATCAATAAATTAAAATTTTCATAAGAAAGTCGAATGGACTAAGATTTTATGTCCAATTTATAAAGGAAGAAACTATGTATGTCGTGATAGAATGACTAGCAACCCAAGAAAAATTTATTTTCAAGCATAATAATAATTGAATAGATGATTAAGAGAGTCGAAATATGAGAAATACCAAAGGAATCCTTACCAGTCACATTGAAGATGAATTTAGAAGAAGAGGAGGGGAGAATATCAATCAATCTAGTCTAGCATGATTCACTGATTTGACTATTTATAAAATTCTGAAAGCTTACTATTAGAAATTGAAAAGAACTTTAAAAGATTGAATTGGTAAAGAAAAATGATAAGTCATTCTATTCTAGAGTATTGAAATAAGTGGCAGTACAATGAAATTAATCCATCTGTATGTATACTCAGATACATATTAATTAATTATATCGTAAAAGTTAATATGATATTCTTAATTAATGATAGGATTTTTAATAAATTAGATATTTTCTAACATTTTAATTTAATATAGGAGAAAAACAACAACTTAATTTTTTTTTAAATTTCTTTTCCACTTTTAATAATAATAATAATATATTATTATTATTATTATTTCAAAATTATTATTATTATTATTATTATTATTATTATGTTTTTAATGGAAAATTGACTTTTCAAATTCCTAGCTAGGCATTTTACTATTTCATTAAAAAGAAGAAGAAGAATTTTTAACATCCCATAATATTATATTTAATATATAAAATGACTTTTCAAAATTTTCAGATATTTTACTAATTTATTAAAAAAAGAAAGTTGACTTTTAGCATCCTATAATATTTATTTATTTATAATGAAAAAATGACTTTTCGAATTCTTAACACATTTTTAAAAAAAAAGAAAGTAATTTCCTAGCATTCCATTATAATTATATTTAATATACAAACTGATATTGAAAATCTTTAGACATTTTACTATTTCAATTAAAAATAAAGTAGACTTTTAGCATCCCATAATATTTATATTTAATATATAATTATAAAAAAGTTTTATGATTTATAAAATAAGTTTCGACTATAGGGGTAACATGGTATTTCAACTTTACACTCTCGAGTTTCCCATTATAATAATAATAATAATAATAATAATAATAATAATAATAATAATAATAATAATAATAATAATAATAAGACAAAAATATTCATTACCCCCAAGAACTTGAAGCTTTTTATTCAATGTACACCTAAACTTTATATTGTTTCAATTACCCCCCTGAACTTGCTTATTCATTCTACATGTATACCTTTTCTGTCCACCTGGCATAGAAACTGAAATCAAACTCTACAAGGCGTGTGAGACAACAATTTTTTGCCACATCATAAAGTTACAACGGTAATATACGTAAAAATCAATTTTTTTCTTTAATATTTGGCTTATTTTAAGAATTTTTCTCTCTCTATTCTCTAGCTATTTATTTTTATTATCCCTTCTCCCTTTTCAAATTTCAGATTTTTCTCACTTTTTTTGTTTTAATTGTTATTGCTAAATTTATGAACTATATCAGAAGACTTGTTTGTTTATGTGGGGCTCCTCCAATTCTGAAAATTTTATGGACAAATGACGATCTCGGACGTAGATTTTTCGGTTGTAGACACTATGGGGTATGTATTGTTACTCCTTTTTTGCTTCTTATTTGACAAGTTCGTACTATGCAATTTCATTTTTTTAACTTTGATTTTATGAAATGCAGTTGTCATTTCGAAATTCTTGTAAGTTTTTCGATTGGTATGATCCTGAATTTCCGATCCAAGCAAATATTGTAATTTTGGGTTTTGTTGAAGAAAACCAACAAACAAGAAGAACAGCTCAAGTGCAAATGGATATTGAAACTGATTTTGGGTATTAGTTTGATATGCAATGTGATATTGTTCTTTTATTTAGTGTGTCGTTGAATTTTTTTTAATGCAATTGTTATTAAGGCAAAATAATTTGGTTCTAGGGTACTCATTTTGTGGATTAGTTTGGTTTGATGTTCTAGTAATGTATGTTTCTGCTAAGCAATCTACAATTACATGTAATAGGTAATATGATACCATGAAATAATAACATGAAGGCAACAAACATAACATAACTAGTGCTTTCTTGATCATAAAAAAAAAAAAAAGCATCATAGTGTTTCATTGTTTCAACCAACAACCACAATAACTTAAGTTAACCAGAAAAACATAAAACAATCACTACTTTAAGATTAGTTGAACAACCACACAAGCACCAAAACACTAAACGGTAACTACTTTAAGTTTGGTTGAACAACCACAAATTCATCAAAACATAAAACACTATTTCAAGTTTGGTTGAATAACCACATAACCATCAAAACATAAAACACTATTCAAGTTTTGTTGGACAACCACACAAACACCAAAAAAAATATTCAATAACTTAAGTTTGGTTGCTACACCCACACAACCACACAACTAAGAAGTTTTCTTTGAGAGTGATTTTCCTTTGGCTTGTGACCTTGTTTGAATCCATCAACTTTTGATCTGGTTTGAATACGACGCATAACACTTTTGACTTGAAGTTCTCTTTGAGTCATGACCTGTTTTCCTTTCCACTTCAGTTCCTTGGTAGGTTTAAAACCAATATCACTTGTCACATGCGCAGAACTCACCACACCAACCCTCCTCCTGCTAGACAATCCTCAATATCAACTACATAGTTATTTTGGGACTCACATTTAGAAGACAAATATAATTTTGACTGTTTATAAGACACTTACATTAATACACGTATATCCAGTATCAGTAACAAATACACCTTGTCCAACAACTTTAGGCCTCTTCTTGTAACCACTTCCTGCACCTCTTCTTGTACCAGTCTTACTAGTGCTTGCTCTTTCATAATGACCTCTACCCCCTTTTTTCTAGTGGTGGACTAATATGAGTGGAAAAAGAACACAACAAGACATTAAATTAATAAGTAATCTAGCATAATTTATAAAAGCAAATCAATAGGAATGTAGCTCTTGAGTGAGTGTTGGTGTAGACTTAGGTTATGATTTTTTGGACAATTTCTCTTGTTATGATTTGGTCCTTTGCAAATTGAACATGTCATTACTGTCCCCATTCTTGACAAATTTCCAGCTTTTCTCACTTCACCAATTTCTCTTCTTCTCTTCTTTGATGGCCTACCAGGCCTTTGTCTTGCCTCAGGTGGTTCAACCATTAGGTTTCTTCTTTCAGGCCACATTTCCATGTTTGGGACTGATTGAATGAAATGAGAATATGTCTTCATTTATGTGTCTTTCTATACCAACTAGATATTGCTTATGATGCATCCATGTTCAAGTGGTTCATTGCTGCTATACCATGTGCACATGAGATACCTTTTAATTCTCATGATCTGCAACTACATTTTTGTTGACCCAAGTTCACAGTATGCTTGTATACCCCTTCTAACACTTCAAATCCAACATCACCATTCCATTCAATGTTGCACTGCATTGTTTCATCTGTCCATGTTTCAGCAAATGCTCTTGACTTACTCACTCTACTCATCACCTTAACTCTAATTTCTTCCAACATAGCTACGATAGTCTTGTTCCTAGGTCCCAAGATCCAAGAATTGAAACTCTCTGCCATGTTGTTATCTATACTATCACACCTTGAAAATGTTTGAATAGAAGTTTTGCACCATGTCTCCTTGTTGTATTTGATAAGGGATTCAACAATACCTATTCCCAGCTTGGACAGGGCATTTATATTGTACTTAAATTGTGTCTCAAATGTTGATCTAGCACAAGCCCAAAATTTCTTCCTTCTCTATAAGCCTCTAAAGTTTTGTGACCAATTTGCTAATATGTGTCTAGCACACATTCTGTGCTCACATTCTGGAAATAGTTCATCTACAGCAGCTATTGGTCCCTGTAGTTGCAAAGAAAAAAAAGCAAGTTAAATTTTGGTCAAATTAAATTAGCAATTACAGTAAACATAAACAAAAGAAAGATATTCAATTACCTTTTGCATATCTCTAATGATAGTTAGCTGGGAACCATTTCCTAGATTAAGATCATCTTTCAGAATGGTCAGGAACCATTTCCATGTCAACTTGGTTTCAGTATCAATTACTGCCCATGTTATTGGATACATTTGGTTGTTTGCATCTTTAGCAACAACTATCAAAAGTTGACCCCTACAAATTCCCTTTAGAAAACACCCATCCAGCCCTATACATCTTCTGCTTCCTTGTTGAAAACCCTTGTTTATAGCATCAAAACAAATATAAAAAGAGTGTAATTGTTTCATCCCATTTTTTGATTCTGAATCTTTAAGCTTCACAACACAAGTGCTACCAGAATTTGTTTGGAGTAACATATCCTTGTAGTCTAGGATTCTGTTAAATTCTGCCATATGATTTCCCATAATTTCCTTTAAATTATTTTATTTTTTTAAACAATCTGCCTTGCCTACATGAACATTCAACTCTTTCCTCACCAATTCGTGTCCTATCTTTCAGATACTAGCATAAGAACTTTGAATTACACAAAATATTATTGGTGGTCCTGGTACATTTGTGCCTTGGATTGTATGTCTTGATAGTAAAGTTCTCACTCCTTCCTTCCTTGCTTGCATACAACAGCCATGGACAACCACTTTTACACTGCACTCTCACTCTAGTACTCTCATTCACATACTTATCTAACTCAACTCCTTTTTTTATAGAATATTTTGTAACTGCCTCTCTAAATTGCTTTACACTTTCAAATATCAAACCACACTGCCATATTACAATATCACAAGAAGAATCATATACCACCCTATTACTCTTCTTTCTCCCCGTTAAACTCCCTCCTTCAAGTTCATCATCAGAAACAGGTTCTTCTTCATCACTTTGGAAACTATCATAGTCACAACTGTCATAGTATGACTCATCCTCTGTTAGCTTACCCTTGAAATTCTTTTTCCCTTTTTCAATATCCTCATACTTTTCATCAAATCCAACTTCACCTAAAAAACCTTTTGGTTTTTCCTTCTTATTTTTCCTTCCACTTTCTCTATGTTTTCTCACATCTTACTTAACAATTCTCAACTCCTCATGCACATTACTTCCATAGTCAATAGACTGGTCAGAACAGACAGAATCACTGTTTATGTCTTTCTCTGCATTTTCTTGGGTAATTGGCTCAACTTATTGTTGAATACAAGGTTCAGTTCCTTGTTGGACAGTTGGTTCAACTTCTTCTTCAGTATCAGTCCAATCTATTGAAGAATAATCATCATCACTTTCTTGTTCGACCCTTGCAACCCCATTATTTTCAAGTCTTTCAGTAGCTGGAAAGGAAGAAGAGGAACCTAACCCTATATTTGATTTTTTTTGGTTGTGCAGTTAGAGATTCCCATGTGAATTAAAAGACTCAACCACTTGACTTAAAGATTGACTAATTTGACCTTCACTGGGACCCATCATCCAGAATAGTGTTATCACACACATAAATATCTATTGTGTCCCCATCATGCATAAATAATGTCATGCTACAAATGTCCATGTCATTTTTCAATTCCACCGAATCACCCCCTAGAGATGGAGCTGCATATGTTTTTCCTAACTTACTAATCCCAAAAGACTTTGAATAATCTGCAAGTTCAGGAATTAATAAATGATCTTCATCCACATTCTCTACATATTCAGTCCTACCCCCAACATATACTGGACCTACCTCACTCACCAAGATACCCCCAAATTTGAACGTTAAATTGAGGTACTATTAGTCATAGTGTCAACCTATAACCACAATAACAATCAGTACATTGTACAATGCAAGCAACAAAATCAAAGCATATACAATAACACCAAAACAGAAGCAACAATTGGTACTTAGTATAGTAGATGTATTACTCATCAACATACAATAGGCATCCCACACGATATACTTAAACAAATTATAAAATACCCCACCATTTAACAATACCAGAAATCCTAATACTTAGAACATTAATTTTACCAAAAATCCTAAATTTTTAAACTGATTATCAGAAACCTTAATGCTCATGCATGAATAGGGTAAAAAACTTCATAATAATACATTCATTAAGTGAAAATTCTAGTTGAAAAGTATTAGACCCCTAATCGGAAACTCAATCGAAAAGTATGGCGAAACGTTAACGAAAATAGGGCAAAATATTAATGAAAAAGTAAAGTAAACAGACAACAATACATCAAGCCTTCATGAAATCGAGTGGATAATCACTTACTTGTAGACACAATTTCAGACAAGATCCAAAGAAAATCGATCAATCGACCAAACACTTCACGAAATCTAGCAAGTCTTTACTCCAGAACTCCAACTGGCACAAATCTACTCGTTAATTTGTCGATTACACTTGCCAAATCTACTCGTGAGAGGTTTTGAGAAAAACAAAGAGGTTTAGAGCAAAAGGGAGAAGCTTCTTTCAGAAGTTTTAAGATTTGTGAATTGTGAAGGTCGGTATTATCTAGGTAACAAAATATTTATCTAGGTGGCAAAATATTTATCTAGGTGTCGTGCGCGTGTAGACACAATCATAATGAGTAGACAGAAAAGGTGTACGTGTAGGATGAATAAGCAAGTTCAGGGGGGTAATTGAAACAAAATAAATAGGTGTACATTGAATAAAAAACTTCAAGTTCAAGGGGATAATGAATACTTTTGCCTAATAATAATAATATCCTTATTTCAATTTTAAAGACAAAAAGACTATAATATCCTTATTTCAATTTTTGCATTTATTCCATTATATTTTCCCCTCCAAAACAAAAGTAACTTTTTTCTATTTTCCAAACTCCTTGAACTACTAAAATACAAACTTTTTGACTACCAAGGAAAATAAAAGTAGTTTTTGTGTAATTTTATGTATGTATAGTTTATTTGATTTATTTTTAAAAACAAATATTGTTCCGTTGATTAAAAATTTGTATGTAAAGTTAAAAAATATTTTTATACTTCCATTTTTATGCTTTAATTTTTTAATTTCATTTTTATACATTAATAATGTTATCATTACTATACCATCCAAATTATGTTCTATATACATATAAATATAACATACACTCCTTCCTCTACCCCTTCCCCAAACTCAATTATGTACACAATATACTAATGCATACCTTTGGAAAAAAATATTCGCTTAAAATAAATCTCTTTATTGAAGAAGACAATTAAGTTTCTCATTAATAATAACTACAAATGACTATCTTATCTACTTAAGATTATACTTAATTAGTAAATTTAGCGACACTATGTACAATTTCTTTTTAATCTTTAATTTCAAATAAATTAAATGATAAATTTTAACACTTAGATGTGTAATCATGATTCATAGGTATTTAAATAAAGTATTTGATAATGTAAATATATATATATATATATATATATATATATATATATATATATATATATATATATATATACATACCCCTCGGAATCTCTCATTCAATATATTAGACAATCAAGAATAATAATAAAGAAAAATAAAGGCCCCAACAAATTTAAAGCTCAAATAAAAGAGGTTAATATATTAACACAATCATCTATGATTATCACTCTTGATCCCTTTTAATTTGGGTTCATAAAAGAAAATTATTAAATTGCAATAGAAAAAAATGGTTAAATGTAACGACCTGTTTAGTCGTTTGAGCAGCAGATTGTAATACGGGGAAAAACTGGCTGAGACGACGTGTGTCCCGACGGACCGTCGCGGTCACGACGGCCCGTCGAGGAGGTGTCGTCCCATGACACTTAGAATTCTTCAAATTGGATATTAAAATCGACTCTCTGTAAATTGTGACGGACCTGCAGGACGTGCCGTCACATACACGACGAACCGTCGTGAGTTCCGTTGCAAAACACTTCAACTTTTGAGAATTTGGTGCAAGAAACGAGTTTCTGACCGTCATGACGGAGGTGCAGGACGGACCGTCACAGGGGTGACGGGCCGTCACAGACTGCCTGGAATTTGGGAGGTGGCGACGGCCATCGTGACGGACCGTCGCAGGCACGACGGCCCGTCACAGGCTGCGCAATCCCAGGCAGTTTAGGAATTCTCCACACGTTTTAAGGGTCGTTTTTGACTATTCTTTCCTTAATTATAAAGATTGAGGGTTAACATTTATAAGTCTAATTACTTAGGGGTAAAAAGGGGTAACCTTAAGTTAATTAGTGGGGTTTATTGTCCTTTTTCACACTTAATTATAAGTTAATTAGGGTAAAAGAAAGAGGGTTTGAACATAAGAAAAGAAAAGAGAAAGAACAGAAAGGGATAGAGAGATCGATCGAGAGGCTGAGGAGAGTAACAAAGCTTGGGAATTTCTTGTTGATTTCAATTCTTCGGTGGAGGTAGGATATGGTTTATTTTACGATATTCGTAGTGAACTCTTAATAGTGAATAATATGTGTTGATGATATTGTAAACCTGTCTATATACTTATTGTATGCTTGCATGAATATGATTATGTGATTTTGATAAAACAAGCATGATGAAAACCATTGAATCCCAAATCTTGAAAGAAACTTTAATCTACGATATTAATGATGATGCCTTGGTATAAAAGAAGGCTTGATGAATTAAAGTAATGGGATTGATGATGCCTTGGTAAAGAGAAGGCTTGATGAACGGATAGAATGAGATTAGTGGATCGGAGTGTCACGTTCCGACACATAGTATTAGTGGATCAGAGTGTCACGTTCCGACACATAGTATTAGTGGGACGGGTGTCACGAACCGACACGTAGATATAGGGGATCGGAGTGTCACGTACCGACACATATAGGGGATCGGAGTGTCACGTTCCGACACATATAGGGGATCGGAGTGTCACGTTCCGACACATATAGGGGATCAGAGTGTCACGTACCGACACATAGTGGTAGGGGATCGGAGTGTCACGTACCGACACAAGAGGAAGAAAGATAATGAATCTTGAAAGATGATAATATACTCAACATAATGAACTTAATTCCCAAATGAGTATGGTATTGAGGCTTGAGCCCTCATGGATGAACTTGATGGTATTTATTGCCGATTATGATACTTGTTGTTGCTACATATTGAGTTTATAGTTGATTTATAATATTACTTGATATATATTATCTGCTATTTTGAGTTGGCCGATGATATCTACTCAGTACGTGTGGTTGTACTGACCCCCTACTTTTATGTTTTCCCTTTGTTATTTGTGTTATGCAGCAAACGTTCCGTCAACTTCAACACAACAGTAATTCGGGCCAGATTTCGTCATACCGGATCTCAGGGTGAGCTAACGCTTCTAGCTTGGACTGGATCTTCTTCTATAAGTCTTGATGCCTTGACTTCCGGCATGGACTAGTTCTTATGTATTTTTAGCTTCTTAGACATTCTTAGATAGTTTAGTTTAGTAATTTGATCATAGATGTTCTTGTGATGATGACTTCCAGATTTTGGGAATATTAATAATAGTTGAGTTGTTTTATTTATGAGTTTAAGTCTTCCGCATTATTTTCTGTTGATATTATATTGAAATGTTAAAGTTTAGATGGGTTGGTTCGCTCACATAGGAGGGTAAATGTGGGTGCCAGTCGCGTCCTCGAATTGGGTCGTGACAAACTTGGTATCAGAGCATTAGGTTCGTTGGTCTCATCACACAAGAACAGGTCTAGTAGAGTCTTAAGGAACGGTAGGGGGACGCCTTTACTTTTCTTTGAGAGGCTATAAGACTTTAGGAAAATTCCATTCTTTCATTCTTCTTTCGTGCTACTACTTGAGTCCAATTGGTATCTAGGTGATACAAATTGGTATCTGACCATCTTCACTCTATTTCGCAGATGGTTAGAACTAGAGCAACGACCGCACCAGCAGCGCCAACGGAAAGACAGGAAACTACTGAGCCAGCCACTGGGGCTGTGGCTCGAGGGAGAATAGCGGCAAGAGGCCGTGGAAGAGGTCGTGGGAGGACGTCCTCTAGAGGGAGAGGACGAGCCCCTAGCCCATCTGATACTAGGGCAGTGACTCCTCCACCGACCGAGGATGTGGTAAGAGAGGGTGAGGAAGGGGAGAATGAACAAGGGCAGAATGAGGAAATGCCACCCCAACCTACCCCAGAGATGATCAACCAGGTACTGGCTTATCTTAGCGGGTTGTCTGATCAGGGTCAGGCACCTCCAGTGGTTTCTGCACCAACACCTCCGGTTTCAGAGATACGACATGCGGCTACTATGGCTCCCAGCATGGATGCATCATTGGGA
This sequence comes from Solanum peruvianum, assembly GCA_027705065.1. NCBI lineage: Eukaryota > Viridiplantae > Streptophyta > Magnoliopsida > Solanales > Solanaceae > Solanum > Solanum peruvianum. Next base: position 6,448,109 of record JAKWJD010001766.1, on the reverse strand, counting down.
ATAGGCACATTTCCACGTCTGACTACTGGGCCTATCATGACAAACGATCAACACGAACTTTTCAGTAAGTTCTTGAAATTGAAACCTCCAGTCTTCAAGGGTGCAGAATCTGAGGATGCTTATGATTTTCTGGTTGATTGTCATGAGCTACTACACAAGATGGGGATAGTAGAGAGGTTTGGTGTCGAGTTCGTGAGCTATCAGTTCCAAGGGAACGCCAAAATGTGGTGGCGTTCACATGTTGAGTGTCAGCCAACAGAGGCACCACCTATGACTTGGGAATCATTCTCTACCCTGTTTATGGAGAAGTATATCCCAAGGACCTTGAGAGATAGAAAGAGGGATGAGTTCTTGAGTCTTGAACAAGGAAGGATGACAGTAAACGCGTATGAGGCTAAATTTCGCGCACTATCCAGATATGCCACCCAACTTTGCTTCAGTCCACAAGAACGGATTCGCCGTTTCGTGAAGGGGTTGAGGTCGGAGTTGCGGATTTCAGCCTTACAGGTAGCGGCAACGGCAACATCTTTCCAAGAGGTGGTAGACTTTGTGATAGAGGTGGAAGGAGTGAAGCCAGATGACTTCACCACGACATCGACATCAAAGAAGTTTCGAAGGGGAGGTGATTTTAATGGTTCCTACTCTAGAGGACAGAACTCCGGAGGTCACTCAGTTCGACCAATACAGTCTTCACTACAGACTGTAGTTGGGGGTCCACCTCAGAACGGTCAACACTACCCCGAGAGACCTATGCCCGATTCCAGAGAGTACTATGGATGTGGGGATATTGGACATATTAGGAGGAATTGTCCAAAACAGAGTTACAGAGCCCCACTAGCTAGAGGTAGGGGTGGTCATGGTAGAGGCCGTTTTTCTGGAGGACGTGGTGGTCGAGGTAATGGTGGTCACCAAAACGGCAGAGGTGATGGGCAAAACGGAGCCACTACTACACAACATGGTAGGGGCAACGGACAGACGAATGATAGGGCCCATTGTTATGCTTTCCTTGGGAGGTCTGAAGCGGAGGCGTCTGATGCTGTTATCACAGGTAATCTCTTGGTTTGTGATTGCATGGCAACTGTATTATTTGACCCTGGCTCCACGTTTTCATATGTATCTTCCTCATTTGCTAACGGTCTAAATTTACATTGTGAATTACTTGACATGCCTATTCGTGTTTCTACTCCGGTGGGTGAGTCTGTGATAGTCGAAAAAGTGTATAGGTCTTGTTTGGTGAATTTTGTGGGGAGCAACACTTATGTAGATTTGGTTATTTTAGAAATGGGTGACTTTGATATAATTCTGGGTATGACTTGGCTTTCTCCAAATTTTGCGATTTTGGATTGTAATGCTAAAACAGTGACGTTAGCCAAGCCTGGGGCAGATCCGTTAGTGTGGGAGGGTGACTACACTTCCAGTCCGGTGCGTATTATCTCCTTTATTCGTGCTCAGAAGATGGTTAGTAAGGGTTGTCTAGCTTTCTTGGCACATCTTAAGGATGACACTACCCAAGTAACTTCGATTGAGTCAGTTTCAGTAGTCCGTGAGTTTTTAGATGTGTTCCCTGCAGATCTTCCTGGTATGCCACCGGATAGGGATATTGACTTCTGTATCGATCTTGAACCGGGTACTCGCCCCATTTCTATACCCCCTTATAGAATGGCTCCCGCAGAGTTAAGAGAGTTAAAGGCTCAACTTCAAGAATTGTTGAGTAAAGGCTTCATTAGACCAAGTGCATCTCCTTGGGGTGCTCCGGTGCTATTTGTGAAGAAGAAGGATGGGAGTTTCCGAATGTGCATAGATTACCGACAGTTGAACAAAGTAACTGTTAAGAACAAGTATCCCATTCCTCGCATTGATGACTTGTTCGATCAGTTACAAGGTGCTTGTGTCTTCTCGAAAATTGACTTGAGGTCCGGTTATCACCAATTGAAAATACGAGCAACGGATGTGCCAAAGACTGCTTTTCGAACTAGGTATGGGCACTATAAATTTGTGGTAATGTCGTTTGGTCTTACTAATGCCCCTGCTGCTTTCATGAGCTTGATGTATGGGATTTTTAAGACATATTTGGACCTCTTTGTGATCGTATTTATAGATGATATATTGGTATACTCTAAAAGTAAGAAGGAACATGAGGAGCATTTGAAAATGGTGTTAGAGTTGTTGAGAAAGAAAAAGCTTTATGCGAAATTCTCCAAGTGTGAGTTTTGGCTAGATTCAGTGTCCTTCTTGGGGCACGTGGTTTCTAAGGATGGAGTGATGGTGAATCCATCTAAGATTGAGACAGTGAAGAATTGGGTAAGACCTACAAACGTGTCAGAAATAAGGAGTTTTGTGGGGTTAGCTAGCTACTACCGCCGATTCGTCAAGGGATTCTCTTCCATTGCTTCCCAATTGACGAACTTGACTAAGCAGAATGTTCCATTTGTATGGTCGGATGAATGTGAGGAAAGCTTTCAGAAGCTCAAAACCTTGTTGACTACCGCACCTATCCTTTCCTTGCCGGTAGAGGGTAAAAACTTCATTGTTTATTGTGATGCATCCTATTCCGGGTTGGGTGCAGTGCTAATGCAAGAGAAGAACGTAATCGCTTATGCTTCAAGACAATTAAAAGTGCATGAACGTAACTATCCAAATCATGACTTGGAATTGGCCGCGGTAGTATTTGCACTAAAGCAATGGAGACACTACTTGTATGGGGTTAAGTGTGAAGTCTACACGGACCATCGTAGCCTACAGTATGTATTCACTCAGAAAGACTTGAACTTGAGACAGAGGAGATGGATGGAACTACTGAAGGACTACGACATCACTATCTTGTATCATCCGGGAAAAGCAAATGTTGTGGCAGATGCTTTGAGTAGGAAGGCCGGAAGCATGGGAAGTCTAGCTCATTTGCAAGCTTCTAGATGCCCATTGGCTAGAGAAGTGCAGATTTTGGCTAATGACCTTATGAGGTTAGAAATAAATGAGAATGGAGGGTTGTTGGCTTGTGTAGAGGCAAGATCTTCCTTCCTTGACAAGATTAAGGGAAAACAGTTTGATGATGAGAAACTAAGGCGAATTCGAGATAAAGTGTTGCAAGGAGAGGCTAAGGAAGCAATAATCGATGGGGAAGGTGTTTTGAGGATTAAGGGAAGGGTATGTGTACCCCGCATCGATGATTTGATCACCACTATTCTTACAGAAGCTCATAGTTCCGGATATTCTATACATCCTGGTGCAACCAAGATGTATCGCGACCTAAAGCAACACTTCTGGTGGAGTAGAATGAAGCGAGATATTGTTGAGTTTGTGGCCAAATGTCCAAATTGTCAACAAGTAAAGTATGAACACCAGAGGCCCGGAGGAACACTTCAGAGAATGCCCATTCCTGAATGGAAGTGGGAGAGAATCGCGATGGACTTCATGGTTGGTCTTCCCAAGACATTGAGTAAGTATGACTCTATTTGGGTGATTGTTGATAGGTTAACTAAGTCCGCTCATTTCATTCCGGTCAAGGTGACTACAATGCAGAAAAGTTAGCCAAGATCTACATCTCGGAGATCGTTCGGTTGCATGGAGTTCCACTCTCCATCATATCTGATAGAGGTACGCAGTTTACTTCTAAGTTTTGGAGAACATTGCATGCAGAATTAGGTACTAGGTTGGACCTTAGTACGGCGTTTCACCCTCAGACGGATGGTCAGTCTGAGCGAACGATTCAAGTGTTGGAGGACATGCTTCGTGCGTGTGTGATAGAGTTTGGTGGCCATTGGGATAGCTTCTTACCGTTGGCAGAGTTTTCGTACAATAATAGCTATCACTCCAGTATCGACATGGCTCCATTTGAAGCATTGTATGGGAGGAGGTGTAGATCTCCCATTGGGTGGTTTGATGCATTGAAGTTAGACCTTGGGGGACTGATCTGTTAAGAGATTCTATGGAGAAGGGTGAAAGCTATTCAAGAAAAGCTTTTAGCGGCTCAAAGTAGACAAAAGGAGTATGCAGACCGAAAAGTTAGAGACTTGGAGTTCATGGAAGGTGAACAAGTCTTGTTGAAGGTTTCACCCATGAAAGGGGTGATGCGGTTTGGAAAAAGAGGTAAGCTAAGTCCAAGGTATATTGGACCATTCGAGGTACTAAAGCGAATAGGGGAGGTGGCTTATGAATTAGCCTTGCACCCAGGGCTGTCCGGAGTGCATACGGTGTTTCATGTGTCCATGTTGAAGAAATACCATGGAGATGGAAACTACATTATCCGTTGGGATTCAGTTTTGCTTGATGAGAACTTGACTTATGAAGAGGAACCGGTTGCTATATTAGATAGAGAAGTTCGCAAGTTGAGGTCGAGAGAGATTGCATCCATCAAAGTGCAATGGAAGAATCGACCGGTTGAAGAGGCTACTTGGGAGAAGGAGGCAGATATGCAAGAAAAATACCCACATCTGTTTACAGATTCAGGTACTCCTTTTCGCCGTTGTTTTCCTTCTTGTGATCGTTCGGGGACGAACGATGGGTAAATTGGTATCTATTGTAACGACCTGTTTAGTCGTTTGAGCAGCAGATTGTAATACGGGGAAAAACTGGCTGAGACGACGTGTGTCCCGACGGACCGTCGCGGTCACGACGGCCCGTCGAGGAGGTGTCGTCCCATGACACTTAGAATTCTTCAAATTGGATATTAAAATCGACTCTCTGTAAATTGTGACGGACCTGCAGGACGTGCCGTCACATACACGACGAACCGTCGTGAGTTCCGTTGCAAAACACTTCAACTTTTGAGAATTTGGTGCAAGAAACGAGTTTCTGACCGTCATGACGGAGGTGCAGGACGGACCGTCACAGGGGTGACGGCCGTCACAGACTGCCTGGAATTTGGGAGGTGGCGACGGCATCGTGACGGACCGTCGCAGGCACGACGGCCCGTCACAGGCTGCGCAATCCCAGGCAGTTTAGGAATTCTCCACATGTTTTAAGGGTCGTTTTTGACTATTCTTTCCTTAATTATAAAGATTGAGGGTTAACATTTATAAGTCTAATTACTTAGGGGTAAAAAGGGGTACCTTAAGTTAATTAGTGGGGTTTATTGTCCTTTTTCACACTTAATTATAAGTTAATTAGGGTAAAAGAAAGAGGGTTTGAACATAAGAAAAGAAAAGAGAAAGAACAGAAAGGGATAGAGAGATCGATCGAGAGGCTGAGGAGAGTAACAAAGCTTGGGAATTTCTTGTTGGTTTCAATTCTTCGGTGGAGGTAGGTTATGGTTTATTTTACGATATTCGTAGTGAACTCTTAATAGTGAATAATATGTGTTGATGATATTGTAAACCTGTCTATATACTTATTGTATGCTTGCATGAATATGATTATGTGATTTTGATAAAACAAGCATGATGAAAACCATTGAATCCCAAATCTTGAAAGAAACTTTAATCTACGATATTAATGATGATGCCTTGGTATAAAAGAAGGCTTGATGAATTAAAGTAATGGGATTGATGATGCCTTGGTAAAGAGAAGGCTTGATGAACGGATAGAATGAGATTAGTGGATCGGAGTGTCACGTTCCGACACATAGTATTAGTGGATCAGAGTGTCACGTTCCGACACATAGTATTAGTGGGACGGGTGTCACGAACCGACACGTAGATATAGGGGATCGGAGTGTCACGTACCGACACATATAGGGGATCGAGTGTCACGTTCCGACACATATAGGGGATCGGAGTGTCACGTTCCGACACATATAGGGGATCGGAGTGTCACGTACCGACACATAGTGGTAGGGGATCGGAGTGTCACGTACCGACACAAGAGGAAGAAAGATAATGAATCTTGAAAGATGATAATATACTCAACATAATGAACTTAATTCCCAAATGAGTATGGTATTGAGGCTTGAGCCCTCATGGATGAACTTGATGGTATTTATTGCCGATTATGATACTTGTTGTTGCTACATGTTGAGTTTATAGTTGATTTATAATATTACTTGATATATGTTATCTGCTATTTTGAGTTGGCCGATGATATCTACTCAGTACGTGTGGTTGTACTGACCCCCTACTTTTATGTTTTCCCTTTGTTATTTGTGTTATGCAGCAAACGTTCCGTCAACTTCAACACAACAGTAATTCGGGCCAGATTTCGTCATACCGGATCTCAGGGTGAGCTAACGCTTCTAGCTTGGACTGGATCTTCTTCTATAAGTCTTGATGCCTTGACTTCCGGCATGGACTAGTTCTTATGTATTTTTAGCTTCTTAGACATTCTTAGATAGTTTAGTTTAGTAATTTGATCATAGATGTTCTTGTGATGATGACTTCCAGATTTTGGGAATATTAATAATAGTTGAGTTGTTTTATTTATGAGTTTAAGTCTTCCGCATTATTTTCTGTTGATATTATATTGAAATGTTAAGGTTTAGATGGGTTGGTTCGCTCACATAGGAGGGTAAATGTGGGTGCCAGTCGCGTCCTCGAATTGGGTCGTGACATTAAACTAATTGAGCGTAATGTTTATTGTCAATTTATAATTAAATTTTTCTTTAAATATAATCAAATAAATAGATTCTTCTATATAATGAATGTTTTTCAAGAGAAAAAATAAGGTAATATTGGAAGTAAGATATTCATAAAAAAAATAACTGAAGAAAGACTTTTATAATTGTTAATAACACGTTAATTTTTTATATTATAATCATTCCAACATAAGAATTGACCTATATAGAATTTGATAGAATTATTTCACTAATTTTAATCATGAAGAAAAAATTGAAGTAATCATATAATACTAATTAAGAGGATTTTTCAAAAAGAATAAATAAAAGATCACTCAAAAGCTAGGGATCAATTATAATTCTTTAAAATAGATATATTTTATGTAGTATTCTTAAATTACAGTATGTTTAATTATGTAAATAAAGTATAGCATAATTAGTGTATTTAATATAGAGTTTTATATCGAGGGAGACAATTAAAATTCATGTTAATAATATACAAAATTAGATTATTCTCCAATTAAAAAATATACAAACTACTCGATCATACATAATTTAGTTGAATTAATTATAACTTTCAAATTAACAATTGACTTTTTTAAAAATAAAATCAATGAATAAACTTATATATACCATGATTAATAGACCGATTATATAACGTGTATGTTTTTTCTTTACGAATAAAATAAGAATATAATTTTGAGAATTATATGTTTTAAATATGAAAAAAGATATAATCTGATATTTATAACTATAAACATATCAAATTCTCATATTCTAATTGATCTAAACAAATTTATAATGACTTATAATAATTCTTAAAATTATGTCATCATTTCTAACCACGAATACACGATTAGTTACTTCAAATATATTAATTTAAAAGATGTTTCAAAATAAAAATATAAATATCAATAAAATTGTATACATATATATGTATGTCTATGTTTATAATAGTTAAGCCCTATTATTAATTAAATAATCAATAAAATCATATGTATAATCACAAAATTCTATTAAGCCATGTTTTTAAATTATAAAATCAAAAAATTATATTAACTTTGGTTATCAAGGTTAAAAAGTATATGATTAAAAAATCAAATGATTACAAATACATATTTAATATATAACTATTGATTTGATATAACTTAAACAATTGTTTTTGAAAAAATTGAACATATGATTTGAATTTATTTAAATATATCAATTGTAAAATTACTTAATTAGAGGTTATATTAATACTTAATAAATATAAGTAATCATGTTCAAGTTATAAAATAGGCATAAAATATGGGCGTAAAACTATAACACTGGTACATAATTCTCTGAGGTTTCTGTTAATTATTATATATAACTAGGATCAATACATATGAAATATATGATTCTTATAATTTTTATAATATATTGATATCTACAATATCTGAAATGTATTGAATTTTTAAATGTCATTATTGAAATAATTTTAGATAATGTTTAAATATAAATTAATTTAAAATAGTTTTTTTTTATGATGTGTTGAATTCTAACATATTTTCTATCATTATAAAAATGTTGTGCAAATTATGCTGAAATTATTATTATTATTATTATTATTATTATTATTATTATTTATTATTATTATTATTATTATAACTTTACGATTTAAATTTGATATATTTCTGTTAAATAAAGTGGTTCACGTTTATCTATTTCTACACAAATAGTTCGAATAATGATTTCGCTTGATGGAAGTGAAAATATCAATTTCTCAGAATCTATATGTTTTAGTTTTTTATTAAAAAAATAAACTCATATAAGATATATGATCCATCTCATAAAGTGTAGTTATATATTTGATACTTCTTTCAAGTGGTTGTTTTTTCTTTTTTATTTCAACGATTAGTTTCAGTCTTAAATATTTTATTTGTGAAATTATTTGCTTATCATTATCTAAATTATTTATTTTGAAAAGGGTGAAAAAAAAAAGAGAGTGAAAATGAAATAAAAGAGAGAAGAAAAAACGCTAAAATTATTTTCTTTTGCAGTGACATTTGTAATTTTATAAGTAAGTTTATTTTGTAATGTAAATTTTATATTCTAAATTTTAATTTTTGTATTCTAATTATTTATTTAAATTTTGTATTATTTACAGATTTTTATGAGAAAATATGTATTGACCTTTGATCATTTCACAATATTTCTATAAAAAAAATTAAAAGCCATGTATGTATGGAAGTTAGAGAAATTTAAAAATTAGTCAATTTACTATGTATTGAAAAACCTTTTCATTTATTAAAACATAATTAATGAATGAATTAATACAAAAAAAAAATTGACAAAAAATGGTAGAGTTGTCGAAAAATAAATCACTTTATAGTGTAAACACCCAAGGGTAAACTTTTCAATTTGTTTTAACTTTTTAGTTTATAGACCATTAATATTAAGTATAGTAGTATAAGACACTTAGGATTCTAAATTTATTTTACTAAATTAGTTTAGGATTCTATTATTGACTTACTGAAAATATTTCATCATCATGCTTATTTCATTGTGTCTTCAAATCACTATCATCCACCATTGAAGCAATTTAAAATTATCATCTATGAAATTCATTGTAACTATTTATTCATTATATTTTCTATTTCAGATTTTAAAAAGGTGAACAGGGACATAATTTTGCTTATAAAGATACAGTTTTTTTTTATTTAATCATAATTCATTATATTTAATATACATTACTCTGGAAAAATACTCAAACTTAATAACAACTTAAGATAAATTGCTTATAAAGAACTTTTTCTCTTAAATAATTTAATTTTCCAAATCCAAAGATTATGGAGCGTATAGAGAAAAAAATAATAATAAATGAGTGTTTTAAAATATAAAGAAAGAAAGAAATTAAAAGTAAGTTTTAATTGGCTAGCTATCACCGTTAAAGTTACCTGATCGTGTATAAAAACTCTACACAGCGCACACAAGTTAATCTTATATATATATCTGTGTTTAATGGAAAAATGACTTTTCAAATTCTTCAGGCATTTAAAAAAAAAATTAAATTCCTGGCATTCCATAATATTTATATTTTAATAAATAAATTTATATTTTCAGACATTTTATTATTTCACTAAAAAAAAGGTAGACTTTTAGCATCCCTTAATATTTATATTTAATATATAATATCTAATAATATATAATTTTTTTTAAAAAAAATTAATATAGACATAAAATGGTATTTCTACTTTCCACTTTGGAGCTCTTATAATAAAATACGATATGATATGATAGATGGATATATTAGTATATTTGAGAGAGATGAAAACTGTTCATTTTGTAACAAACTTAACTGTCCAAAACTGATTTTATTTTTAACATGTTGTAAACACAAGGGAACTATTCTTTCGCCTTCTATTGAAGAAAACCATGCGCTCACCACAATTTATGGCTTTCTCCAATTGTTCTACAACTTATAAGCATTTCACACTAAATTACTCAGAGAGGAATCGAAAACATCATCATCTTCTAAAAGAAAAAGAACATTTAATCGTTGTTCGTAAAAATGGTGTGTTAGCTAATTATTGATGTTTTTTTTTTTTTTTGAAGTATGTTTTTTTAATTTGATCAATGTTATTTCCTTTGCAGAACAAGCTGGGGTTTGCGCGTAAAGAGAAAGTTCAGCAATTCATGTCTGTTACAGGGTCAAAGTAACACTAAATCTCAGTGAATTTTAAATATTTGCTTCTCATTACATATATGATTGGAATTTTGTATGTTTTCCTTTTGGCATACTTTGAGTTAGCCTTGGCGTGTAGAAATATGCCTTAGAACCTTGATGATGACAATGAAATGCACATTAACACGATACGAATCACTTAACATGTTTTGAGTCTGCTTTAGGTTAAGCACGCGTTTGACAACATCAGTTATAAAGTGGTCCTTGCTCTTGCTCTTGACATCAATAAAATGCAGTTGCACTTTTGAATCATGAACATCATTAAAGTATTAATTCCATGTTTCAGGGGTATTTGAGCTTTGACATTTCGAATCTAGGTGAGAGATTTACTGAGCTACATGGAACACCATGAGACTTTGATATAATAGAGTTCAATTTCCATTTTAAACTAATGAGGAATATATGAGCTCGAAATTTCTTCGTAGTGGGGTCCTCTAGTCGATTGTACTATCTAAACAAGACTTTTGTGTCGTCCAGCACATTTGACTGAAAATTTATGTATGCTGATCAAACAAACAACCATTAAAAACAGAACAAATCGAGGGGATTGGATTCTTCTCTAGTTCATAGAGTAATCATTTGATCTCATCAATGCGGGTGGCTAAAGTACCTATATATGAGGTAGGCTAGCCGGCAAAAGGCATGTATGGTAGCTTTTTTGTTTGAATTCTTCATTAGACATTGGACCCTTGATAGTGGCAAGTTCGTCATAGAAAGATCAAACTTAGGTCGATGATAGTAACAACTTGTGTTAGATCAACTGATGCCTAAGTTGCTCGGACTCTAAGTTACTTTTCATTTATTTTGTCACATGTCCTCTAAGAGAATTCCCTTACACATTTCTATTAGATTTGATCACAAGTTATGTGCATTAATTTGAGAGGCACTTATTAGCATAGCGTACATCCCTTGATCCTTAAATTATATACACAGTGAGAAATACGCTATTCAGACTATGAAGACCAATGATTGGCGTCTTGAAGGAGCATTAGAAGCATACTACAACCAGGAACATATTAAGGCAGCTACAGAGAAAAACCGATGGGAGGTGCTTTTCAATAAATACAAAGGTTATGATTCTTTTATATATATATATATATGATATGTTCTGTCAATAAACAAAAGCGCGCCTGGCTGAATTTTTTCTTTTCGATTTTGCAGACCCGAACGTTGACATGATTATGGCTGATGGTATTAGCAATCTCTGCAATGATCTTCAGGTATGAGTCAAGCATTACTATTTCCATGGTAAGAATTTCCGGAGGAGGGTTGTTAGCATGTTGTGTATTGTACACAGTGTTTCGTAGTTTGTCTTTCCTATCTTGATTTAACACTTTCAATAGTATACAATACTGTTGTATATCGTATATTTTGTTGTGTCTTCTTTCTAGGTTCCTCATAATTTCTTGGTGATGATGCATGAGTAACGTAAAACCTTTTGTTTTCTTGTCAGGTTGATCCTCAGGATATAGTTATGGTATGTGCAATTAGCCTCTCGTCTACTATGGATTCCTGTAATGTTTTTACTAGAAATGACGTAGCACTTGTAACCTATCTGAAAAAGTATACAGGGCTTCTGTGATCTTTGATTCACTTACAATGACATTCAATTACAGTTGGTACTTTCGTGGGAATTGAAAGCTGAGACCATTTGTGAATTCTCGAAGCAGGAGTTCATTGGTGGAGTACAGTCTCTTGAGTAAGCCTGCATTAAGTCTTTTTCCACCTCTATAGTTAAATTTCTTTTACCTCGGCAACTATAATATTTATATGTCAAATGTCAAAGTGATGAAGCTGTATCCTGAATGGCAGAATAGATTCGATGGAGAAATTCAAGAAAAAAATCCCTCAATTGCGATCTCAGTTGAAAGATGAAGGTTTGTCCTGTCGTTGTTGGTTAAAGACGTTCCATTGTTCTTCGATATTTGAAATTTGAACATGGATACCATACCTTGACTTTCCTTTTTATTTCATCCCAGATACTTTCCGTGAAATTTACAACTACACTTTTGATTGGGCAAAGGAGAAGGTGAGTACTTAATTACTGATCCAGATACCTTCACTACTCTTTTTAATTCATTCAATAGTTCTTTAGGGTGACAAACACGCGATGCGTGTTGTTTCAGCTGTATATGTCTATCTGACTTCGTTATATTTTACGTAATGATAGTTTGTTTATAGATCTCTAGTAAACATGTGCATGAGTATTTCCATAAAATTTTCAGGGTCAGAAAACTTTGGCCTTGGAAACAGCACTTGCATTGTGGCATTTGCTGTTTGCGGAATTGGAGTGGCCGTTGATTGATCAATGGTGTCAGTTTATCCAGGTAATTCAACGGAAAATCCTTTGGGTAATCGTCTTATAAGTTATCTATAACTCACCCCGGTTCTTTCTTTCTTTCTTTCTTCTTGTGGTATCGTTCTGCTATCACCTGATTCAGGAACGGCATAACAAGGCTATCTCACGTGACGTTTGGTTACAGCTACTGGAATTTGCAAAGGTAAGTTATGACTCATCACTTTAGCATATTAGTTGGCCAGAAACTAATATTGGTACATTATATTGGTATCTATGACTTGTTACACAGACTGTGGATGCGACATTATCTAACTATGATGCTGAAGGAGCTTGGCCTTGTCTTATTGATGAGTTTGTTGAATACTCGATCGAAAATGGCACTTGTGCTAAAAAGTCAGATGAGTGATGGGAGCTGTGCTGCAGTCACTTTCTGTAATATGAAATGTTATTGTATGATGCAAAGGACCACAGAATGTTGCAGTGTTGTTAACAAGCTTACAACTGAGTACTGCATTCTCTTCTTTCCAATTGGATAGCGGTACCGATTCGGGGATGTCATTGCATTACAAGTGAAACACAGAATAAATCCAGATAAGAGGTATAATAGGAAGTCCAATTTGATGCATGAATTGCTATCCTAGACTTTAGCAATGAAAAGAACCACATTTGCCATGTTTGATGCATGAATTGCTATCCTAAAGTTTAAATTCTAGAGTACATTTTTTGATGTAGGATCAATTGATCATATTCTTATAATTTGTATTATTTTGTTATCAATTGAAATTTAGAGATACCAATTGGACTCAACCCATACTACAAGGGTTAGTTCGCACAAATGGAATGAAGAAGTGAGACGACTTCCTAGAATGTTTTCATAGGCCACTTTAACAAACACACAACTTCCATGTAAATCAACTAAGAATAAGATTTGTGACCTAATGAAATACATGAAACATGTCTCACATGATGACACACAAATTCATATCTGAGTCCAACTCAACTTCAGAGTAAATCGGACCAATCAAGGAACCCTAAGACATCATCTACAGTGTTTGATATAGAATACCGATCTATACAAGAACCATTCCAACATTTAACACGAATCTCGATCACTCATGGACCAACATGCAATAATCATATTATAAAAAGGTAAATATGGTTCACTCATGGAATCAACACACAAACTGTTAGTGTATCGACATGGTACTGAGTTCCATAGCCAACCGTTGTTAGTACATACCAAGCGTGGTATTCGAGTTAACCGTTAGTATCTTGCATTGGCGTGATGCCCAAGTCAATCAACAATTACAAACAACATGCAAAATTACAATCACAATGAACAACCACACTTCAAACCACAAGTAAATAAGTATGTTTATTCCATGAGATTATCAATATGAAGTCAATTAGCCTTTTAGTTTCCTCAAATGCATTGCACAAGTAATACTATATATATAAGTTAACATGCATACATTTCATAACTCGAAAAACAAACAATCATCACCTATATATATATATATATATATATATATATATATATCAATTACCTAACACTAGATTCCATTATGAATACACATTCATTCTTGGAAATTACCTCACTAAGCCTATTAAAACTCTCCCCACTCCTATTTTCCCTCAACAACCACAAGTCCCAAAAATGACTATAACCCAACAGTTTTGTAATACTTACCCTTACAATTACCACCAAACCACAACAACAAGAAACCTCCCATCAATATATAAAATATCATGCATCCAATTTTAAATTGACAACACATTTCTAAGAATTTTGAGATTTTGCACAAAATGTCTTTGAGTAACAATGGTTAAGGTCGTTACAATGAGTGTCTATGAAATTTTTTGGTTGGACTAGGAATGTATCCGTCTCTTTCTTCTTGACCAAAATAGTGAATTTTGAAACTTTATTCACAGTAAATTTAGTAATTGAAGAAAATTTTGTAATGTTAGTCGTTCTAACTATTTTTTTTTTGTTTTGAACGAATTTTTGTCTCCCCCCCCCCCCCTCCCTCTTTTGAATATTCAATTTTTAGATTTTTTTTGAGTATGGTTAATAACCATAACCAAATTGAACCAGATCAACATTGATAATAACCAATCCGATAATGTATATTATATTTGGTTTGATTTGCTTTTAATAATTTACAAACCGATTAAATTGGTGTGATTTTGATTTTAACCAATAACCAATTCATGATTACCCCTGAAGAAACCTTACCCCTAAAACAAGAACCAGGTTCTTTTAAGCTGGTTTACAACAGAACACAAACACTTTTGAAACTAAAACCTTCCTCAATCAAGGAAGGAAAAACCTCGTTTTTTTTATTCAACTTAATGATTTTATGATTATAACTCAATAATCAATATCATCACCACTACAATAACTCTTGACTAACTATAATCGACTAACTCTACTCTCCAAGGGGTCTTGATAAACAGGTGGAGTTTCAGGTCAAACCCCCAGTTTCTGACGTAGTTGTAGGCTTCACAATGGTTCTAAGCAGAGAACTTTCATCAAAGACAACATTCCTGCTCATAATAACCCTCTTTTCTGCTGGAGACCAGATTCTGAAACCTTTCACTCCATCTCCGTAGCCCACAAATACTCCCTTTTTAGCTCTTGGTTCTAACTTACCTTCACTGACGTGATAGTAAGCCGTACAACCAAAAGCTTTCAGATTTGAATAATCAGCAGCTTTTCCTGACCACATCTCCATAGGTGTCTTACACTGTATGCCTGTATGTGGTCCGCGGTTAATCAAGTAGCAAGCTGTACTAACCGCTTCTGCCCAGAATCTTCTATCTAGCCCAGCATTAGAGAGCATGCACCTTGCTCTCTCCAGAAGTGTTTGATTCATCCGCTCAGCTACACCGTTCTGCTGTGGTGTATTTCTGACTGTACGATGTCGAGCAATCCCTTCATCCTTACAGAATTGATCAAATTCAGACCAGCAAAATTCCAGCCCATTATCAGTTCGCAACCTCTTGATCTTCCTCCCTGTTTGATTTTCCATCAAAATTTTCCACTCCTTGAACTTCTGGAAAGCTTCACTTTTATGCTTCATCATGTACACCCAAGTCATCCTTGAGTAGTCATCAATAATGGACACAAAAAATCTGCAGCCTCCCAAAGACTCAACACGGCATGGACCCCAGCAATCTGAATGGATATAATCAAGTGTGCCTTTTGTTCTGTGAATGGCCTTTGGAAACTTGTTGCGATGTAGTTTTCCAAAGACACAATGTTCACAAAACTCTAGGCTTTTAACCTTATGACCAGAAAGAAGATCCTCCTTTGACAGAATTTGCATCCCTCTTTCACCCATATGACCAAGTCTCATGTGCCATAACTTAGTCATATCCTCCTTGTGAACTTCTGACGATGCAACATGGGCTGAACCTGTAACCGTGGAACCTTGTAGAAAATACAAAGTACCACGCATGACACCTTTCAGAATCAGATTTGAACCCTTCCAGACCCGCAAGACTCCATCTTTTCCCGACCAGCTGAATCCCTTGCTGTCCAAAAGACTGAGAGATATCAAATTTTTCGTCATCAATGGAACGTGCCTGACCTCGTTCAATGTGCAGAAGCTACCGTCATGTGTCCTTATCTTGATCGAGCCTGTCCCAACCACCTTGCAGACAGAACTGTTGGCCATCGAGATGCTGCCTCCGTCTACCTGCTCATAAGTCGTGAACCACTCTCTCCTAGGACAGATGTGATAGGATGCCCCAGAATCGAGAACCCACACATCTGAATGATGAGTGTGCTCATCCGCAACTAGGGCAATGTCTTCTTCAGAATTGGTGTCTCCTTCAGCAACAGCAGCAGAAACTGATTGTTTTTCCGATTGCTTCTTCTTCTTCGGACAATCAAATTTCCAATGTCCCTTCTCCTTGCAGTAATTACAAACATCATCCGGCTTTGCACCCTTCGACATTGGCTTATTTTTCTTTTCGCCCTTTTTCCTTCCCTTTCCGCTACTGGTGAACAAACCGGAAGGTTGTATGTCCGTACTTGTGCCGTTAGCCTTATGCCGTAATTCCCTGCTATGAAGGGCCGATCTGACTTCTTCCAACGACACAGTATCTTTCCCAACAATGAACGATTGAACAAAATTCTCAAACGACATTGGGAGAGATACTAACAGAATCAGGGCAGCATCTTCATCCTCGACCTTCACATCAATATTACGTAATTCTAATAACAAAGTATTCAATTGCTCTAAATGTTCCCTGAGTTGTGTACCTTCAGCCATTCGTAAACCGAATAGACGTTGTTTCAGAAGCAGCTTGTTGGTTAAAGATTTTGTCATGTACAAACTCTCCAGCTTCAACCACAGACCAGCAGCAGTCTCTTCATCCGAGACCTCCGTGATGACGTCATCCGCGAGACACAACATGATCGTCGAGTGCGCCTTTTCCTCCAGAATCGCCATCTCAGGAGTAACGACAGCGTTCTTGTCTTTCGACAACGGCGCCCAGAAACCTTGTTGTTTCAACAAAGCCCGCATCTTGATCTGCCATAAACTGAAACTGTTCCTCCCTGTGAATTTGTCGATTTTCACGTTCAAAGCAGACATCTCGAATTCTCCAAGAACACCGATTAACCGAGAGGCTCTGATACCAATTTGTTATGCGGAATTCGATATAATACGAGAAAATATAAACGCGAAAAACAAGACAACAGATTTACGTGGTTCACCAATAAATTTGGCTACGTCCACGGGAAGAGGGGAAGCAGTTTTATTATGGAGAGGCAAGAACCGAAATTACAGAATAGGGTTTGCCCTAGCGTCTATATATAGTACTAGGTTACGCCCTAACAGGCTTGGGCCCAACATACAGAATTGACACATAATTAAGGGCCCAATACAACAACATTGTATACCGTCGGGCCGGGGGCGTCTCCGCCCCCCCGGACCCCCAGGCCAGGGGGCGCGTCGCCCCCCTGGACCCCCCGACTCGCTGACCGGGCAGCGAGACCCCCGTCCTTTCTGTCGTAACGGGTCCTATTCAAGGCATTCAACATAGCGACTCAAACAATGAATCAGAAAAACAGTTTACACGCTCAAGACTTTCTAACTAAAGAATTTCTTGAACTTTATAACAATCTTGATCTCACATGCTTTTACTTGATGAATGGCTCTTGCTTTCTTTCGATGTAAAAGTCTTGGCTTGCTCTTCTGCGTTTGATCTCTTTTTATAGAATTCTCGTGCCTTGTGTCCTTATCATATAAGGTAAGGAAGTCACAATTGTAGTTAAACAAAGAGTACTAATTTTGTCTTTTATTGTACAATCCTTTTTCTACACAACTTCCTTACTTAATAAAACATGTTCAAGTTTCCTTATTTGTTTCAACTTGTAGTTTCAGCAGCTTGAGCACTTTTACGTTTAATCAATTAATTCTAGCGGCTGCGACATTTCTGGCGACTACTGATATATGTATATATTTGCATTTATTGTCTAACATCAAAACACACATGTTGTAGACTTGTAGAACTATCATCTTCCATCAACCCCTAAGTGCATCAGAAAAACAAAAGAGAAGTATATCAGTCATATCAATTATTTTTACCTCGTAAAATTAAACTATGCAACTTTGTGTAACAATATTCATTATAGATCCATCTTTTGCAAAATTGGACCAAAGAAAAAAAAAATGGTCCATCAAAGAGACAAAATATGAGAATAAGGAAATAAAAAAAATATCACCATATAAGTCTCAAAAAATTATATCAGTGTGATTTTAAGGTGTCATAAATTTGTGTATTAAATTATTTGAAGGTTATGAATATGAAAAAACTTAAGGATATCGCTAATATTAATTAAGATTGAAATTTATGTAATTGAAAAGGTATGAATTAAAGAAATGATTTGACATAAATAAAATAATTAAAAAAAGAGAGGAAAAGGTTAAAAAATTTACCAAAAAAAAAATTCATACTCTTAGAGAACACCATGTCAGTGGTTTTTGCGCCATATGAAAAAAATTATCTTTTTATTTTTATTTTAAAAGAAAAGGTTAGAAAAAATTTTTCTAGTTTGTAATTTGAAATTTGATTCTTCATAATTTTGGTCAATGACTTAAGTTCACAAATGTCCCTCATAAGGACTGATCTTGATGTTTTGTCCTCCATTCCTTTAAGTGATTTTTTTTGGGCAATTCAAATCTAACAAAATAAAGAAAACTTGTATTTTGATAACTAAATGGAACTAACATAAAATGTTGTATTTCTTATTTAATTTTTTAACTTTTCTCGCTTTTTTTTCTCCTCTTATCTTCTTATTTTAATTTTCTTTTCCTTTTCTTGCTTTATGTTTTCTTAGGTTTCCTTCTTTGTTTCTTCTTTTGTTTTCCTTGTGTTGTTTTTTCTTTTGTTTTCCTTGTGTTGTATCGTCCATAATTTTTTTTGGTGATTCAGAGTTCCGACGTCTTTTTTGTTCAATTTTTTTGTGGCCGTCTGTTAAGACATTAGCTATAGTACTAGTTGGCCTTGACGGCCAAAACGATCAATTTTGAAGGTCAAACGAGCCCCGAAGTATGTAAACCCCCATTTTACCGATTTTTGTAGTCCATGAATTTTTGGTGATCTAGAATATCAACGTCTTTTTTGCCCAAATTTTTCATGGACATCCGTTAAGATGTTAGCTATAGAGACAGCTGACCCATACGGCCAAACTATTCATTTTCAATGTCAAACGAGCCCCGAAGCAGGTATACCCTATTTTGTCGATTATTATGTACTATAGTCCAAGGATTTTTGGTGATTCAAAATTTTGACATCTTTTTGGCCAAATTTTTCATAAACGTTCATTAAGACATTATCTATAGAGTTAGTTGGCCCTGACGGCCAAAATGTATCATTTTAAAGGCCAAACGAGCTCCGGAGCAAGTAAATCTCTCGTTTTATCGATTTTTTATGCTATAGTCCTCGATCTTTTTGGTGATCCAGAATTCCGATGTCTTTTTTGCCAAAGTTTTTTGTGGACGTCCGTTAAGACGTTAACTATGGAGTCAGTTGGCCCTGACGGTAAAAACGAACCATTTGAAGGTCAAACGAAGCTCAAAGCAGGTAAACTCCTCATTTTACTGATTTTCGTGTGCTATAGTCCATGCTATTTGGTGATTTAGAATTCCGACGTCATTTTGCCCGAAGTTTTGTGGACGTCCGTTAAGACGTTAGTATGGAGTCAGTTGGCCCTAACGGCCAAAATGATCCATTTTAAATGTCAAATGAGCCCCAAAACCGGTAAATCCCCCATTTTACCAATTAGTGTGCTATAGTCCATGAATTTTTCGTAATCTAAAATTCTGACATCTTTTTTTTCCAAATTCTTCATGGACATCCGTTAAGACCTTAACTATGAACCTAGTTGGTCATTACGACAAAAACTGTCCATTATCATGGTCATTCGAGCCCCAAAGAAGGTATACTCCATTTTGTCGATTTTCGTGTGCTATAGTCCGTTGATTTTCACCGAAATTCTGACATCTTTTGTGCATAAATTTTTCATAAACATAAGTTAAGACGTTATTTGTGGAGTAAGTTGTCCCTGAAGGCCAAAACGGACCATTTTGAAGGTTAAACGAGCCCCGGAGCAAGTAAATCCCTCATTGTACGATTTTTCATGTGCTATAGTCTACGATCTTTTTTGGTGATCAAGAACTCCGACGTCTTTTTCCCCCAAATATTTTAGTTCACTTATAAGATTTAATAGTATGTAAATGTATTCATTTCCTCTACATTGACACGATCATTATGGACATCCATTAAGATGTTAGCTATGGGGCTAGTTGGCCCTGACAGCCAAAAAGGTCCAATTTGAAGTTCAAACGAGCCGCAAAGCAGGTAAACCTCCCCATTTTACAAATTTGTGTTCTATATAGTCCATGGATTTTTGGTGATCCAAAAATTCCAACATTTTTTTTGCCCAATTTTTTGGTGGACATCAGTTAAGACATTAACTATGGAGCTAGTTGGCCTAGACGACTAAAATGACCTATTTTCAAGGTCAAACAAGCCCGAAAGAAAGTATAACCCATTTTGTCAAGTTTCGTGTACTATCGTTCATGGATTTTTGGTGATCCAGATTTTTTTATGTATTTTGTTATCAAATTTTTCATAAACGCCCGTTAAGACATTATCTATGGAGACAATTGTGTTTGACGGCCAAATAGACCATTTTCAAGGTCAAATGAGCCCCCAAAGAAGGTAAACCTCTTAATTTACAAATTTTCATGTGCTATAGTCTACGATCTTTTTAGTTGATCCAGAATTCCAACGTCTTTTTGCCCAATTGTTTTTGGACATCCATTAAGACGTTAAATATGGAGCCAGTTGGTGCTGACGGCCAAAATGGGCCATTTGAAGTTCAAACGAGCCCCGAGCAGGTAAACCCTCCAATTTATTGATTTTCGTATGTGATAGTCCATTAATTTTTTGGTGATCCGAAATTTCGACGTCTTTTTTGCTCAATTTTTTTCTTGGATGTCCGTTAAGACGTCAGCTATGGATCCAGTTGCCCTAACAACCAAAATGACCAATTTTGAATTTCAAACATTCTCGAATCAAGTAGACCCCCCCATTTTATCGATTTGTGTGCTATAGTCCATGGATTTCCTGTAATCCAAAATTATGATGTCTTTTTTGCCCTAATTTCATGGACATCCGTTAAGATGTTAGATATGGAGTCAGTTGTCCATGATGGCCAAAATAATCCATTTTCAAGGTCAAACGAGCCCCGAAGCAGATATAACCCATTTTGTAGATTTCTATGTACTATATAGTCCATGGATTTTTGGTGATCTGGAATTCCGACGTCTTTTTTGCCCAAATTTTTCATAAACTTTGGTTAAGACATTATATATGGAGCAAGTTGACCATAACAGCCAAAACAGACCATTTTGAAAGTTAAACAAGCCACGGAGTAGGTAAACCCCTCATTTTACCAATTTTCGTGTGCTATAGTTTACGATCTTTTTTGGTAATCCAGAATTATGACGCTTTTTGCCCATTTTTTTTGTGGACGTCCATTAAGACATTAGTTATGGATCCAGTTGACTTTGACAGCCAAAACGACCCATTTGAAGGTCAAATGAGCTTAGAAGTATGTGAATCCCCCAATTTATAGATTTTTGTGTGCTATAGTCCATGAATTTTGCTGATCTAAAATTTTGAAGTCTTTTTGCCCTAATTTTTTGTGGGCGTCCATAAAAGTTTGTTATGGAGCTAGTTGGCCCTGACGGTCAAAACAATTCATTTTCAAGGTCAAACGACCACCGAATCATGTGAATTCCCCATTTTACAGATTTTCATGTGTTATAGTCCGTGAATTTTGTTGATCTGGAATTTCAACGTCTTTTTTCCCTAATTTTTTTGTGGGCGTCTGTTAAGATGTTAGGTATGGAACATGTTGGCCTTGATGGACAAAACGATCCATTTTTAAGGTCAAACGGGCCCCAAAGCAGATAAACCCACATTTTACGAATTTTCATGTGCTATTCCATGAATTATTGGTGATCCAGAACTTAGATGTCGTTTTTGTCCAAATTTTTCTAAGACATCTGTTAAGACGTTAGCTATGGGTCCAATTTGTCCTGACGAACAAAATGACCCATTTTTAAGGTTAAACGAGTCTCGAAGCAGCTAAACCCCATATTTTATGGATTTTTGTGTGCATAGTCAGTCCATTGATTTTTGGTGATCTGGAATTCCGATGTCTTTTTTGACCAAACTGCTCATGGACGTCCTTTAAGATGTTAAAATTAGATTTAGTTGTCCTTGACGGCCAAAATTTCTCATTTTGAAGGTCAAACGAGCCCCAAAGTAGGTAAAGCCCTCATTTTATCGATTTTCGTGTGCTATAGTTCACGATTTTCTTAGGTGATCCAAAATTCCGATGTCTTTTTTGCCCAAATTTTTTTGGACATTCGATAAGACGTTTTCTATTAAATCAGTTGGCCTTGATGACCAAAACGAACCATTTTGAAGGTCAAACGAGCACAAAAGCAGGTAAACCCCCTATTTTACCGAATTTCATGTGTTATAGTTATGGATTTTTGGTGACCCAAAATTTCGACGTCTTTTTGTCCCAATTTTTTTTTTGGATGTCCGTTATGACGTTAGCTTTGGAGACAATTAGCCTTGATGGACAAAACAACCCATTTTTAAGGTCAAACGAACTATAAAGCAGCTACACCCAATTTTGGTGATTTTCTTATAATTTAGTTCATGATTTTTTGTGATCCAAAATTTCGAAGTCTTTCTTGCCCAACATTTTCATATATATCGTTTAAGACGTTATTTATGGATCCAGTTGGACCTGAAGGCTAAAATGGACAATTTTGAAGGTCAAATAAACCCCGGCGCAAGTAAACCCCTCATTTTATCGATTTTCGTGTGCTATTGTCAACAATCTTTTTTGGTGACTCAAAATTGTGACGTCTTTTTTGCCAAATTTTGTGGACGTTTGTTAAGACTTTATCTATGGATCTAATTGGCCTTGATAGCCAAAACAACTCATTTTGAAGGTCAAACGAGCCATAAAGCATGTAAACCCCTATTTTACCAATTTTTGTGTGTTATAAATCCATGAATTTTGGTGATCCAAAATTTTGACGTATTTTTTAAGACGTTATATATGGACCTAGTTGTCCCTGATGGCTAAAACGATCCATTTTCAAGGTCAAACGTGCACCGAAGCAGATATACCCCATTTTACTAATTTTCGTGTATTATAGTCCATGTTTTTTTGGTGATCCATACTTTTGATGTATTGTTTGCCCAATTTTTTCAAGGACGTCAATTAAGACATTCACTATGGAGCTAGTTGGACCTAACGACCGAAATGGCTCATTTTCAAGGTCAAATGAGTCTCGATGCAGGTGTACCCCATTTTGTTAATTTTTGTTTACTATATAGTCCATGGATTTTCGATGATCTAGAATTTCGACATCTTTTTTGCACAAATTTTTTATAAATGTCCGTTAAGCCGTCATCTTTGGATTCAATTGGCCATGATGTCCAAAACAAACCATTTTGAAGGTCAAACGAGCCCCGGAGCAGGTAAACCTTTTATTTTACTAATTTTCATGTGTTATAGTCCACAATCTTTTTGGGTGATCCACAATTCCAATGTCTTTTTTTACCTAGGTTTTTTTGGACATCCTTTAAGAAGTTAGCTATGGAGCCAGTGGGGCTTGACAGCCAAAACGGCCCATTTTGGAGATCAAATGAGGCCCGAAGCAGGTAAACCCACCATTTTATAGATTTTCGTGTGCTATAGTCCTTGAATTTTTTGTGATCCAGAATTTCGATGCCTTTTTGCCCTAAATGTTTCTTGGACATCTGTTAAGACGTTAGCTATGAAGTCAACTTTCCCTAACCACCAAATCAACCCTTTTTCAATGTCAAACAAGCCCCGAAGTAGGTATACCCTATTTTACCAATTTTCATGTACCCATTGATTTTGATGATCTCAAATTTCGACGTCTTTTTTGCCCAAATATTCCATGGACATCCTTTAAAACGTTAGTTGTGGAGCCAATTGTCCCTGACAGCCAAAATAACTCATTTTGAAAGTTAAACGAGCCCTAAAGCAGGTAAACCCCCCATTTTTCCTATTTTTATGTGCTATAGTCCATGGATTTTTGGTGATCCACAATTCCAACATATATTTTGCCAAAATTTCTCTTGGACATTCCTTAAGACGTTAGCTATTAAGCTAGTTTTCCCTAACGACCCATTTTCAAGATCAAACGAGCCCTGAAGTTAGTATACCCCATTTTTCCACTTCCATGTACTACAGAACATGGATTTTTGGTGATCTCAAATTTTGATGTCTTTTTTGCCCGAATTTCCATGAATGTCCATTAAGACATTATCTATTGAGCCAATTGGCCCTGACAGCTGAAACAGATAATTTTCAAGGTTAAACAAGCTTCGAAGCAAGTAAACCCCCTCTCTTCATTTTACCTATAGTCAAGGATTTTTGGTTATCCAGAATTCCAACGTATTTTTATCCAATTTTTTCATGGATTTCTCTTAAGATGTTATCTACGGAGCCGGTTGGTCCCGACGACAAAAACTAACCATTTTGAAAGTCTAACGAGTCCCGAAGTAGGTAAACCCCCCATTTTACTAATTTGTGTGTGTTATAGTTCACAAATTTTTGGTGATCCAAAATTCCAACGTCTTGTTTGCCCAAAATTTGTTTGAACGTCTGTTAAATCATTATCTGTGGAGCAGTCAGCCTTGATGGCCAATATGGACCATTTTGAAGGTCAAATTATCCCAAAGAAGGTAAAACCCTTATTTTTTCAATTTTCATGTGCTATAATCCACAATCTTTTTTGGTGATCCAAAATTCTGACATCATTTTTACCCAAATTTTTTATGGGGGTTTGTTAAGACATTTGATATGGAGCATGTTGTCCCTGGCAGCCAAAGCAGCCCATTTTAAAGGTCAAATGAGCTCAAAAGCAGGTAAAACCCCCATTTTACTGATTTTTATGTGCTATCCATAATTTTGACATCTTTTTTGCCCAAATTTTTTGTGGATGTCTGTTAGAACGTTATCATGGAGACTATATGCCCTTACGACCAAAACAATCCATTTTCAAGGTCAAACGAGCCTTGAAGTAGTTGTACCCCATTATGCCAATTTTAGTGTGCTAGAGTTCATGGATTTTTTGTGATCGAAATTATGACGTCTTTTTTTTCCAAAAAATTCCATTGACATCCGTTTTGTCCACGTGCTATAGTCCATGATCTTTTTTGGTGATCTAGAAGTCCAACTTATTTTTTGCTCAATTATTTTGTAGACGTCCTTTAGGATATTATTTATAGAGTCAGTTGGCCCGAACGACCAAAGTGACCCATTTAGAAGGTCAAACAAGCCCCAAAGCAGGTAAACCCCCCTCCATTTTACTGATTTTGTGTGCTATAGTCCATGGATTTTTGGTGATTCAGAATTTCAACATCTTTTTTGCAGAAATTTTTAGTGGACATTCGTTAAGACGTTAGTTATGGAACCAATTGGTCCTGACGACCAAAACGACCCATTTTCAAAGTCAAACGAGCCCTTAAGTAGGTATACCTCATTTTACCAATTTTGTGTATGATAGTTGATGCTTCAATATTGAATATCTTTTATGTTTCGTGATCAACGACACTAACCTATAGTTTAAGTGTTTATAAAAAGAAGTGAATAAAGTAACCCAATCAAGGGTTGGGGTCGTGTCCCAGTGGAGTGTTAGTGAAAGTAGTACCTACTTAAAATTCCGTTCTAAATAGTGATAGCTCAAGACATTTTCAAATATTAAAACAAAACACGTTCAAATTGGTGACACCAAAATGTCAAATATTAACAAAATGAGGGGGGAGGGTGTCACAAGTAGTAAAATAGCAAAAACAAAGGGGAATCAAGTATGGGAGAGTTCTTGGGGTGTGACCGCAATATATATTAACACAAACTAATGGGTACATGCTTTTGATAGTAAATTTCGCAAGACAATGGTGACTAGGCCTAAGCTTTAGGTGAAAATAAATTCCCTCTCGGACAACTTACCCATATCAAATGGGTTCCTTTTGAACACCTGCTCGTTTAAACTAACTAGCCTACACCTTACCCACACCCTGACCTTTCAATAGAGGGTTCTTCGACATGGGACTAAAGCTCACCCTCTCAGGCTGAACCTCATGTTGACCCATTCTTTAGGCCATCAGTCTAGTGGTCTTGGTTTTGCGACCTCCCTTTCGTGCAAGTCAAAAGCACATGGGTTGTTTTGTATTTGTAACTATAACCAATTAAATTAAACCACAACCACTAGGTGAAATCACCATCAAAATGCATTTAATACTATTAGCAAGAAAGACCTAACAATAATATCAACACATATTTGCTAAATCACACTCCAAGAATGGGTGTTTTTAGACACACATCAAGCAATAATCAAATATAGTTAAAATGATAAAGGAATCAAATGGGTATAAGATATTAAACCTTAAAATTGACAATGAAAGGTATACCTCATTTTACTGATTTTCGTGTACTATAGTCCATGAATTTTTGGTGATCCAGAATTCCAACTTTTTTACCCAATTTTTTTCATGGACGTCTGCTAAGTCATTATCTATTAAGACATTTGGCCCTCACTGCCAAAACAGACCATTTTGAAGGTCAAATAAGCCTTGAAGCAGGTAAAACCCTCATTTTACTCAATTTCTTGTGCTATAGTCCACAATCTTTTTAAGTAATCAAGAATTTCGACGTCTATTGATCCAAATATTTTATGGATGTTTGTTAAGACGGTAGCTATGGAACCAGTTTTTCCTGATAGCCAAAATGATCCATTTTGAAGGTTAAATGAGTTTCGAAGTAGGTAAACCCCCATTTTGTCAATTTTCATGTGTTATGGCTCATGGATTTTCGGTGATCCAAAATTCTGACGTCTTTATATCTAAATTTTTCATTGACCTCCGTTAAGATATTAATTATGGATCTAGTTGTCCTTTACGGCCAAAACGATCCATTTTGAAGGTCAAACGAGCCCCCGAAGTAGGTGAATCCCCTATTTTACCAATTTTGATGTGCTTAGTCCATAAATTTTTAGTAATTCAGAATTGCGAATTCTTTTTAACCCAAATATTTTGTGGACATCCTTTTAGACGTTAACTTTTGAGCTAGTTATTCTTGATGGCCAAAATAACCTATTTTCAAGGTCAAACGAGCCCGAAGCATTTTGTTGATTTTCGTGTACTATAGTCCATGCATTTTTTGTGATCCAGAATCCCAACAACTTTTTTTCCCAATCAACAATCTTTTTTGGTGATCCAGAAATCCAACATCTTTTTTTGCAAACACCTGTTAATTTTTTAGCTATGGAGCAAGTAGGCCCTAACGGCCAAAACGACCAATTTGGAAGGTCAACTGAGCCCTATAGTAGGTAAACCCCCTATTTTATCAATTTTCGTGTCTTATAATGCATGAATATTTCGTGATCCAGAATTAAAACGTTTTGTCTGCCCAAATTTTTCCTGGACGTCCGTTTAGACGTTAAGTATAGAGCTAATTGGCCCTGACGGCCAGAACGACCCATTTTCAAGGTCAAACGAGCCCCCAAAGCAGGTAAATCCTTCAGTTTATCCATTTTCATGTGTTATAGTCCATGATTTTTGTTTATCTGAAATTTTAATGTCTTTTCTCCCAAAAATTTTCATGGACGTCCATTAACACATTAGCTATGGAACTAGTTCGATCTGACGGCCAAAACGACCAATTTTCAAGGTCAAACGAGACTCGAAGCTGGTATACCCCATTTTGCCAATTTTTGTCTACTATAGTCCATGGATTTTTGGTGATCCAGAATTTTGATATTTTCTTTTTGCACAAATTTTTCATGGATGTCTGTTAAGACATTTTCAATGGAGTTAGTTGTCCATGACGCCAAATCAGACAGTTTTGAAGGTCAAACAAGCCCTGAAGCAGGTAAACACCTTATTTTATCGATTTTTGTGTGCTATAGTCCACATTCTTTTTTGGTGATCCAAAATTCTGACTTCATCTTTGCCCAATTAATTTTTGAATGTCCGTTATAGTTATGGATCTAGTTGACCCTGATGGCAAAAACGGTCCATTTTGAAGGTCAAATGATGCCCGAAGCAAGTAAACATTTTATTTGATCGATTTTCGTGTGCTATAATCTATTCTTTGGTTGTCAAAACAGACCCAGTTTCATACAAATTGCTAAAAACATGTGCACAACTTTTATTAGGGACGTTTGGACATAACATAAAATTGAAAAAATATTAGTATTTATTTTCAAGTGAAAAATGATATTCGAAAATTAAAGTTGTGAGACATAATATAAATTGAGTCAATGTTCGCAGATAATCTTGATGTGGCACAAGCTTTGGTTAGATGTGATAGGACAAAATTGTGAAATTTGAAAAAGAAAAAAATAGTATTTGTTTACGAGTTGAAAATGATATTCAAATATTAGAGTTGTATAAATATAGTATAAATTGAGTCTATATATACTTGTTCCTACATTATTTCCCTAATGTAGGGTTTGATGCACCTACCTCTCATACTCATGGCTAGTTAATTTCATAGACATTTGAAGATAGGTGAGTGCTCATGTTCCAAGGACAAAGATACCAATAATTTTTATTGATAAAGGAGATTTTGAGTTTTATACTAATTCTAAAAATAATTTAAAATAAGTTATTAGATTTTGAATGAATTTAGGTGGAACTATAATCCGAATTGATAGAGGATATATTCTGTTTTATATTAATTCTAAAAATAAAACAAAAAATTCTTAGATTTTGAATGAATTAATGGGTGCGTAGGTTTTTAATGAAGGGATCTATCGTTTTGAACTTAAAACAAAGATTTAACAATTTTAAATAAAGAAAAAACTAAAACATGAATTTTGAAACAAAATCCCTCCCATGAGAATTGAACCGTTGACGTTACACATAGAATATGGTGCGGATGCCTTTTGCACTAGGCAAATTCTGTTGCAAGGGATGTCCTCTCAAAGTTTTTACCCATTTCTTTCTATATATAGGTATAATCGGTAAAACATTTCGACGAAACTGTGTCACTTGACACACCTTAGGTATGCCTGGATCTGCCCCTGTCAATTGTTATTTCTTTTAGGAGTGAATATCTAATCTATAAAATCATTTGTTGGCAATTGGTGAAGCCCAAATGTACATGTAGACAGTAAAATTTACGTCGAGAAAATAATAATTAAGAATGGAAAAGTATCGCAATATTCATATTTATATTTCAAAGTGTGAGTGTTACAATCTCTATGATTCCTCTGAATTCGTCTTTTCAAATATAATTCAAGGTCTTTTGAACTTGATCTTGGATTTTTCTTGAACTTGATCTTGGATTCAAGGACTTTAAATCTTAATCTTGAATTTTACTTGAACTCAAGGGCTTCAAGCTTATTCCCGAATCTTGTGGTCTTGATCTTGATTATTTTTTAACTTGAATGCTTGAATTCTTAAATTTGTAGCTTATAGACAAATTTATGACTTTGTATACGAGTTTCTCTAGATTGTTGTTCGGAATTTCCGATTACTTTTCTGAATTATAAGGACCCCTATTTATAGTTTTAGAATAAAAGAGTCGTGATAAGAATAAGATTCCCTTCGGCCAATCAGATTTAATTTCCATGACATATGAGCTTTGTGGAGCGGGCTTTAATTAAATTTATATTTATTATACTTAAATAATTTAATCAATTATATTAATCCAATATTTATTTGGACTAATATATTCATTAATTTAATATGATTGAAATCATTTTATAAATTTACATTTAATACATTTTAAATAATTAGGAATGACCCCTTCTTCAAATCTTGTCGATATAACCTTAGTTATGATTCTCCAAATAATTTGAGTGAAAAAGTTTTTTCCTTCAAGACCTAGATTCAATCTTCCTCTTCTTCTTCCTTGAGTTCTATAGAAAGAAATTTTAGGAGAGAAGATGAACTTTAAGAAACTATTTGGGTTTTTGGGAAATATGACTTAACTTGGGTGAAATTATAGTGCCCCTAAACTTACTAAAATGACTCCACTTCAATTGGACTTAAACATGAAATCTCTAAAATAACTCTCACTTAAAGTGAGTTGCCCAGGTGCCACGAGAAGCTCCACAATTCGTGTCCCCTTCATTCGTGGACTAGCTCCCACGCCCAAGGAAACTTCAAGAAGGGCTCCACGAGACATGGTCCCTCTCGTGGACTAGGACAAGACACCCTCAATGTACATCCCACTAAGGTAAGTCCAAGACCACTCCCACGAGTCATGAAGTGGCTCGTGTGGACGGGTCATTTTTTAGGCAGCCTAAGGAGGCTATTGCCTCTACCTCCACGAGTGGCACCACGACTCATGGTTCCCACTTGACCATTTTCCTTGGCCGTTGACCTTTTTCTTGACGTTAATGCTCAGGTTTTTATTCTAGTTTAGCCTACTATTTTCCAAGGTGTTACAACTTCATCTTGAAACAACTTTTATTCATAGGGGTTTTCCCCCATTAAATCACCATCATTTGGTGTAGGTCTTAAGTTTGATGGAATATTACGCATAACTTTAACTTTCATGTGACAGATCAAGTGGGAACATGTTGTTGATTAACACTCATGCAACTGAACTCATATTATGGTTCTAAGTGCCTACACACATCAATGAAGAGGATAAAGTCACAACGTAGTTTTGGGAGAGTGTTTTTTTTTTGTCTGTCGTACACAGTTTATACTCTTCTGAGCCAAAAGCGACATGCAGTTTAGACTCATACCTTAAGGAGCATATTAACTTGAAGATTTAGCTCAATTCAATGTTTTTTATGATATATAGTTTAGGCTCGTGTACAAGAAACATTTTAACTTGAAGATTTGTCTCAAATTTAAAGAGTTTTATGATATACAGTTTAGGTTTGTGTCTCAAAGAGCATTTCAATTTGAAGACTTATCAAATTTAAAGAGATTTGTGGCATACAGTTAAACTCGTGTTTCGAGAATCATTTCAACTTGAAGATTTAGCTCAAATTGGAAGAGCTTCGAGACAAGCTATTTAAACTCGTGTTTTCAAGGGGCATTTCAACTTGTATATTTAACTCAACTTTAAAGATCTTTATGACATATAATTTAAGCTCATATTTTCAACTTGAAGATTTAGCTCAAACTAAAAGTTTTGTGATATGCAGTTTAGCTTCATGCGTCTAGGAGAATTTTGACTAGAAGATTTATCTTGAATTTGAAGAGATTTATAATATGAAGTCTTAGGTCAGATTTGAAGAGTGCTCCAGTTTGAAGATTTAGATTAAATTTGAAGAACTTCCAAACTTGGATATCTATCTCAAACTTGAAGAGCTTTTTGACGTGTAGTTCAGATTCTTGCATCCAGAAGCATTATAACTTGCAATTTAAGCTAGTGCGGTGAGGAGCATTGCGACTTGCATTTCGAACTCATGCATTAAGAAGTGTTGTAACTTATAGTTTAACCTCATGTGTTAAGGAGCGTTTCGATAACATTGACTCTTCAAAGTCGTCTTCCCACACTTTGGTGTTCTTCTATATCTTCATCTTCACGATGTTCATAGATAGGAAAACACTGATCTTCTCGTAAATTCATGCTTAATTTCATGTCATGTGCACGAGTTCCCAACTTTTTGAATGTATTGGGCTTTAATCCAAGCAAGATGTAGTGAACACCCCAATTCTTGCCTTGGATGCACATTTCAATGCTATAAGTTTCAGTAAGGCGACTTTTGCAGTTGAGGTTCAAACTTTTGCAGTGATTAATAAGGTCAAAAACTACCTCATCTCTACTTTTACGATCCTTTATAAGCTCAATCATACTAACAACACGTCTTTTGCTATAGAATTATTGAGGAACTCTTGCTCTAACTGCTCCCAACAATCTACAGAATTTAGTTCGAAATTTGTGTGCTAATCAAAGGTGTGTTCTTTGAAAGATTGAACGAACTCTTTAATAAGACAATAACCATACGCCCCACCATCATTGCAAGTTCGATAGAGTGCACTATATTTTGCTTAGGATTTTCTTTGCAATCAAATTGTTGAAGCCTAGGAGGTTCATAGCTCTCAGACATTTTCAATTTATCAATTCTTTATATATATATATATATATATATATATATATATATATATATATATATATATATATATATATATATATATATATCTGTGTGTGTGTGTGTGTGTGTGTGTGTGTGTGTGTGTGTGTGTGTGTGTGTGTGTGTGTGAATTTTCATATGTGGGAGAAAATTTGGATGGAGACTCAGATTTGTCTTCGATAGCCTCTATGATAAAATCCTTCAATTGATCGATGGGAATCAAAGTTCCAGTGGATCAATGAATCTCTTTGATCTTTGTTTGATTTATGCAAGACTCTCCTTCGTCTTGAATTCTAGAAAAAGTTCAAATATTCTTGACTTGATCTTCTTTCTATCATGTTATCCATCTTAATTGTGAGTTTGGAAAGTTTAGCATCTTGTTCATGAGCACACTTTGTCAAGACTTCAATTGCTTTAGTTAAGTTTGCTAGTCGTTCTCTCATAGTGCAAGTCAATTTGAATTTTTTTTTTATGCTTGAAATTTTGAGATGAGAGGTAGAGGTTGTTCCACTAGGCGTGCCAAAATTTGTAGACTATAAAATTTGCATAAAAAAAATAATCAAGAACGGAAAAGAATCGCAACAATTATACTTATTATTTCATAGTGCGAGTGTTACATCTCTATGATACCTCTGAATTTGCCAATTCAAATATAATTCAAGGCTTCTGGAGCTTGATCTTGAATTTGTCTTGAACTTCATCTTGGATTCAAGGGCTTTAAAGATTGTTCTCGAATCTTCGATGAACTTGAACTTGAACTTTATCTTGATCATGACTTTTACTTGAATTCAAGTTCTTCAAGCTTATTATTGAACCTGATGGACTTGATCTTGGTCGTTTTTGAACTTGAATGCTTGTATTCTTAAATTTGTCGCTAATAGAGAATTTTATGGCGTTTGTACCACGAGCTTTTTCTAGCTTATTGTTTAGAATTTTTGGTTGCTTTCTGAATTATGAGGACCCCTATTTATAGTTTTAAAATGATGGAGTTGTGATATGAATATATAGGATTCCCTTCGGCCAATCAGATTTGAATAACATGCTATGAGCTTTATAAAACCAGTATTAATCAAATTCATATTTATTAGATTTAAAAAATTTACTCAATTATATTAATTCATTATATTTTTTTTTGACTAATATACTCATGAATTTAATGTGATCCAAATCATTTTATAAACTTAAATTTAATAAATTTTAAATGATTACTGTACGTAATTTATCTATAGTTTGCTTCTATTATAGCTTATATCTTCATCGCGATAATGTATTACTCCATTCATGGTGTTAATTCTTAAAAAAAATTGTTGTTTTCTTCACGATTGGTTGTGCATTCATCATTGACTCATACTTCACCATTAAAGATCAAAAGTATCAATTTACACACACTTCTATTTAAAAAATCGCAATATAGTGTGCATTCTTTTGCCTCTAATTCTTCCCTTGTGTAAATTCTGTTAAATACTCCATGTTCTTAATTTAAAAAAAAATTAACATTCCTTAGCTTTAGGGACTAAAACAAAACTTTTATTAATTGAAGATCAAATATGATAAGTTAAATAACATAAGGAACAATTTCAATAAGCTAATAATTTGAGCACCAAAATCACTATTTCCCCTTTTATAATTTTATAAAACTCAAATACATTTGAAATAATAGTTATGTAATTTATCAAATAAAATTATATTCATTTATATGCGCAAGGTAAAATGATTTTTTAAATTATTTTCTCAATAATTAGGGCTTCAAAATTTCTATCTTCATGGATTCAACTATTGTTTCCAATAAACCTACTCCCAAAACATGGCTTATTGGCAAAGCTCTTAATCTTAAGTCTCGAAAATGGCCAACATGTGAATAAAAATAATTTAAGCCTAAAATCTACTCCAAATCCTTCCAAACGATCAAGAAGCTCATAATATATAAAATCTAACTAATCTAAGTCTAAAGAAAATAAGTTTTAACATATATCAAAGCTGATACTCATTTACGAACCATCATTCCAAAGCATTTCCCTTCCGAAGAGCCTCAAATCGTTGTTGTGCTATCAAAAATAGACTTTGCATGTCAATATGGGACTAACAATACCTATATTGATGATTGTAACGACCCGGGAGTACCCCCTAGGCGTCACATGACGTACTTGAACTCTCGGAGGTCTTATACAAGCCACTTAGCTTCATTACATAACATCATGCAAAAATGGAGGGAATCAAAAACTTTTCTTTAAACATAATACAAAATTTGTTTCATAATAACAGAAGTCTTTCCATTATATGTCTCAAAACCATCTACGTAATACATGAGTAATAATGTCTTGGGAAGCAGCCCACAAAAGTCTAAACATTGTAAATGACATAAATGGAACATAAGGGTGTTGTCCTCGAATGCTATGAAGACTCACCAATATTCACTTCTTGAAAGCCTTGGAAACTCTACCCTTCAAAGCAACTTAATATCCTCAACATCCTACATTGGATTAGAATATAGGCAATATGCGTTAGTACAAAATACCAAGTACGAAAGTTAACATACAAAACATAAAATATCTCAAAGGGTTAGCCAATAATAAACATAATTACAAGAGATAATAGCATTAAAATCATAAGCATAGAAAGTCATCATAAGACATACATGAGTTCATACTTTCTATCATTTGTCCATCTTACTCAAGTAAACCACATCACAAACCACCTCCAAATATACTTGTGTAAGGCCAAGGTAGCATCTCATTCTACTACCTAAGCTAAGTAACTCTCTTTGGTCATTCTTGATTATAGTCCACTCTCATAATTAAGACCTAAGTTCTTCATGACATAAGAGCACTATAACCCTAGATCACCTCAAGGCACACTTTTTCAATGCATGTGAGGCATCCATTCTACCGCACACACTAAACATATCTTCAAGTCATCATAATCATATTCACCCTCCTTTGGCCTCATTTTTAACTTGACTCTCTTAACTAAGAATTTCTCATCTCTAGTCAACTATAACTAGAAAAGGAAACTCTAGTCCAATCCTACCTCAAGCCTCGTCTTTAGTTACCCTAAGTCATACTTTGTGCAATGCACTCAAAGCACCCTATAATACTACTCATGCTAAGTTACTTTTAGGTCCTCTTACTATTACTTTTTAGTTTGGAACCTAGTTCCTCTCTTTAACTTTAGAACCCTATGAGTTACTCTATATCAAGCACAATTTTAGTTCATTATTAGTTTGAACCCTAATAAATACTTTATTAAGTATGTCTAAGTTCCCTATTCTCATGGATCCTATGAGATACTTCTTATAGTATGTCTTAATCCATCTATAATTATGAACACTATGATATACCACCTTGGGTATGTCTAAGTTCATCCACACATCTTGAACCCTATGAGTTACTTGAATTAGTAAGTCTTAGTTCATTGTGCTTTGGACCCTAGCGATGCTTCTCAAGCATGTCTTAGTCCCTAGGACCACCTCTACTATAAAACCTTAACTCAACTAAGTGAAGGATATCATATCATGAGACCTAACTTTGGGAAAACCCACAGCCTACTACTTAAGAGTTCCCCCTTATACTTGGGTAGTCCTCACATCTACTAGGTGTGTCTCACCTCTCATCTTGGATTCCGAGACCTCTTTTGTGTAACACTCCATCTCATTGGCATATCCACTTGGAGTCAAGCATATACTCCAAGGTTTACTTGTTAAGCCTTGCTTAACACTTTTCTCTCATAGAAAGATGTCTTTGACATTCTATCCATGATCAAGTGACTCTATCACTTTCAGGCATTCGATTTCATGAATCTACAGACAACACAACAACCTAAGATCACATTCTTTACCTTATTCTATAACGCCCCGTATCTAGAATAGACCAAAAAAGTCAGCTTTTCAGAAATCTGCAGGTGTAATCGACGGTTACCATCGACGGACCGTAGCTTAACCCATGGCCCGTGCTGCACATCCATCGATTGAGTCTGAAACCCCTAATAATTCACCCAAAAAAAATTGACTAAGTTTCGAACGACAGAAGAACCTACTGTTTGTAGGTCAGACTACGGTCCGTAGTTTGTGTCCGTCGATCAACACCCCATTTACCCATTCTCTGACATGAACCACGATTGACCAGCACGGACCATTGTTCGATTTACGGTCCGTGGGTGGAAATTAGAAGACAGTTAGGGGGAAATACAGTTGGGTCAACTTCAAATGATCATAAATCTTAGCACAAAATGAATTAGGTATCTCATGACCTACCAAAAGATAGATAATTGAATTAGCTTTTCATAGCCTATGACCTTTATAAAATTGGACCTTCTAGTAAAAGGTTATGCCCGTTTTAGTAAAGGCATGTCGAATATACCAAAACAACAGACTCTCGATTGAACGACGGCTCGTCAGTCTAGGTCGTCATTTGGTCCGATAACAATTAACTCAGGGGTCTTTTGGTCTTTCTCCACTTCGTTTAAACCCTAAGATACGTCGTTTTGACTCTAAATCATCAAATTTTAGTCAGTTTAAGCCTAGAAACATAACTAAAACTTACCTAAGTCAAATCATTAATTAAAAACTTAGAAAATTAGAAGCAAGAGTGGAGAAAAAGGTCAAGAACCCTAGTTCAAGAACGCAGCAAGGTTCCAGCAGTTCCAGCATATAAATCTAAATATTTCTCCGTGATTTTATCTTCGGGTATGTGGGATTTCACTAGTGGGTTCCTTCGACCCCCTAGTTTTTCAGTCAGATTCTTGATTTTCATATCATGATTAGACCTAGGGTTTCTAGAACTTCAACATAACTTCATGAATTAATTAGTTATCTGTTTCAGATCAGATTTTCATGTTATTATTCAATTTATCGCATGAATTTCAAAACCCTAACTATGTATTTTTTTAGTTCTTACACATGCTAGGTTAGATATTTCAGTTACTTCAGATATACATGTCTTAGTTATAAAAGCATAATTACCAGATTAATTGTTGCATTCTCAGTTTGCGTATTCAGTTTTGAGCTATCCAGTATTTACATAAACTCATAATAAGTTAATTACATAATTCATTGAGAGTATCATTAATACCGAGTGGTACTAGGGTTCAGCGTACCCACTTAGTCCCAGAACTACTAGCCAAGTAGGTTGTAAGTCCCCTCTGTGGGCATCCGTTTAGTGATCACGCCAGCATGTCTTTATACCTATGGTAGGGTATATTGGCTCCTCTAGATGGGTGTATACATCGGACTCCATATTCAGTTCATGTGGTTTTATTATCGGTTATTAGTAGCTCCCATAGTTCAGTCAGACTTTAATGCATTGACCATATTTTTAGTTCAGTTATCATTTAGTCTCAGCATGTTATAAATTTGGTCATTGCATCCAGTTTGCTCAAAATTCAGTATATCATGTTCAGATTATTACACTTGTTTTTATGCTTGTTCAATAATGTTTTATTTCAGCGTTACTCTATCCTATATGCTAAGTACCTTTAAGTAATGACGCATACGTGCACTACTTCTTCTCGTAATTTAGATTCAGGTTCTCAGCATCCAGATCACACTTAGATCGATTCTCGATCTCCAGTTCAGCAGATTCAGTAGTGAGTCCTCATTCTATGAAGACAATAGTCATGAGTTCATTTTAGTCTCTTAGTCATTTAGTTTCAGTTATTGCTAGACTTAGCAGGGGCTTGTCCCAGCATTTCTAGTCAGTTAGAGGCTTATCTCAGACATAGTTAGTTTCAGCATAGCATTGAGTTAATATTTCTTTTGTATTAAACTCATTGTTTTTCAAATATTTAGTTATAGAATATGGGTATTCCCCATCTTTTCAGTTTAAATTGTGATTTACTTCCACATTCAGTTTATTATCTTTAGTATGCGCATGATCATGCCAGCAGGGTTAGCTTGGGATCACTTATGGTCCTAGGTTCCGTGTCTGCATCTCGGCGGTAGCTCGGGGCATGACACATTCTATCCTCATTCATGTGTAGATTACAAGACTTTCAAGTAATAGGCTTCTTCTCAAGTACTTTTCATCACATTCTTCATTACTAGGTAAATCTAGCCATAATTCATCTTTAAGGTTCAATTCGAACATAACAAGTCCAGTGAATCCTATTCAATAATGTCTAGTTTAATTCATATCTAGATGATCCTAACTATGATCAATTAGTATTCAAGATAATCTAATTAAGAAGATTAACTTAGAAACTTCAATCTTGCCTTTAATGGCCTAAGCCCACCATGATCACCTTCATCATAAAAGCTAAGAATTCATCAATAAAACCACATTAAAACATCATACAATCATTATATAAACATAATTGAATGTTATCCACTAGATTGGGATCACAAACAAGCCTTACCCACAATGCAATCATAACCTTAACTAGATTGGAGTATCTTGGATTCACAATTGAGGAAAACTATAGGGGTTTAATGGATGGAAGAATCCATGGATGAATGATCTTCACATAATTTTAATCAAATCCTTAATCTAAGCTTGAAACTTTGGTGAAATTCGTCTTAGAGGCTACCTCCTTCTTCAGTGATCTTGAGAGAGGTTTTAGAAAGGAAAGGTTTTGTTTTGGAGTATGAAGTCTAAATAGTTATTTAATTGATTAAATATACTTAAAATACCTAAAAACACTAAAAATAACCATCCATGACTTAATTGGAACATGGGGTGAATTTGCCCATTCACCCGTCACTTGGCCGAGATCACTACAGAATTGCAGGTCCCAAACGACGACCCCATCCACGGACGTGAATGGGTTGACGGGGTCGTACTGCATGTCATGGTTTTTGAATGAGGCCCCTAATTAGGGGCTCATCTCCCACGACTAAAAGTGTGGAGCCACACCTCTTTTTGACGGGGCGTCAATTAGTCTACCGGTTGTCATTTGGGGTCGTGGATTGGATTGCTTTGGCAGCTTCATGGCCAACGTTTGGGTCCTTCTCAAGTACCCTCATGGTGGTCCTTGGGAAGTCGTATCCGGAAAGTTTGACCCTAAACATGACCATCTATATACTATGATACCCTCTTATAATTTTTATTCTCAAACTACACACCAAAACACATGAAATATGCTAAGGCACACTAGCACACAAAAACAAAATACTAAATTTGTCATTACGTTCACCTCGAAGTGAGGATCACATGCCCCAAATTGGGTGAAGATACGGGGTGAATCCGGATATGAAATGGTCTAATAGTTATGAAGAAAAATGTTTTCCTAGAAAATGTTTTCCTGGAAAACAAGTAGATATTTGACTTATTTTCTCATGTTTGGCTGGTGAATAGAAAATATTTTCTGGAAAAATATTTTGGTGTTTGGTTTTTGAATGAATTTTTTTTTTTTGAAAAATGTCTCTTATTTTTTACACCAAAGTAGAAAATAATTTTTTAAGTTCAAAATATTTTTTAAACTTGAGGGGGTGGGTGAGGGCTGGTAGGGGGGCTAGTTTTGGGGGGGGGGCGAGGGTAGGGGTGAAAAAATAAATTTTTGAAGTTGAAAACATATTTTTTTCTTAAACAAACATAAATTATTTTATTTGGGATGGGGAGGTGGTAGGGGGTTAGTAGAGGCGGGGGGTCGAGGGTAGGGGTGAAAAACTGAAATTTTGAAGTTGAAAAATATTTTTTTCTTAAACAAACTTAAATTATTTTATTTGGGATGGGGGTGGTAGGGGGTTAGTGGGAGGGAAGTCGACGGTATGGGTGAAAAACTGAAATTTTGAAGTTGAAAATATTTATTAAAAAATAAACTTAACTTTTTTAGGTGTAGGGGGGCTGGTAGGGTTGCGGTCGGGGCTAGTAGAGTGGGGGGCTGGTAGGGGGTGGGTTGGGAGTTGGTAAGGGGGAGATTGGAAAAAAGTTTTGGAAAATGTTTTTCCTTAAGTTTTAAAGAAAAGTCATTTTCCTTAAATGAGGAAAATGAGTTGATTTGGAAAATATTTGACCCAACCAAACACATCCTTAATTTTAAAGAACAGAAAAATAAAGATTTTGAAGTCAAAGTTAGAATTTTTTAACAATCTAATTTTATGGCTTTAAAGATTATGAAGGATCAACTTTTGTTTTTGATTTGTTTGGACAAATGATATCCGATTGGCCTATGACTGAATCCTTTTAATGAATAAATTAAGAATAAAATCTTAAATATGACATATAATGCTAAGGAAAAGAAATTTACCTTGAAATCAACTGTAGAATTGAAAAATTCGCTACAAGCTACGCTCAAAATGGTGTCTTTAAATCCTTCATTCACTTAGAAATCAAAGGGACAAGATACATAAAACACTCACGATCATCGTTCTTGCAGAATTTTGTCACAAGGTGTGATATTACAAGAATGGAGGGGAAAATTTTACTCTAGCTCCGTCGGAGTGATCATGAGCCTTCAACGGGAAGTAAATGTTGTAGGAGTGACATTATATAAAAAATGATCATTAGTGGCAATTAAGAATTAATTGCCACTAAATATATATTTTAGCTGCAATTAGAACTCCTTGTATACGTTCCTAAAACTATTGCGACATTAGTTCTAATGACACTTAATTAATGTTGGTAAAGACTTTAGCGCTCTTGATTATGTCTATATTTATTGCCGCTAAAAGTTATTTTTGTTGTAGTGTGATCAAGTTCAACTAAGTGGGAGCAGTATTAGATCAGCAACCTTTGTTGGTGTGGCGGCTCTCTGTAGGAGGCTAGGAGCAGAGCTACCAAAGCAAGCCAAGCTCCGCAGGAGCAGCTGCATAAGGAGTTTTCACATTTTTATAAGTCCTCGACTTGTCGGTTAAGATTCACTTAGAGTTCCGCGGACACAAACGAATATGCTACTCCATCAGATATCACACTTTAGCCTCAACATAATCAATAAAACAGCCAATGTAGGCTGTCAAGAGGAAATGTTGATCGAAGCCAACACAACAACTAAAACCACTTAAAACAAGCAAACAACCAAGATTCCCGAAACCAAACCAACAGTCACAAGACACAAACAAGAGTAACTACTAGACCAAACTAAGTACTTGAGAGCTAATGACG
Source organism: Solanum peruvianum (assembly GCA_027705065.1). Lineage (NCBI taxonomy): Eukaryota > Viridiplantae > Streptophyta > Magnoliopsida > Solanales > Solanaceae > Solanum > Solanum peruvianum. The sequence goes on along the minus strand of JAKWJD010001766.1, from coordinate 6,406,897 downwards.
CTGATAAAAATGTCATCCGGTTCATTAAGAATTTTGATCGAACATAACCCTTTTAACGCAAAAATCTCCAAATGGGAAAAAAACATATAAAAAACTCTCCCTAAAACCTCAAGAAAAGATCCACCCACCTTAATAAAACATAAATACCTTATAGCAGCTACGAGAAGGGGAAAATAGTAAACAAAATTAAAAAATCAATGGACTGTAAGGGTCATTAAAACATCCACTATTCAAAAGAACTTAAATCTTTTAATTTAGAGAAAAAAAGTACACCAAGGTTAAAAAAGGCAAGGATATTTTGTATGTATATCAAGATTGTCTTACCAAGTAGCCTCCTTCGTGGAATGATGCCTCCACTAAACCTCAAATTACAGAATGTCTTTAGACCTCAACCTCTTAGACTGCTTGTCTAGAATATCCACAGGCCCATCCTCAAAAATCAAGGTCTCATTATGCCGAACAAAATTCCACTTAAGGATGTGAGACTTATTTAAACATATTGTCCCAACATAGATACATAAAAGATAAGGTCAATAACCCAAAAGGCTGGAGGTAAGTCTAACTCTTAATAAGCCACCTTCATAACAAACTGCAAAAATATCAAAAGGTTTGATGAATCTAGGGTTGATCTCTCCCTTTCGATCAAATCTCATTATGCCCTTCATGATTGACACCAACATAAACACTGATATCTTACCTAAACTCTAAGGCGCTGACTCTCTAATTGACATAACTCTTATGCCTACTCTAAGCAGTACGAGTCTTTCCTGAATCACCCAAACTTTATCCATAAGTCATGACCTAAGGGCCTAATTTCAAAAGCATTAAACTAGCACATCAAAGACTGAACTCCTACTATATAATGCCTCAAATAGAGCCATTTGAATACTTCAACATTAGTTATTATTATTTGCAAACTCTACCAAAGAAAACTAGTCCCACATACCTCGAAAGTAAATTACACAAGCCCAAACCATGTTTTCCACAACCTAAAGTCCTTTTTGGACTGGTTGTCTATATGCGGATAAAATGTTGTGATAAGATCAACCCAGGTACCAATTCTCTCTGAGTCAAACTCCAAATATATATGATGGGAATTAAGTGTCATGATCAGAAATGATAGACATTGACACCCCTTGCAAATTTATGCAATCTCATGAATGCAACCTCTTAACTCTCAAGAGAGTATAAAGTCTAAACTGGTAGAAAGTGAGAAGACCTGGTCAACCTATCAATGACGACCCAAATAACATCAAATGTACAAAAACTTTATGGAAATCCTACCATGAAATCCATATCTATCCACTCCCACATTCACTCGAGATTGGATAGCCTTTGAGTCAAATGACCTAACCTCAAGTGCTTTGACAATTCAGGTACTTATACATAAACTTTTCAATATCTCGGACTACTACTTCTACTTTTTTTTCTTTCTCCTTCTCCTTCCCCTTTCCCTTTCCCGTCTCTTTCTCCTCCTCGTTCTTATTATTCATCTTCTCCTTCTCTTCTCTTTCTACTCCTTCTCCTCCCCCCACACTTCTTGTTCTCCAACCTCTTCTCCTTATACTTTTGCTTCTTTTTCTCCTTCTACTTTTTCTACTTCTCCTCCTTCTTTCTCTGCTACTCCTTTTCCTCCTCCTTCTCCTCCTCCTCCTCCTCTTTCTTGTTTGTCCCTACCACCTACTCCACATGCAACCATAAAAAATCATTATGAATAATCATTACTAAATATGAAGATAATAAAACAACTCATCACACCAGCCAACTAAGCACACATGTTATTGTATATACATTACTCTTGTTTTATTTTTTATGCATTGCCTAGGCATATCAAACCCCCCTGGATTTCATTTATCTGAGGTTATGTATATAAAAATTTATGGTGAGATACCTATCATTTGGAGAAAATCTATCTTCTTATACCTTGTTTACCTAATTATTTACGACTTCAGATAGTCTTATATTTTGAAGTATATGTATTTAGTTTGATGCTCTTGAACTACTAGTCACACTAAATTTTGGGTGTATTTTCTACCTTCACACTTCTATTATATCTATGTGTTTGAGTTATTAGACTTGATTTTGCTAATGTTATTAGTTTTGTATGGGGAAAATGCACAAGTACCCCTCAACCTATGCCCGAAAGCTCAAAGACACACTTATATTATACTAAGGTCCTATTACCCCCTGAACTTATTCTACCCCTTTTCGGCCTACGTGGCACTAGCTTGAAAGAAAAAGTCAACCAACATTGGGCCCACAATATAGTGCCACGTAGGCAAAAAGGCCTCGATAAGTTCAGGGGGGTAATAGGACCTTAGTATATAGGTTGAGGGGGTACTTGTGCATTATCCCTTTTGTATGATTGTTTTAATTTCAGTGGAGGGTTGGCTTACCTACCAATTGGATAGTGGAAGTGACATCATGCCTTAGATTTTGAGTCATCACACTTCTTATTTGTGAAAAAAGAATCATTCTTCGTTATTAGATCTGATTTCATATCTAAAAACTTACTTCAATCGATATATTATTGTCATTCTTTAGCGAAAAAAATATTATAATTAATTAGAAGTATTCATATATTTTCCTACGTCATACTTGACGTAAACTTATCATAAACTTTTTTATCTATCGAAATATTAAAATATGATGCAATTTTTTTCTAAAGATATGTTAACGTCTTTTATAAAATATATTTTCTATAACATTTTCTACCAAATATGCCCATGTAAAAAGTAAGTTATTGTGTTTTCTATATCCAAAAATAATCATGGAATATGACCTGTCAAATTTCATTTGAATATTAACAATTTTCATCTTTTTAAGGAAAAAAAATAATAGTTTCCTACAAATCAGATTTACTAATCAAATTATTTAAAATTTGGAACCTAAATTATGAAAGTTCTTTATTTGACTACATTGACAATTTTTGTTTCACAACTATAAAAGTCACACATCTCTTCAAGTTATATATATTCTACTCCAAAAGAAAGTATTTTTTTTTATTTGAGTATCAAATATGGCTACAAAAAGGCTCAGAGACACTAAGAACTACAGTGAAAATGTGAGAAATTCCATCTTAGATAGAAGAGAAATAAGTTTGTTCAAGAAGGCAGAAGAGCTTTCTATTTTGTGTGACGTAGAAGTTGCCATAATTATTTTTAGGCCAGGAAAAATTCAACCCATTGCTTGGAAATCCGCAAGTCTGGCTCAGGATGTCTTGACAAGGTATTTAAGTTTTCTTGAGTTCAAAAGGCTCGATAAGTTGGTCACGCATGAAGACTATCTTCAAAAGTTAGTTGTTAAGAAAGAAGAACAAATTACCAAATTACAGAAATTGAATGAGGCGAAGGAAATGGAAATCCTATTCAACCAACTAGTGGAGGGAAAAAGTATTGATGAACTTGATGCTAGAGAAATGAAAGGTTTGTTAAAGGTGTTTGCTGCAAAAATGGCTAAACTAGATGAAAGAAAGAAAGAACTTAACCATAATCCAAATCCTCCATCCAACAAAGAAAACATTACCTTATCAGCAAGTTCAATGGAAGAGTCATTCAATGACCCCTGGTTTATTCAAACTATAGCTACATTAGGGGATGGAAGCGGTATAGAGTCTACACCAAAAGAAGGCAATGGCGTCAATGTTGAATATGATGGACATTCAAAGGACCTCGATTGAGAATGTAATCATTATAATGTTCTATCATTTTTTCTTTGTGTCCGTTTTCATCGAGTGTGTCTTAATTTGTTGCATTTTTCATTTCATTTCATGTTATTGTAGTTTTTGTTTCAATCGTTTATGAATGTTATTGTTCGATTAATAAGTTCTTTTTTTATCAAAATTTTGGACTAAGTTGAATCTTTGTTTTTAGCCGTACATATTTTATTTCTCTTAAGTTTAGCAATCTATCTTATTTGATACAAAAGATACTTCATGTGTGTTAATATTTAGGGATCTCTACCGTATGTTATCATATTCAAATTCATTAAAGAAAAGCATCAAATTGTATAAACTTCTCCAAAATCACAAATTTCGTATATAATTTATAATCATAGCATACCTGATGAATAATGAATTTATAATTTCTATATCTTAATTTACAATGTATAAGTATTTATCATCCCATAATTATTCTAGATTTTCCCTATTTTTCTTAGCCTTTGGAATAAATAATTTAATTGTATTTTAGAATTTTTTTTGTGGGGAAGGAATGGTGATTGAAAAAAGATAAGGATTGACAGTGACGCGATATGAAGGGGCAGGGATTTCCATGGAGGATTCTTCAATTTTGAGTGATATTTATGTTTAAAGTCAATTGTTATAGTGGATAAAAGACTTAGGGAATTATTTCTAGATCGAATTAAAGGGTATTTTTAGGCTAATGTTATTTTATGGTTAAACCTAGAAATCTTTGTTGTGCCAACCAACCATTTGTGTTATTAATAGTAATAGACAATCACTACAAAAAATGTTCAATTCATGGGGGTTATTTTGTCAATTCATGCCGATTTAGGGATTTAACTAATTAAAATGTGGCAGTTTCTAAAACTGCTACAATTATTCTTGTCACGAGCATATTTGCAGCGATTTTAGTAAACCTTGACGACGCTCCCTTCAAATTGACTTTTAAATTTTTGGAGGTGTTTTAGTATAAGTTTGTGACATCTTAAACCTTCATAATATCATTTTAATATTTTAAATATTAAATTCGTGTGGATTTAAAATATTCATGATATGTGATTAAAATTTAATATATAATTTGATTTATGGAGTCTTACAAAATTATTATTATTATTATTATTATTATTATTATTATTATTATTATTTTAATCATAAATGTGAAATTTTATTTTCATCAAGCCTTCAAAATAATGAATAATTTTACTAGATAACACATTTAAAGAAAATCAAATTACATTAAACAAATTTGTAATAATAAGCTTCAAAAATTCAAATTACGTCAAATAAAAATAACACAAATTTTTGTATAATAACTTCAACATTCAATTTTAAATCCACATCAAAAAAATTCCATAGCTTGCATTTGTTTGGTGATTTAAGTTGATCTTTTTATTCAAAGTAAACAAAGTTCTATCTCCTCATCTGGCTGAAACAATAAAAATATCATACATATATACATATATATATATATATATATATATATATATATATATATATATATATATATATATATATATATATATATATATATATATATATATATATATATATATTAATGTATATAAGTGAGAAGCTCTAAATTGAAAAGTTGAATTACCATTTTACCCTACACTAAATAAAATTATTACAAAAATATTATTAATTAAATATTCTTTCATTAATGAAAAAAATCATTATATTCAACACTACTCCATAATGTACATACATTGCATACTTAAAGTTTTATAACAATCAATTAAGTATTTGGTTATACAAAGAGGTGGATTAATTTACTTTGCAATTGTCATTTATTTCAACATTTCAATACTTTAGAATACTTTTCATCTTACTACACTAATTCAATGTTTGGTAGGTCTTTTCAACTTCCAACTATAGTTATAAAATTTTATGAATAGTCACTTCAATTAATCACGTTAAATTCATTGAGATTCTCTTCTCGAGTTACAATACCACCTGTCCTTTTCTTCTTTTTCATTATTTATCTTTAATGTGTCAGTTAAGGGGTTCCATACAAGGGCTGATAGATGCAGTTAAAAATGTTATTATCATGAATAAATGAAAAACGTTAATAAATGAAAAATGTTATTGCAATTTTTCCTATTGTTTTTATTTAGTTTGTTACGTTTGACTATTACTCTACTAAGATGTTTGATGTTTTTGATTTGAAGAAGTAGAAGTTGTGTTAGTTGCAAGAATGTTATGACTTGCTAATTTCTTTTATTTTATCTAATAATAATATTTCATTACTCGCGTGAAGTAGGAATAAAAATATATATGTTGATTTCAGTTCATTTTTGAAATTGTTTTTTAAAATAATCCTCATGAGTTATATTTATTATATCATACTCTCTAATTAGTTCGAGAGGAAAGTATTCTAAAGGATCTAATTTCATGTAGCAGTGGTAGTTTCATCCATATTGAATCTTTAAATTGTTGAGTCTAAGTCTTGTCTTTATCTTGTCTATGCCGAAAAAGAACATTGTGAAACTTAGATTTTAATTATCAAAAAGTAGAAAAATAAAGAGTACGAGATTTAGGAATAGAATAAATTGCAATCTTTTAGGCTTTCAACAATTTCAATTATACCAAATAATACCAACTTCTTATGAATCATTCACATACAAAAGAAAAAGAAAGCATAATTAACAATAAATTAAGTAAATTAAGATGATAATATTATTTCATCGTGCGTATATATGTTAGAAAAAAGTTAGATTACAATTCTATTTCGACATTAAACTTAAAGGTTATAAATTATATAATAAACTAAATATTGAATAGTAAATCATCATATTAGTACATGAATTAACCATTTATGCGCTTCTAGTCAATTTTATAATTAAGGATTTGTGTTCCTTCTATTAGGAAGATGTATAAACTTTCAAATGTAAAAACAATGATTTTTTTAGTAAATACCAATAAATTTGAAGTGGATAAAATATGTCATTAATAATACAAAATCTATATAGAATATTTTGGGATAAACGTGCAATGCACGTTTCCGGAACTTGTGTGTGTGTGTGCGTGCGTGCGCGCGTGCGTACGTGCGTGTGCGGGCGGGCGGGCGGGTGGGCGGGTGTGTGTGTTTGACAACAAATCATAAGATTATGCATTTGATGTTCTCTCATATATCCTAATAATGTTAATAATAGCGACTTCACGATTATTCCTAGGTAAGCACGGACAAAATTCTTATTTTTCAAAATCATATGAAGATGATCATTCTATTTAACACATTGGTTAAAATATTTCACACTTTTGATAATTTTTAAGTTAGACTTTCTTCGTTGACCTTATTTTTTTCTTTCATCTAGCAAAAAAATAATTATAACTTCAACAATTTATTGTATTGAATAAGTTGTATTGATGTAGATCACAATCTAATATGCAAAATCCTACTTTAATTTGTTATAGTCAAATCCAATTAAGAATAAATTAATTTTGTTTCAAACTTTGTATGTGATGTATGAGTTACGTCACAATCACTTTAATCAAAGGCCAAACATCATAGAAAATCACATATAGAATTCAAGTCCCGTTTAAGGTCACTTTACAGTGAGCTCAATCTTTTTAACAGTGAACTCTTTCTTTTAATTCATTATCCTCCCAAGTAAACCTTTAGGGATACTTGGTGCAATGTATCACCTTAGTATCACAAGGAAAACCCTACATATCATCTACACAAGACAACACATACCATCATAGAAGTATAATACAACATAAACATAATTAAGTCAATACCTTCATTATATAGTCAACAAGATCAACATCATGCATAAAGCACTCATATCATGTACATCTTCATAACAAGTAGACAAATACTACAATGTCATGCATAAGGAACACATTCATAGTGACATGCATTAGAACACCTTCCTAGAACTTCCTAAGGAGCTACTTCTGCAATGTCTAGATGGGTTCATTACTTCCACCTATCCTAAGTAACCTCCCTTGAGTCATTCTATTTAGGGTCTTAGTCATTTACTTCAATTGTCCATCTTACTTTAGGGAAACTATAGCCTTAACCGACAAAGATCATGTGATGCTAAACATGGAATATGATGTATCAGATGACTTTGAGACTTATGTTAGACTTCTGCTTTTTCCAAAACTTCTTTTGCATAAAAATGCAATCATTTTAGATTTTTCAATTTTATCATCTTGTATGATGTATGCTAAGTGTCTTGTGTAGGGCCTCTCGAAGTTCTATACGATATGTTAATCCTAGGGTATACTTTTTGTAATGACATGCATGCAGGTGGAAGTGTTTATAGTTTATTTCTTAAGTTTGTTTTGTTACTTATACTCAGTTGATCTAACCTACTGAGTACAACTGGGTTGTACTCACCCCCGACTTCGATTATCCCTTTGATGCAGATCCTAATCAGGGTGAGCCTCGTAATAGTTTATCGGATCCAGCGGAGCTCTCTCTTTCAGATTTCAAGTGAGATCCTCCTCTCCGGATAGCCATTAGTCTCTATCTATCGTTTAAAGTATTTAACTTACTTTTCAACGACTTGAGATGATGTTCAGATTCTAGAAATGTATAGATGTTCTTATACTTATGCTACCAAGTTTTGGGATATTCCTTATTATTTTTCTATCATTTGTGTCCTAACTTCCCTTCGGGAGTCTCGTATGTGTGATTATTTCAGCTTACATATTGTATTGGGTTTCTTGGGGTGTGTGTCATCATGACCTTGACTTTTGGGTCGTAACAATTCGTCATTAAGGTATGTAAGGTTTCAATGGGAGTATTCTTTCCGCTCTCATACCTAAAATATTTTGATTATATAATTGAATATGTTTAAATCTAGGGTTTTACCCAATCTTCTTCAAGCCATGATTTTTATGCAGAAGTTAGAGTTTTTATGAAAGATATCTCATGTATATCAATGAATTACTATGAAATACATGTTTGTTATATGATTATGATTCTCCAAGCATGTGTCAACATTATTTAGGGAGTTATTTGAAGCTACTTTTGAGTATTTTCAAGTTATGCATGATTTCAAGTAAGTTGTCTCATGTTTAATGTAATATGAATAAAAGTAAAGATATATTTATGAAAAAGATATTTGAGCACTCCCTGAATAACACTTCTATTCTGTAAACCTCAAAACTTGGGAATTAGGTTGGAAAGGAAAAAGTTGCAGAAAATAATCTAGTGTTAATTCTACGAACATGTTCACGACCCATAGAAAGAAATCGTCAAAAGGGACCTAAACTTTTTTTTTTTTTGGGGGGGGGGGGGGGATGTTGATTCTCTAATAAGTTTCTATGTCTCAACAAAATGCTCGTTGAAGTATTCTAGACATAGAAAAAAAAATTGAGTAACTTTTTGGATCCTACTAGAGGGTGCTTAGAAAATACCATGATTTATAGGAAGGGTATTATGCATGGAAGGTGTTTCAGAAGTTGAGTCCTAGTACTTACCTACGGTTGGCCAGTTCGTAGAAATTCCTACAGTTATAGGTGTAGAATCGATTCAGTAGTTTTAAGAAGGATATTCAGTCCTTTCCACCCCTTCTAAGTCTAAATACCAATATTTTTACACCTTATTAAGAGTTTAGACACTATTGATCAATCCTTTTATGTTCACTAACACCTACAAGAACTAGAGCAAAGGATCCAAAAGGAGAAAGTTTGGGTTTTCAAGTCAATCTCTGAGTCACGCCAAGAACATAATTGTCCCTAGGTATGTAAGGATATTCCTAGTGATAGACTGAGTTCATCCTCACACCCTACATATCAATTCAGACAGTAACAGTTTAATTTAAGGTTATACCCTTATTTCCAAAAATGCTCGATATGAGTTATATCATTGTTTTCGAATTCTAAATTCTTGATTTTCAGTTGCTATATGTTATGCATTGAGATCTTTGAGTTGTTGTTCATGCTTATATGTTCACATGAATCTTATTTACTAAGTTTCCGTTGAGAATCTTTTGATCAAACATTTTCCCCTAAATTTATTTAATTAAGTTACAACTGAGCTCAAGAGTAAAGTATAAATTTTGAATAGAGTTTAAAGGTACTAGATAATTCCTAAATGTAACGTTTTTACATTGACAAAGAGAGCAATATTTTCATAAAAGTGTAAGATTTTCTCAGACAAAGTTAATATAGAGCAGTTACCTCTTTAAAGAGGCTCTGTTAAGAATTTATCTCAACCCAGAGAGAGTATTTTTACTTGAGTATCGAATTTAATATTTTGAAAATAGTATTGAGCACCGATATAAAAAAGGGTTCAGACTGTTGGGAAAAGACACAACAAAACTTTAAGAACAAAGGTCGAAAGTAAAAGCTCTAGATATGTGCTAAAATCTCAAATTTTCTGTATATTTTAAAATTAAAAACAAAAGTAAATAGGCTTGCAAATAAACAAACCACTAAGTCATTAAGTTGACCACTTCTACATTAACTAAGCAACAACCATCTAATATCAAAAAACTAGAAAATAATACAACATGACTGCTAACAACCCAAGGAAACAGAAACTACTAACAAATTAAATGCGACCAACACATACTTTGAATCAATCTTCAATACACATAACTCACATTCTCGATAAACCGCGTAGCCAACATAGGTTGGGATTGCACCGACTTTCAGGCGACTCCTCAGTGTCTTTGAGAAGGACCTTTATAGTGGATTCATGAGTTTAGTTTGTTCTATACCGCTACAAGACATATGACAATTTTGACAGCGTGTATAGACGTTGTATCATCATGAGGCTCATAGTGATCGTTGTCGACTAGAAAAACTCTCTGATAAAGTTGTTCAATGAGTTAGTACCTTTTATTGTGAAGCTTTAAATGAATTTATCTCATTATTAATTGATGCGAGACACGCTTGGCACGTGCAGTAAACTAGTATATCTCAAATATATAGATTTTAACTTTTAATACATAATACATAGAATACAAGTAAGTTTGGTAAATATGTAGTTTGGCGAAATGTTGTGGTAGACCCTTATACTTATATCAGTTTGTATTTTAAACCCTTTTACTTACTCCATTGTCATCTGGACCCTTAAGCTCAGTTAAATGAGACTTTTAAATTCCTCCAACCATGTGTGTAGCTCCTCTCTCTTACATAGATGACATGTCATATCAACGTCATATATACTAATGTCAAATCATAATTATTTTTTAATTATTAATAAAAATATTAAATAAAAGACAAATCGATAATTTTACCAAATAAAATAAAATTATTGTCCTCTTTTTAGGGTTTTTGCTTTCTTTCACTGAAACCCGCCGACGGATAGAGAAGAAAACCAAAGATGAAGACATTCTCTCATCGGAAACAATGGACATCCCAAATAGAATAACAACCAAAGTGAAAGCAAAGCTAATTGAAATTGAAGGGCCAAGAGGCAAGCTTAATCATCTAAATCTCGATTTTCAGCTCATTAAAGGATGAAGAAGCTGGAAGAAGAAACTCAAAATTGATGCTTGGTTTAGTTCTCGCAAGGCACTGCTGCTATTCGTACAACACTTAGTCATGTGAAGAATCTGATCATTGGTGTTACTAAGGGGTACCGGTACAAGATGTGTCTTGTGTATGCTCATTTTCCGATCAATTCTTCCGTTACCGACAGGAATAAGTCCATTGAAATCCGTGACTTTCTCGGCGAGGAAAAGGTGAGAAAAGTTGATATGCTTGATGGTGTCACTCTTGTCCCCTCAAAGAAAGTTAAGGATGAGTTGGTTTTGTATAGAGATGACATTGAACTTGGATGGTATCTATGTAACAGAGAAGGGAAGAATTGTTGAGGAAGAGTACATAATTAGCATTAGGTTTGTCTTGGTCTGTTTATTCCTCATTTCTTGCTGAAGTTTCTTTCTAGAGCAAGTAATTGTTTGTTCTTGGAGTCGGGCTGAAAATGGCAAAAAAACAAGAGGTATTGGGAAGACACATAAGAGTAGTTGTTTGTTCTTGTTTTTTAAATTTTTTTGAATTAAATTTTAATATTTTTTAACCTAAAAAAGGTATTCACTTGCCTTAAGGTGTGTGAACTCACACGTTTTCGCCAGCTCAACCATCGTAAAGACACATAAGCTTGGTCAATGGTCAGAGGAATTTGTTAATTGTGTTTTATTGAATTAAGGGTCCAGATGATAAAGGAGTAAGTAGAACGATTCAAAATACAAACGGATACAAGTATAAGGGTTCATCAGACCATTTCGCATATGTAGTTTTGATAGTCACGTTGTCCTACAAAATTAAAATTAACTTATTTTTTGATGAAACTTTTTTTTAGCATTTGTTTAGAAACTTATTAATGCTAGCGTTCAAAAATATCACATCTTGCGAAAAGTTTGGCCACACTTTTTTCATTCTTTAATGGAAAATGCATAACCTATGTCCGAAATCCCAAAGACACACTTATACAATACTAAGGTCCTATTATCTCCCTGAACTTATTTTATAAGTAATTTTCTAGCCCTTTTCGTCCTACGTGGCACTAGCTTGAAAAAAAAAGTCAACCAACATTGAGCCCACAAGATAGTGTCACGTAGGCCGAAAAGAGGTAAAATATTATTAATAAAATAAATTCAGGAGGGTAATAGGACATTAGTATAATATAAGTATGCCTCTGAAATTTCGAGCATAGGTTGAGAGAGTACTTGTGCATTATCTCATTCTTTAAAATAAATACTTTATAGTTTTAATCTAAATAAAACTTGGCCGAATATCCTATTAGTAAGTCAAATTAATCTGAAAATTAAGTTCAATCTGAAGGTTCGACAATCGAGCACTTATCATCCTTCTCCAGCCAACTTCTACCTTTTTATAAATACCAAATCAAACCAAATCATCAAAGATATTCTTCAATATGTTAAAATGTGATTAAGTTATATGAAGTTTTTTAAAAGAAGGGTAGAATTAAGGGAGGGAATTACGGAAATCAAATCCTCACTAACAAGGTGAAAGTTCAAGTAGTCAACCAATTAACTGAGATATAAAGTGAACTTAGTTTAACATGTCCTTTTAGTATCACATATGATCTTCATTTCTAGGGAGAAAAAAAAATAAATGAAAAGAAGTCCAAATTTGTACTTGGAGCTTTGCAAAATTAGTCATTCATTACTATAATCTATAGATATCTTATTATTAAGAAAAACTTTTATCCAAACTGGAAAACAATTTAAGAGCTCCTAGAGAAAAAGGAAACTCAACTGTACATTTGTGAACTGAAAATCTGAGAATGTAGTGTTCTAAACACAGTCTCTACAGAAGTAAAATCAATGTCAAAACCGTAACTCTTCCCGCCATACTGCAGATAAAGGTAACCGTTAGAGGACAAGGGTGGAGGTAAAATTTCCGATATCTCGAAAAACTCTCCTGTTGTAGGAGGCACCGGTGTCTCTCTCTTCTTCGAGTAATAAACATCAGCAAGAAGAAGCCAAATGAGATCAGGATCTATTGAAGCGAGTCCAGCAAGGGCATTAATAGATGCATCTCGTAGGCCGACAACACCGCTGCATGCTACCCCAACTACAAGACCACTGACCTTTTTCAGAACTGCTTCCAGTGCTGAAGCACTATATTTATTCCGAGCAAGATCTGCAAGCAAGTTCAGCACTGCAGCCTGTACCTTTAGATCAGAAATCTCAGCTGCTGAATCTCCTGAAGATGCAGAACTACCTCGGTATGGAAGCTTCAAGTGAGTCTCCTCTAAAGAACCTGGGGCTCTCTTTTGAAATGGTGAAGTACTTAAAAAGCTCCATAAGTGTTTCCCATCTGTATGGAAACGCCGAGTAAAGAAGTCACCTCCACATATTTGCACGATATTACTAATTGTATTTGTACATCTTCGAACCGCCTGCTTATCAGTGAACAAGAAACCACTAATCAGATAAAAGTTCTATAGGTGGGGATAGAACTACCATGAAAAAAAAACTTCTATTTCTCTCTGCTTTACCAGTTCTTTTCATTTCATTGGGTGGGGATGGGGTAAGGGTGTAGCAAGGACCAACGGCCGTACACCCAAGAACTATAAATTGGAGGGGTGTATCTACAATTCCTCCCAATCTGAAAAACTCTATTTACTTCGTCATACTACAGATTTCATTGTCTGGATGCGAATAATAATCAAATTTCACCTTCAGATATCTTGAGGAATCTAATGTTGGCCTATAAAACTGTAGTCGAACTCGTGCAACAAAGAGAACAGTGGAACCCTAGTCACTGGACATAGATTTGCCTATTGCTACCAACATCTGATCCATGCATGAAAGCTCAAATTGGACATATTGCATTTATGCACTTGTTCATCCATTATGAATTCAGTTATTTCAACTTAACTACTTATCATCTGCACCCCCCTAATCCAAACCATAATAGGATCTTCTAATAACTCCTAATTTGCATTCGTGCTTACCCAGCACATCTCATACTTGTAGTTAATAGTCAAATAAAAGAAAGAAAAAGTTATCAAGGAGTAAAGATTAGTAGGTTTCCAGAAAATAAATATGTAAAAAATCACTCACCAATGGACTTTTATTTCGAAGACAGGAAACCAAAAAAGGCCACACTTTATTGGCTGCAGGGAGCAGTCTGTTCTCGGTAGTTTCATCAGCATCAACATCTAAAGCATCCTTAAGACTATTAAATGAACACATATGAGCCACATGTTCAATTGCCTCTTTGATTTCCTTCTCAAGCTTGTAGGCATCCTCCACTTTGGCTACTGTCAAAAATACATCCTAAAGACATTTGGAACAAAATAAATCAAAGGAAACTTCTATAAGAATATTTCAGTAACTAAATAAACAGTTGTTCCTCTAGTAAGAAAAAGAAGGCAGTTGTTCCTTCAAGGAATTACAATATATGCAGAACATTCAATAAAATATGAGAGTGGATAGAAGAGAAAACAATGGCAAATTGAGAGAAAAGTTTATAATGAATCCTCAGACCTCAACTTAGACCTTCTGTCAGCAGAGTCAAAAAAATATACATAAGCAACAAGACTGACCAACTAAGACGAGTTATGATAGGACAGTAGGAGAAAAGGTAAGTGGTGTAAGAGGGACTGGGCAGTTGGAGTTATCTTATCGAGAATAGGCATGATCCTATTTTTACTGAGCAGGAATGGGATTAAGGTATGGGATTTCCTAAGGCCCATGCAGTCCTAATGCAGATGCAAGTGAATATATCTGGAAGAAATGGATCATATGTTTTTGCATTAGGAATAGAAGGTTCAGCATTTTAAGAACTTATCTAGTATTGTTACCTTTTCGTTGTGAAGTTTCTTAATTGCAACACAGAGAGTAAAGATCAAAAACATACATCAACTATATCAAGTGCTACCAAGGATGCTGCTTGATTAGCTGAAGCAAGTAATGGAGTTGCAGCTGTTAAACATGAACCTGCAATAGATCCAACCGTTTGTCTAAACCTTCTAAAGTCATTCATTTTGAACAGCATAGTCTCCCACTCTATTTGCATCTGAACATCATTAGAGTAGATCTGCGTCCCTATTAAAAGAAGAATACCAACATCAGATGCCCATAGCAGTCACTTGGGTAAACAGGGACATGAACTCCAAATAACGCGCACGACCCCGATGTTTCAATATTATGTAAGGAGTGTTCTTCAAACATGATTCAACACCAAAAAACATTGATACTCAAGAATAAGATATCACCATAATGCAGGTCAGCGTCGTGGAGTCAAACAGAAATTACTAATATTATTATGTTTCTCATTGCTTGCAATTGGTAATCTCAAAATTTTGTTCAGATAAATGCAGCAGTTTAAGCACTCCATAATAAGCTTTATCGTAAAATCTCCTTCTGGATGCAATGGATAAAAGAGAACTTTTACTAAGCTCCTATTTCAGTATACTTTTGTGAGAGCAAAATACTTTCAGTATAATCTTTTTGTCAAAGATCCCCTAATTGTCAGTAAAGTGCCTTCTCTGCATGTTTTACTGAGATGCCAAGAGAGCTGTTCTGGTCAGATAACCACAACTAGACATCCAGTACACTGAATAGTTAAGTGGCCAGGTTGATAATTGGAATGGACAGGATAAAATATTGTCGGCTAATAAAAAATACCCTCTTACATGGGAAAACACTGTATCAGATAGAGGTTGCAGTAAATTTTGATGTGCAGCCACAAAAAGCAAGATATTGTCTTATGTTGTATTGTCCTAAAACTATTTCATACAAGCAGCAAATAATATTGTGTTTTATTGGCTAATCAACAACTATAGGTGAAGCAAAATTAATGTCTATTTTTTTTGTCACACCGATCCCCATACGAAATTTACTTTTATTCAAAATAACGTATTTCCCTATCAATCCATGCAAACTTTCTTTGAATATGCAATTGTTGTTGCAAATGCCTTCTCACGTCTTAAAAAACACAATACAGAAATAAAAAGCGGGAAATAATACATCATCATACATTTAAACCAGTTAAACAATGATCTAATTATACACACAAAACCAGTTAAGCAACTACTAAACCCAGTAATAACATTGACTTACAAGATATGAGTTATAGCTCATTAGCCATACAACAATTATGTTTAGCAATTAAGGTCTTTCACAATTTTACTAACAGGAATCAGGTTAAAGGTCAATTTTGATAGCCTTGATACAAATGACAGAATAATAGACGTGGCTGGTTGAACAATTCCAAATCCAATACTATCACAAGTTGATCCATCAGCTACAGTAATTGGAGAGGGTTCTTTGTGTGATCGAAAGTTAGAAAATATATTAGGATTACCTGTCAGTGACGTAATCCAACACTGGAGTACAAGTTCAGTGACGTAACACATGAAACGGTGGTGGAAGTGAAGATCGATACACAAGTCATACCCAACAAAGGAAGTTTCAAGTATCTTGAGCCTGTAACCAAGGAAATGAGGAGATTGATGATGATGTTGCACATCACATTGGAGCAAGGTGAGTGAAATGGACGTTGGTATCCAAGGTACTGTGATAAGAATGTGTCACCAAATCTTAAAGGTAAGTTCTACGGGAGGTGAATGAGCAAAATATTGACCAATCAAGAACTTACACATTTAGAAGATGAAGGTAGCTGAGATGAGGATGCTCAAATGGATGTGCAGGCATACTAGGAGGAATAGGATCAGGATCATACAAGATAAGGTGGGAATGACCTTCATGGGGGACAAGATAAGAGAAGCGAGGCTGAAATAATTTAAGCGTGTGAAGAGGAGTGTCATGGATGCACCTGTAAGGAGATGTTTGAGGCTGGTTGTAGCAGATTTTAGGAGAGATAGAAGCAAGCCGAAAAAGAACTGAGTGGAGGTAATTAGAATGGACACGGCACATCTTCAACTTACTAATGACATGACCCTAAATAGGAAGGTGTGGAGGTTCAGGATTAGGGTAAAAAGTAGTAGATAGCCAAGTGTTGTAGTACTTCCGTCAGGGAGTGGCAGGGGGTAGTTAAATATTTTCCCATCTTCTCCGTATTTAGTAGTATTAGTTAGTATTTGTGTAGCATTCTATTCTTCCATTTTTACAACTATACGTTGCTTTGTGTATCTTGTTAGTTTGTTGTCATTATTTTCCTTTCAATCCTGTATTTTTATACTTCCTTTGAGGCGAGGGTCTACCGAAAACAACTTCTACCCCATAGAATTGTCATGGGTGCGTACATTCTACCCTCCCAGACCCCACTTGAGAGATTACACTTGGCATGCGGTTGTTGTTGTTGTTGTTGTGTGTGTGTGTGTATTGTCCAATTGTAACATGATTCCATGGGTACATACCAGATTCTGACGACCCCTTGCCAACATTTTCATCACTATATGAATCTGAATCATCAAAAAGCTTTTCTTGCCTCTTCTCCAGGTTCAGCTTTCTAGATTTCACATCCTCACAATATGCCTTTGTTTGATCCAGCAAAGCATTAGCCTCCTGCTTTGATGCCTTAACTATTTCTGCCATTGACTGAAGAATAGAGGAAGAATATAACCAGACAACTGAATAGAGGAGAGCACCACATCTAATTAATAGAATGTCAAGAAATCTAATAGACTAATACTAGCACAACTCGCAACAAATAGGCACTAAAGCATCAGAGTGATGTAATTTCAAAAGGTCTGACGCAGAGACTCATGAACCAAGTGAGCTTCCTTTCCAGGCAAGACAAAAGGAAATGGACTTCTTAATTTTAAGACACCGAATATGACTAAAGACGACTGACTGCTATCCTTCTGCTATATCTATCAACAGCAAGTGTTTATCAAATTAGAGTACAGCAAGCAAATGTAAGAAATGACCTTCAAAAAGGGAATGGTCAAATCAGGATGTTGATGCCTTCCAAGAATTTCAAGCTCCATGGAAACAGCACGCATCTGCACAAATCACAATGTCATTTGTAAAGATATTGCATCTTAAACTAAAAAATAAACATACATCCAACCATGTCCATCTATGCAGACACAATAAAACATACAATGAGAACTACAACAACAATTATGCCTCGTTTCAGAACTAGTTAAGTTCGGCTACATAACAAAACAGAACGAGTTAGGAAAAAAAGGGTCATTTGTTGATTCAAATTTTCAAGATATCATTGTTGAGACATACTGGCTCTTCCAATAAAGGCAATATACTGTGACCCACTCCTATGTATGAAAGCATGGCAGCTAGTACATTTGGTACATCCGGATTAAGCTCCAGAGAGCGCAGCTGCCTGCATATTGAATCAATTATATAGTCTGAATTTTCTATAACCAAGTGTCCTACCTGCAAGAAGATACATGATTAGTGGATAACCTTCAGAAGGCACAAAAAGTAAGAAATCCATGGCTTCTGCTTACTGTTGGATAGTCATGCATTGTGGCGATAATGTGTAACACAGCATCAGATGCACTTCTAATTTGGAAGTGAGAGCAAATAAGATTGTGAAGCAACATATAAAGAGATGAATGAAGAAATCCTGACGAAGAAAAATCTCTCCCAACGCACATAGAAAAGATGCCAATTCCATCAATAATAACCTGTTTGACAATAGCAAAACAAATATCAATATGATATCCAGCCACTAGCAAAGACGTTGATAAGATAAATAACACATGAAACCACAATCACAACAAGAGATGGGAAAGATGAATTTCCTGGTGCAACATCACATTGTCATTAAAGAAGTGTGAGCTAATGTTTGCATCCTCACAATCATATTGTTGTAAAGCAGCTGTATGCTCAATGGGCAGACTCCATATTTCAGGGGATAGGTATTCATGCAATATACTGCCGATGCAGTCAACTAAATGACTCCTTTCTCCCTTAACTTGGCAAATCTTCCAAACAGATCCCTTTGTTGTAGATTGTTCAATTTTCTGATGTTGACTAGCATCTTCTTGATATTTCTTATTTTCTAGTGGTTCCATTACATATGCACTAAACATTCTGTTAAAGTCATCAAGTGCTTGATCTGACAAACCAAATATCAACTCATTCAGGATACACACAGCTGTACTGGCCTGACGTACTAATTGTCCTGAAGTAATCCTGCTATACCAAGATTGCCAACTTTCTTCACTGTATTCCTTCATCCGTATTTCAGAAACCAATTTCCGCAGGTTCTCCAATGGCAAGTCAATGATGACAGAGAGAGGCCCTTCACTTCGAGGGTCTAGTCAAAAGCAACGCAACCAGTAAAGTTACAAGTTTAGGTCGGGAAGGAAGTAACTATTCAGTAAAAGTTAAGAAAGGAAAAACAACCTGCGAATAAAGATAACCCTACAAGTCGAAGGATCCCAGCTACAGAATGGTACAGCTTCTGGCTGCCAACATAAACAAACCAGGGCGGCAAGCGTGGCAGCTGATGCTCATTCTTTATACTTTCCGTGGTATGTACTCTTCTATTTTGATTCTTTCTACTTCCCAGATTGTCAGATTCAGCAGCTCTAACAGCTCTTATCTCTGCTATGGAATGCATGAACCCTGATGAGGAACGCTTTGCTGCAACATTCTTCTCAAGGGGACCAGCAAAAACTGAATTTTGACTCAGACAGAGGGCTAAAACATCCAAGAATTGAGCAGTTCTCACCTACACATTCCACTGAAAGGCATTACACTTACATCCAATCAAAAGAACTAATGACTAGCACTAATCTTAGAAAGGAAGTACCGCAGTGACATCAACATGATAAAGCACACAGGTTAGAAAGGTAAATATTGCAGTGACAGTACCATGATCAAGTACACAAAGAACACGGTATTGAAGCAGTTATGACTATCATGAAGTTCCGGATCTCAAGAGATGTTTATAGATATGAAACAGCATTCTCTCAAAGAACCATGAAAAAACTGCCTCAATATGAAAGAATAGGCATGAGTGGAAGGACTGAGATGGCTTCCCCTGGCATCGTTGTACTGAGGCAAAGATATTAAGTGGTTCTAGATGACCCTCATAATCAAAAAATCTAACAGTCAAAAGAAGATGGTAGAAGTAGGTGACCATTTTCATGAGAGAGGGACGAGCAAGTGACAAATTGGGAAAAAATATAGGCAGGCCTTCAAAGCACCAGACAGATAGACAAATGGGTAAATCTGATGGAAAGATTACGGTTTCGTCATTATCCGCAAGCTCTCAAAGGCGGGGTAGGGGTATCAAGCAGGGCATAGATGGCAGCATAGGATCCGATTTTGGCATCAGCAGCTACGTGCCACACTGCAGTAATCCAATATGTGGTTACGCACGGTACTGAATGAACATATGAAATAAAGGCAGGCAGTATGAGATGTAGCGAACTCTATGATACTGGGATAACCAATCAGACACATTAGAGTATGCAAATGAGGGCTTATGAAGCGCAAGGAAGCATGAGGAACTTATAAATGAAAGTAAAAACATTCCACATATAAAGACAAGAACTAGGTGATGTGCCATAATACTGTGATATATATTTCTCTTTTCTTTTCTCTTAGATGGGTGAAGAAGCAGTTTTAATGGAACGGAAGATTAAAGGGGAAAGAGGACAAGTGCTGCTCTCAATAAACTAAAAAAACAGAAAAGATGAGTTAAAAAGTGCTTGCTTGTCATCTAAATATATTGGTGTGATGTACCCGGCAACAAAAGCCATTTGACGCCCTAGGTTAAAGAAACTACTGCAGTGCTAGATCGTAAAATGAATTTACCTGTTCAAAAGAAATAAAAAATATCTTCCTCATATTTCCTATGAATGACCCAACCCAAGCAAATCGTGAAAACAGACCTCAAGGCTGCCCCTGCTTCCTTCACGTGAAATGCTTTTGTGGTACTTTTAAGACTTATCTGACTCTTGGTAGCAAATGTCTTTTTTTTTTATAATTGGGGTGTAAGAACCTAGATTTTGCGCATCTCGACTAATTCCACAGAATACCTTTAATCTCCTACAGTAGGTAACTCTGTCCACTAAGACTAGGACCTCAAAATTATTTTCTACACAATTTTTTCCAATATGATATACGAGATAAGTGCTTTGTTCCCATATCTGCGACTGCTTTTTTTAAGCTTGTGGATTAGATGACATTGCTCTCATAAATTGAAGATAAAGGTTTTTTTGTCATAATAGGTAATTAGGTAGAACTCCATCGTGTTTGTATATATAGGGTATTGTTTTAATTTGTCTATATAAGTATTCTGACCAGAATGCAGGATGATGCAAGAAAAGAAAAAACTCTACGACAACAAATGCTGGTAAGTCAGAGCAGCTCCACGGAAGTTCACTAACAAGTGAGAAAGCAGGAGAATAGTAGACCATCATGTCATACATCCACTCAGCCCCCACCCCTCCAAGCAAAAGAGAACCCATAAAGAAAAGGACAATGACCCCAAGCAAAGAATTGATAGCTCAGCATCATGACAAAAGATTCTAACTTTAAAGGATAGAAACAAAGAAAACACTAGGCCTGTTGCACTTACAGGTGACTGAAGGAGATAGTCTGCCACGAGTTGTGGCCCTGAAAAATAGATCAGTACTAGCAATTTCTGGGAATGTGCAATTGCATGTAATTCATCAGTTCCAAGGACCACCTTTGGAAGCTTTTCAACAAGCCTGTGAAGAAGATGTAAAATCCATAAAATAAAGTGCATAAGCCGCTGCCAACTACATATGTTTCACCAGAAAAAAATTAGGACTACAAAAACCTGTTAAAAATCTCTTCAACATCATGTTTTACGTGAAGCTTCCCATGTGATGAGAGCAAATGTCCAAAGAACGACTGTGAAGCTGAGGACACCTCCTCGGAGTCATCACATGCCAAAATACATAGACTTTCCTGCATAATTCAAGAGCCAAGAATACATTCAGAATAAATTATTAGGTTACTGAAAAATAAGAGATACTCCTGCGAAATCATGTACTTCAAAGAAGCTTCCAGACTGCTAATAAAAGACCCAATGGCACCAGAATGTAAACCAAAGAAATGCAATTCACTTAACTATACAAGAGTCTCAATGCATTCCACTTTGCATATTTATAATTGTTCCAATTTGTCAAAAATCATGGCATCGCAAGCTAGCAAGTATTACTAAACAAAGATTTAGAAGGAGCAGATATTTATCAGAAACTAAATTAAGTGCCAATTACAGCATCCCACACTGTCGTAGACTAAGGTAAGGAAACATTTTTGATGCAATAGTGATTTATGTACCATTTTGACAGACTGCAGGCTAGCAGCAATCAAAATCTAGTACATCAAGTTCCATGAGAGGAAAGCACAAGAAGAAACTGGTATATCAAAATAGGTTATGTAAGTGGCTCAGACAATCAGATACAGTTCACGTCTGTTAGAATATCATGTTTTATTGTTAGAACTGTTCTTTTAAGTTGGCCAACTTAGATATTGTCCCACAAGGTAAGAATATGAGTAGTTCACACCTATGAATAAGTATGAACTGTAGTTGATTCCAATCAAGTCACTAATACATATCTTCTTCTCTCATCTTGTGATATGGTGTCAAAGCTTCTCCTATCATGGTAAAGATCAACTTCCACATATCATAGGTTAGCCCTATGCCGCCCACCTCAACAAAGTGTTTCACTTTTCATAATATACTATTCTAGCATCACACCAGAGATCGCCCCGGTAGTATCTCTCGTATTCTAGTAACCGTTCCAACAGCACCATGCCTGTCTCTGATGTCATTTTTAGGGTACAAATTATCATACATCTTTCCTTGCAATCCTTCCTGTGGTACTAAGATTATTTTTGGTAACTTTTCATTTGGCACCATGCCTCTTTTCCAATGATCACTGTAGCATCAAACGCTGTCTGGCCAATATTCCAACCACTGCTCCAGCACTATATCTGACAAGATTCCATTGACTTCCAGCAAGGTTTCCCATAAGCTGTTCCAGCAACAATAGTCAAGCAATTTTTCCATACATCCACTAATCTTAAAATTGTTTACTTTTCTGCATTTTCAAGCTAAGTAAAGTCAAGTTTTTTTCGTTTTCCTCACACTGATTTTGATGAGGTGATTTAGAAAATACTAAGTTGTTAGGTTTGATATTTTCCTACGATGGATAAATCTCATATGTGTAATACATGTCTTAAATTCAATATTACCTATGCCATAAATACATCTCTGACTCTCGCCCCCAGATTTTGGTCTAGTGGTAAGAGCGCAATGTGTGATGTGTGGGTTAGGCACACGTCACAAGTTCAAACCCTACCGCAAACAAGAGCATGGTATTTAAGTGGAGAAGGGCAAAGAGTGCCCATTATCCAATTCCACCGAGTCTCAAATTGTGCATCATTTGTCCTCGGAGATTCCTAATATTAAGAAAAAAATACATATCTTTGTCTTATAATGTCGATCTTTGTGAATCAATTTGGCTGTGATCTAGAAGCACATGCACAAGCCAACACGACTCGGGAAGTTTGAATTTTTCAGGATATCGCAATGGATTATGTATGTTTGACATCTCAGGGAATAGTACTGTAAATTCCACTTCTAAGGGCACTATGACAGAAAGAGACAATTTTAAAATACTAGAAAAGACCAAAGTGCTAATAGAATTGGTCCACAACACCAGTTAAACAGGTCTTTAATTTATTTTCCCTTTTTAAGTCATGTGAAGTCTGAAATGATATGCAACAGCTTTCTCCATACATGAGTGCATACTACTTCTCACACAAATAAAATATGATTTGCATATAAGAAGGAACTTTGTTTCACAATTAATAATCCCATCCAATAAAATCAGCTAGAGCAACTGCAATCTAAAAACACAGATCTTAGATTCTAAGACCAACTTTAAAATAAGCAAAAGTTAAACTGATAAAAACTGCAAATACACTTCTGTAGGCACAATAACTTCAACTCCCTCAATTCCAAAATGAACCGTCTTACTTCCCTTTTTTATTCTGTTTGAAACTTCTCTCAAGAGGGAATTTTTCCCTTTACTACTTGAAAGTCAATTGGTCCTGTGTCTATTCTTATTAATCTTTAACTTATCAAAAGGTATTCTCTCCACCTACTTTTGACCCATTATGATTTAACTACAATTCAAATGACGCATTATGATTTAAACTACAATTCAAATCAGTGCTACTCTGAAAGTTCAAGCAGAAAGAATGAGTATCTCAGTGCCTGAGACAATTCAAATCAAAAGAAGAATAAAGAGAGAATTGAAAACTTGACATGAAAGAGAAATCCATCTTGGGCTGGTATCTTTCATAAAATCCACATGGACACAGTAATTATTGGATACCCAAATATGATAAAGGTATAAGTTCCAGTTTGGAACTCACCAAAAGCATCAATCTGCTTCCACTCAACACACAACTGCTTTTTGATAAGAGTCCCTGTATTGCCACCAAGAGTCCTCGTCTCACTTTTCTGCTTGGATGCAAGCAAAGCTGGGAACACGATATTCAAATATTAGTTTACATTGTTTCTCAAAAAAATATATAAGGGAATTATAGATTTAAACTGACTTGATATAAAATCTTCTAAAAAAATTCAAGTGCCACTGAGAACTTTTTAAAACCTACATGGGGATAAGTTGCACATAACAGCTTATCAACATGCGACGAGGTATCAACAACCCAGTCTTTTGTACGAATTATACGCAAAGATCTGGTCGTGTTTCTAGGATTAACACGTTCCCCCTCTGTGGAGCTAAGTGCAATGGTGCCCCTGTCAACAACCTCAATCAAATTTTGGTCATGCGTAGTAGAGGGCAACTGACGAAGTGCCTCCAGAAATGACACTGAAGATTTCTCTTTCTTGACGTCATCAAGGAGCACACCAAGAAAAGGCAAGTTCAAATCGTCTTCGAGAACTATCATAAGAAATTCAGCCAAGCTTCTAATTGCTTGGTCCAAAGCTTTGGCACTCCCAGCAGCCCCACTAATGAACGTTTTTGAAATATGCATAACTTTGCCAATTTGACTAACAACTCCAGGCAAAAAGAAAGCTAAAGCATCTGCAGTGCCAACCTGCCAAACATCAATATAGAATTGTAAAGATGTAACTTATATGAACCTGAACAGCAACGCTAAGTAAGATTGATTGCTAGAATAACTAACTGGAAGTAGTAAAAATAACAAACCTCTGACAAGAGTCTAGGCATAAACATATATATTTTGACAAAGAACTCGTGGTGATGTATCATCGTATCACATGGATAAAAGATACCTTGGTAAACAATGAACTTAACTTCATATTTTTTCATGTATTTTGAACTTTTTTTGACCATGTCTGACTCATTTTTTGGCCAAATTCTAGCATTAATTGGAGTAAGGAAATTAATTCTGTATCAAAGACACAGCCTCAAAGGAGTAAAGTCATTGAACCTATGAAGGAATAACTGAGAACACCGAAAGCCAATAACGTTAGAGCCCGCAAGGGAGGAAAAGCAGCCAGAAAGGAGAGAAGAGGAACCTTA
This sequence comes from Solanum peruvianum, assembly GCA_027705065.1. NCBI lineage: Eukaryota > Viridiplantae > Streptophyta > Magnoliopsida > Solanales > Solanaceae > Solanum > Solanum peruvianum. The sequence goes on along the minus strand of JAKWJD010001766.1, from coordinate 6,381,329 downwards.
GCAACAAGTACTCTCAGAGTGGAGAAGGCTTCTATCCGAAGGCTTGCACTGCCTTGTTGCCCTCGTGCTGCCTCAACATCTGCTACCTGTGAATGCCACGAACAATCTCAAAAGTAAAATTAGAACAATACTATGAAGACTGTAAGGAAATATGTCTTCCTCGAAGAGACTGGAGAAAAAAAACATATCGTACGTCCATGGAGGGACGACCGGATAACAAAATATATACCTTCAGCAGAAGTGATAGCCAATGTCCAACAGCAACAGAAGCAGTTTCAGACTGTAGAAATGCAACTAAACACTCTTCTTCCTTGAATTTAAGTTTTGAAACAGGTGGAGAGTGCAAACTTTTTCTTTCCAGAAGCAAAGGCCAACCGCTTATTTGTTTGCATGGGCAGGACTCACTGGAACAGCAATGCAGATTAAGCAAAAGTGCTTTGAAACACCTTATCACTCCTTCACGGAACTCTTCTGAAGCCTCCATTGGAGAAAGCAACGCCCCACGAGTCAATTTCTTTGTTAATACAATGAACTGCAAAAACAAACCATGGGTTCTAGAGAATAGTCCCTATCGAACATCAACTAACAATTCCAGTGGAAGACTTACTAAACGACTTTCCAAGCAGAATATTCAACTATAAGATAATAGCGCACACACAAGAGCGTATGGACTATTTGACCCTCAACAATGATTTCCAGAACTACTTGAACAGTGAATGCACTGTATTCCTGGGAAGGTTTAAAAAACTAAAAAGGCCAAATTCACTGTTCAATCCAATAAAGAATGGACAGCAAGTAATTGTACAACTGTTAGTTTAAAATCTTGCCTGACGACAATATTAGCCTTACTAACATGCAGAAGTTTATAACTTCAAATGATATTTGTTAGTGCTGTTCACTAATAAAACATCCAATAGGTAAGCATGCTCAAGTTCTAGAAGACATAATTTCCAATCTTATCAGTTCCGCTAGAGTGTTCGTTCATTCACACACTTCCTAAGTTCCACTCGGAATTGTAAAAGTATAGAGTCCATTCACTATTCCAGTGTCAATTATTCCTACTTGGCGAAACTTCTTTCTAAAGGATTATGGTTACTGTGTCATGTATTTTTGTAGTATCACATGTAAGAAAGTAAGTAACCAGGGGACAAACGTGAGCGTGGGGCCTCAGGTAACTCTAGGGGATCTATATGATCCAAGTAGACATCAAGTCCATACTTCCAAATTTTCTAAACCCTTTGGGCATGGATAATGGTATTAGAGAAAGAAGAGATAGCTAAAAGCAGGAGACAAAATACCCCGAGAAACAAATCCCATAAACATAACCGGCAATATTTTTTAATTCTCCAGAGGGAGCTGTCAAACCAAAGTGTTAAAATACTAAGACAGGATGAGATTGTGAACATCAACATCTAGTTCATCTGCTACTGGTATTTGTCGAAAGAAGAAAAGAGATTATCTGCTACTAGTAGTAGGAAAATATGGCTTGGAATGAGGATTATTTGATGTCAAAGGAATATTCAGGCTCAAAATACCATTTCTGTCCTTCCTTTTACGTTACTATATGTTTTTACGAAAGCAAAAAGGGGAAAACAAGGAACAACCACATGTATAAAAAGAACGGATCTTGAAAAGGCTTAAATCATATATGAAGTATTTTATATCAACTACTTGGTCCTTGGCTCACGCTATGCTTGAGTTGTTGAGGATTGTCTTGTTTTAGGAGTCCGAGCCCAAACTTAGCTTTGTACAAACCTCATATGATACTTTTGTTCTAATTCCACCAAACAAAATTAAAAGAGCACACAAGACATCAAGAAAGGGACGGAGTCTCTACAAATTAGTAATTCAGAAAGCCAACTGCAAAACAAAGACAGAGAAATGGACTCTGATATCTTAAAACCCCAAAAAAAGACAGTTATAATTCCTTTGAAAGTACTTCTAGCCCTCTCTCCAGAATACCCACATCAGACAATGAGGAACAACCTTCTGAACCTCTCCCAGTCTCTGTTCTAAAGCCCTATAGCTTCAAGCTATATACTATTTTGAATATAAGCAAAGTAATACAGTCCAAGCTACAAATTGGAAGTTGCCGCCTAATGTTCCAGATTAGAAGAAGAAGAAGGGTATCGTCTTCACCCAAGGTGTATAATAAACAAATACAACCAGTTACATGTTATATTATTTTCTATCTTGAATCTAGTAGCAGAAAAAATGGGATCTGAGCAGCACATTAGACAAACAAGTCCATTTCCTGAAGCTACAAATAAAACAAAAACCAAATTTTTTGAAAATATAGCAGACTTGACTGAGTTTAATTTATATTCCAACTATAGAAACCAATCTCAAGCTTAAGATGGACTTGTTTTGTTCAGAAACCAAGCTGAATGTTAGTTTTAAGCATTTTTAGCTTGTTTGGAACCTAGCTTAGCTTCCTAGTCATTGACATTTCTATTTAAACTACAAGATATCACAAAGAATACTTCACATGCACAGTGCACTTAAGTCGTAAAGATAGATGCAGCATAAGCGAGGTGCTTAGCCTCACAAACACGGTACTTCGGTTCACACACCAAACCAGTAAGGTGTGTGCTTCATTAGATGTCTAGCTTTTAACGTTGCCACCTGGCTCCTTTACCTATCAAAGGTTCCTTTAACTTTGCAGATGACACTCTCTTACCTCTTTCACGGTCGCCCCAATAGTTTTACTTACATCATGGATATGAGATGCTAATATGGATTTAACAGGGTGGTTCCAAATAGCATCTACTAATATTGCAGAAAATATTGTTCCAGAAGTCTAATAGCCTCGACCAATTCTAAAATAATTTTATTTATGGGCTATCTGAAAGAGAGTTTTGTAATTTATTTTGTAAAATTCTTTCTAACTCAAAAAATTAGTTTGACAACTCATAGGTTATTGAGTGCAGAACCAAATAATATGTATATCTAGCAAAATGACATATAATTAAAGAACCATTATGAGCCCCCAAGTCTAAGCTCGAGTGAAAAAAGGTGGAGGATATGTGGCTTAGGTCGCAGGTTAAACCCCGTACCATGCAAAGTGAAGTCTGGTATTTAAGTGGAGAAGAGTAGAGGGGCGGACTCATTTTCCACCGAGTTTAGAAGGCTGTGATTGGTCCAAATGGCGGGTCACGGACGGATTTCTCGGTTATCAAAAAAAAAAGAAAAAAAGAACCATTATAAAATAAATATGTTAGGACCATCAGAAATTTAGAACAAAAAGACTAGTCAATAAAACCTGAATCAGAAACTTAACTCTGCATGTTTCTTTAATCAGAAATTAAAAATAGTTTTAAAATTGATTGACATTATCTTCTCCACTTGATTTTTTTTTTAACTCCTCTTTCATATAATTCGTGGTTTGTATCATCCAAATATTTTTCTTGAAAAACAAATGCATTTTTATTATATTCTTAGTCATCTATTTATTTCTTAACACACACTTAAGGCCAAGCTGAGAATCTTCAGGATATAAGAAACTACATTAAGTTTGATATATAATAATCACAAAAAAAGAAAAGCATCACAAAGCTATTGACTTAATGCATGTGAGACCACATAACAAGCAACACAATCACGAACAGAAGCTGAGAACTACGTTCAGTGACTTTAACGGGCACCAGACCACAAAGTATTTAGAGAGAGAGTAAAGGAAATTTATTAACTAATAGTCTAGAGAAAAACAATTCCCAAATAACTTCCCTGCCTAATTTGGAAAAAGAAAGGTCAAAGGTTTTTTTTCAACTATTACTTACCATTGGTAACTAAAATAAGGAATACATCTATTGCATTTGAAAAGGAAGTCTAAATACCTGATCCACAGACCCTAAACAGCACTTCTTCAGAAGTTCCTCAAGACAATGAAGAGCACCTTCCATCACAATATCACTCAATGTATTAGGCCTCATATATCTTTCTTTAGAACCAACATTGGGTGATGATTTGCTATCAACAGCGGCATCCAGTAGAAGCAACAAAGGAAACAATGTATAGCTGGAAAAGAAAAACTAATCACATATCTTCCCATTGAGGAATTAAGAGACAAAAGAATGAAAGAGGAAAATACATAAGAAATAATGCAAGAATATAACTAATACAAGCATTACTAATGTCAGCATTACTAATCCACCATGTCTGTCACGGCATTCCTGAAATATTTCATATTATCATTGTGATGGGAGTATCACTTAGTAAACAGATATGCCATGCTGCACAATTAAGCTTGTTAAACCATGTTATATCATTGTACTATATGTTTAAAAGCTTAGTTAATATATAAAACCGAAATAGCGCAATGTGCTAACTTCTACAAGTCAAGATGTTATCACTTCTTCATTGTCATTTGATAATGAGAATAATAAAAGAATAAAAGGACTAATGCAACACATTCTCTGTGAAGGTTTTACAGCAATAAGATAAACCAAAGCAAAATGGAATTGAATATGTAGGTAGTTTTGTTTCATTACTGGTGGAAATACAGGTAGGAGTCTTAGCCAATTCCCTGCCACACCCAGGGCGTATTATATGGACAAATAAGTAGTGTGTTGAGACTTAAAGCATTAAATTTGCCCCTAACTTTTGGCTATTTGCATTTTTTCTAATGTAATAAAATTGCGCAAATACAAGTTGCTTGAGCTTCAAAAGTTCATGTAAAAACAATAGAACAATCTAAGAAAAATTAAACAAGTTGCCATAGCAAAATTTAGTTAGAAACAACAGGAATTGTTGATATAGCAAGAGAAAATGAAGAGTTAAGAGGTAGAAACATACTCAAATAAGGATTGGAGATCATCAGGAGAAGAGCGGCGAAGAAATTGAAGAAGATGAGTGAGGGTTGAGGGGTTTTTCTTAGGGTTTTGGTGAAGTTCGAGCAGTTCAATGCAGTAATGTTTGAGTTCAGTAAACATGGCGCTGCTTCCACCATCTTCGTCGCCTCTACGCCTTTCCATTTGAAGAAGACGGAAATAATAATAAGGGAAATAAGGGATTATGAGGTTATATATGAAATTTCTAATTTTTTCGATTTTTATTTATTTGTTCGATTTATTTTAATTTGTTATCAATAAATATAAAGTTATCAAAATTGGTCCGTGGAGCCCATATGGCAAATCTCGCGAATCAAGAAATTTGAAGGGTTGAGATGAGTGATGATTCATTTGAAAATGTCTTAGAATGATCTATCCAATCCAACTCTATGAGAGCTGCGAGTTCGCTTTTCTTCTTTTTTTTGTAATTATATTTTTTTCAACTTCAATACTAAAATTCTATAAATTGATTATGTTTTTAACATGTTTAACAAATGAATGTGAAAGTTGATATTAATATAATCATAATATATATTATACAAATGAGTAGTAATGCTTTAAACCACAATATCATATCTTGTTAATATCAACAAAATGTAGATCAAGTACTGTTATTCCAATAATTCTAGATAAAAATCTAGCAAACATATTTTTAAAAATAATAATAACAATTTTTTTTGGCAACTAAATAAGTAAGGAAAAATTAAAAAAACAAATTTATAAACCAAAGAATATATACATCCTAAACTTAGTTGTTTTAATTCAAATTAAATATAACAATTTTGTTTTATGAGTCGTACCTCGCGAAGTCTCAAGATACGGAGCTTATAGGAATCAAACTAAAAAGGACAGTTTCAAATTTATATAATAAAACAATGTTTTGTTTACATAAAAAAAAATACAGCAAATACATAGTGATTATACAATATAGCTCGCAAAAGTTATAAAAGGTATATACTGACTATACAATATAGCTTACTTATACATAAGCTATACACTAACTATACATTATGATGCACTCAAAAAACTGAATATAGCTTACTTATATACCAAATATACATTTAGTATACATGAAGTATACATCGATTATGTAATCTTGATCAACTCAAAATCATATCTAAACAGTATCAACATTTAGATATGAAATATTCTCAATATTTCAAATATTTTTATTTATAATTCGCTCGAAGGGATTCATAGTTGTGGTACATCAATTTTTTAAAGAAGATAATGATAATGATGATGATGAGGAGGAGGAGGAGGAAGACGAAGACGGAGAAGCTGAAAGAAGAAACTGGCGAAGACAACAAAAATGGAGGTGGATGAAAAATCGTCTATTTTTTGAAAATCAAATTGACCGAATAATTATTCGATGTAATTATTCTACTAAAAACCTTAATTTTAGATGGATTTAAAAATTCTTATTCTAATCATGTTACAATGATCATTTGATGCAATTGTCCTACTATCCCCCCCCCCCCCCGCCCTTTTCCCCTCCCCACTTAATTTTAGATGAGTTAAAAATTCTTATTCTAATCATGTTTAAATAAGGGGTTAGATTGGATTGACCATGAGGTAAGCTCATATTGGTGGCTTTACTTACATATATAAAAGAAAGTTATGTAAAAGGATATTATTATTATGATTTATTAGTATATTTATTTATTATATAGAAATAGCCAAAAGCTGACATATCTTACTTGAGAGTATTTATAAAATTTTAATATTTTATTTATTTTATTTTTAATGTTATATATTTAAAAATTATATATAATATAATAAATTACAATAACTAATATAAGTTGTCAGAAGCAGAGGTGTTTGTTGGTGTGTCTGCTTCAGGTTGAAGGTATTTTATGAAAAAATGTACTCTTTTTATTTTAATTTGTTTGTTTTATTTTTCCTTTTAATCTATTATATATTTAAAAATTATATAAAATTCTATAAATCATAATAATTAACAACTTAAAATATTCAAAAGATATATAAATTCATTTATCAATATTAGCCCATTGATCAAGCGTTACTTGAGTCGAGGAATCCATTTTCATAAGATAAGATTAAGACTATGCACATTATCATTTTTTTTAAACCCCAATATGGAGAAAATACATTTTTTTTTAAAAAAACTGAACTTGGCAGAATAACTTACTCAAGTATTTAAACTACACGGGTGTTTAAACACCCCCCTTAACATCTTTGAATTGAATTTAGTCTCACCCTAATAGTACAATATCAGTCTCACACTGAAAAGTGCACTGCACACGCGCTTCATTAATGCTACATCAGTGGCACAGTAACATCACATCAGATCCACGTAAGAAATTATATTTTTTTTAAAATCAAAGGAAAAGACAATAATCTTATGGTATTCTTTTCACCACAAATAAAAAACATAAAAGGAATTAACTCTAACTTTAATTTTGACTTTCATTTTTAAGAAAAATAACTTCAACTTGTAGACAATAGTGATAAAGTTCAATGATTTCTAATGTATCTTTAACCTACATAAGAAATAATATTGAAAAAATAAAATAAAGGTGAAGGTACAAAAAAGAATGGGAAGTTAGATGGTATGAGAAGAAAGAACAACATTGGAGAGGGGGTTTGAAGGAGGACGAAAACCATGTGGGTGTGTTAAGGGGGATGGTGGCTGGAAGAAGGAGAGGTGGGTGACTTCGAAGAAGAAGGGGAAGAGCTGGGTAGGGTGTTTTTTTTTAAATTTAGTATCCATGTTTTGCCATCTTCAACCTCTATTTTTTATCTTCTTCTAACGACTATTTGTTTTACTCACCCAAGTTCTAGTTTTTTCATTATAACTAGTGTTTTAGTGATATTTTTTAGGATTGTAAAATACCCAAATTTGCCTTTTTATTTTGAATCTGTTACTTTGATTTCTTCGTGTAATAATGGGTATAAATTGCTTGTGATGTCTGTTATTAGATCTTGAAATCAAGTTTTTGTTTATGATTCTTTGATTTATTCTTAAGAGTCAATTTGGTAGATTTGTTCTAATTAGAGCTGGGAAGGGTGTTCTTTGTTTTCTATTTTATATTTATATAGATATATATTAAGAAAAAAAATATGAACACTTGAAATTTATATCACTTTTTTGAAGAAAAAAAATTATAGATGCGCCTGTTTTTTTTTTTTTTTGCCACCTCAACTTTTTCTGGTGAAATTAAATTCATTTAAAAGACGTTAAGGGGGAAAGTACTTAAACACTCGAGTAGTTAAAGTGCTAAACTAAGTTATGCTGCCATGTTCAGTTTTTTTTTACATATAAAATCAACTAAATATATTATTGTTTTATTGTTCTTATAATAAACCACTATCAAGGTCACGAGGAATTTATCCATCAAAAACTTCTTATTAGCTCTTTTTTTAACTAATAAATCTCCTAACTTTTATTATTTTATTTTGTTTATGTTTAAGATCATATGATATGTTTTTGGTAATACAACATATGATATTGTCTTACCAGCATGTCATTTTTTGTGAAATACATGTCTATGTCACTACTAGAAATTTAACCTAATGGCACAGCTAAGTTACCATCGCAATAGGCCTCTCTACAGTTGCTATAGCTCTAATGCTACGGTTTAACCAATCGCTACAACAACTAGTGTAGAAATAGCTCTATTGGGACGATTTTTTCAGACGGTTATTATAATTGTAGCAGTAAATCGACCTATTGTGACAGTTTTCAGATTAATAAATTGGCGACGGTTAAGTATCTATTGGCACGGTTGTGAACCGTGCAAATAAAGTTTTATGCCACATTTATTTCCAATCCATTGTTGACGGTTAACAAAGTATTGGTACGATTAAAAAAATGTCGCTATAGCTTTTTATGCAACGGTTCTCTTTAGGTTGTTGCTACGATTGTTTTAACAAAAAATTCATTATATTGCAATAGTTTTTACTTGATAAGGCATCAATTTATAATTGTTGCTCAATGTCCATTGCTCCAGTTATTACGGAGTAATGCATTAAGTCTATATATTTTTTGCAACAATTAATATATACCTATTGCAACGATTATATTAGGCTATCACAACAAAGATATACAATTGGTTTCACACATATATTATGAGCCATTGCGATACTTTTATAACATAAAATACACATAAAAAGATCTTGCGAAGAAGTTATATTTAATTACCAAAATTACAACTTAGATCCATGGTTGGGTACGTAATATCGATAAAAACAAATATATAAACATTTTTCAACCATTCAAAATGGGTGAAATGTACAGATTCACCACAGAGTACTTTTCAAACTTTAAAAATAACAGACTTTCAGAACATAGGTAAAGTTAACATTAACTCAATTCAGCTCCTATACCAAGTCTTCGGTACTGCTTTCATCGCCTTCATCGATATCATCACCTATACACAATTAATGAAAATACAAAATAATTTAGCAATTTTGTTGCAATAGTTCAATATCTTCAGTGATATATTTGTAAGTTATCACTCTATATCTACAACAGATATATAAATTCAATAAATTTCAAATGACATTAAAAAAATAACATAGTTGCTATAGATATTTGCATACTGATTTTGAGAATTATTCCATCACTCCTAGTTTAGTTCAACAATTACTCAAAACTTATATCTTTCTTACTTTAAAGTCTTAATTTATGTAAACAAGAAGAATAATGACTAACAATAAAGCTATTTTCTGACTAACAAAAGAATAATGACTCAAATGCAAGAGAAATCAGAACAGTCCACAGACAAGAGAAACAAACAATCTTAATGAACAAGATAACTGTTACAACACTGAAGCTACTGAAAAATCTGATTCAGATGAGCTAGACACTAAAAAGGGGAAGAAGTAGAGTCAGAAAAAAAGGGAGGAAACATCGAAGCCAACAAAAATTTAGTTAGAACTGTCTGCAATTGTCCCTGCCATCGATTCGTCAACTCAAAACTCAAGGTTGTTGATTGAGTTTTCAGAAGGATTAATAGGTGGTTACTTTCTAGTAAAGTCCCCTGTGCAGTAGAATTTCGGAAATGAGTTTGATTTCACGATTGAGACATCATTTGCCTTGTGCACTCTTGAGACAATCTGTTCAATCTCATGTGGCTAACTACCATTTTTTTGCCTCAAACTGTCTTTACTCGATACTTTGGTCAGCGTGCTAGGAAAGAGGAAGAAGTAGAGATTGACAAGAGAAAGCATCCAGCTGATTATGATCCTGTAATTTTTTATCCTACCGAGCATCGCAATCCTCCATCTAATAGGGTATGGAGTCTTGTGAATGATGTTTTAGGACTCACCTTAGTTGAAGTTTCAGAGGTGTCTTCCATTCTTATAAAGAAGTTGGGTATGATCAAGCAACCAATGGTTGGGGTTATGAAGGCAGGGCTGCTGGATTGGCAGCAGCAGCTATGAAGGGACCAGAAACAACTAAAGAGGAAAAGAAACCAAAAGCATCTCTAAATTTTTTTTGATGAAGATAATCAAATGTCACTTAATAACTCATAGCCGACGAGGTTGGTCCTAGAAAATACTCAGCTAACCAAATGGCCGACAAGGCCACAATCATAAGAAATAGGTAATAACAAAATCGAGAAGGTTGTACTCAATAGTCTCTTATAACATATATGCTAGAGCAGTCCAACAGACATCAAACTGCTACAACGAGAAAAAAGTGGAGATCTCTTAAAACAACAATATATACAATGATGTTAGCTGATATTTGATAACTCATAGCCGACGAGGTTGATCCTAAAAAATACTCAGCTAACCAAATGACCGACAAGGCCACAATCTTAAAAAATAGGTAATAACAAAATCGATAAAGTCGTACTCAATAGTCTCTTATAATATTTATGTTAAAATAGTCCAACACACGTTAAACTGCTACAAACAGTAAAGAAAAAAGGGAGATCTCTTAAAACAGCAGTATATAGAATGATGTTAGTTGATACCTAATAACTCATAGCTGACGAGGTTGATCCTAGAAAATACTCAGCTAACCAAATGGCCGACAAGGCCACAAATCAAAATAAATAGGGAATAAAAAAAATCATCAAGGTCGTACTCAAAAGTCCCTTAAATATTACAGCATTCCAACAAACATTAAAATACTCAATAGTCAACAAGGATATCGATATATAAACTTTAAGGGTGGGGCCAAGAGTAATAATGATCATATTTAAATGAGGTTTCAGAGAAAGTATTAGTAGTTTATGGTTAAGAGTTGTATCGAATTTTAGGAAAATTATCTTTTACAAATGTGCTTCTAAAGGAGCTCCTCGTACTTCTGCAAGAAAAATAAGACTTGGGCGGTTTGTGCCTCCATTTTAATAACTCACTTCCTTTGTTCTATAGACAAAGGTTCTGGTATGAGAATAGATAGTAAAAGTTTAAGTGAGAGGAGATTAAGTTGAAAGGAAGAATAACTCTGATTATCCATTAATTTTATGACTTTTGTAGGTAAATATTTTTCGTTTCAGGTTGAGATCCTATTGAGAACATATCGAATGGTTTTTTCTATTGGTTCAATGGGAAAAACATCGAACAGCATTCTGAATAACGGCACACTTGGGAGAGGTTCTTTTCAAATCATTTCTTAAGAGGAGTCCAATAAATGCTTGAGAACCATTAACTGACGTAGTAGGTATTAAGTGAGAAGAAGAAGTTATTTTGTGGTAGAAGATAATTTTTAAGACGAAATGTTTAGGATTTTTTGCCACTCGTTGAACAAAAGATAAGTACTAAGGTTTTTGTATTGGATGCCTCAAAGAAATTGGTAAAAGAAGGGGAGGGGGAAGAAGACTAAAAAATAATTATCAATATGGTGGGGAAAAGGGGTATACCACATTCTACACGGGTGTCACAAGTTGTGGATTAGTTGTATCACTAAGGGAATTTGACATATACAGAACTTTTACTGCCATGAAAAATTCACAGTCGCATCAGAGAAATTAAATAGAGTTTCAAGAGAAAGTTTTAATGTTAGTGTATTGTTAGTAGAAGAAGAAAAGTGTAAGACTCTTTTTATGACACTAACTTGCGCATCTGTTTTGGCAAAAAGTACTCCTCTTGGATAAGGAATGGACAATGTTGCTAGTATGTTAGGATCAATTAATCCTACTTGCTGAAGTTGTGTGATTACATCTCTAATAACTTCTTGTCGCATAGTTCTTCTTTGTTCCTCCATTTTTTTCATCTTTTCTTGCATTTGTTGTACTACATCATTTGTTGCATTTAAGTTGATTCGGAATTGTGAAATTTCTTTTTCAAAGTTGTCTTTGTAACCCCCACTCCATATAGTGAGACGTTCCGGATGTTCAGGATCCATGACAACTGAAAATGCATCAACAGACTGACCATCTATACTCATTTGCTTTTCAATTTCCTCCACGTAGCCTAATAAATCATATCCAACAATCAGTCTTGTAAACTAAAATTTAGAATAAATATTGGTCTTATTAGAAAAACATATCAACAATATTCATACAATTTTGCTGGTTGTGTTCTCATTCGATGCCTTGTACAAACGATCAGGTTCTCTTGTTCTTGTGACCACAAAGAGTTCCTTAAGAGATACATATTTCTTTTCTTTTTCCTAATCACATAAAAATAGTTATCAGGAATTTCTTAAATGACTAGTTAAGACTAGATAATAAATAAGAGAACACCAATTTACTACATTAAAGCAAAACTCTTTTTGCCTGCTGTGTGTGGATTCAACAGCTTTTTCCAGTTCTTATTATTTGTTTCAGACATTTTCTGCAAAAAAAAAAAAAAAAATCAATAATGTTAAACAAAGGCATATACAGTGAGATAAGCATAAAAATTTCACTCAATAAAATATTTTCTCTATGATTGGAGCAAAATCCTCCGTTTTAGTTGTGACTAGTACCACACTGGAAAAAGTAACAAGCTGCAATAATATTGCAACAAAGAAAAGAATAGCAGAAGAGAAAGTTAAAGAAAAATAAAGTTGCAGAAGCAACTATATCACAAAAGAGATCTGGAGAAGAATAAGCTGGATATTTCAGATTCTAAGCTAAATTTTACCTTGAATTTCTTAGACTTCCAATATTTAAGGAGCTCTCTAAACTGACATTCTGGAATATGACCAGATTTTTTTGCCATTCGAATTTCATCATTATCATATGGATCATAATATTTTGTCTTCAAATCACTTTCATGCCTTCTCCAAGCATCGAATTGTTACCAAAGCCCAATTTTGCGCAACTTCAGGAATAATGTATTTCTTCTACAATTTGGTGTCATTCAATTCGCCAATTGAAGTAAAATACTTTTACAAGAAGTTAAATATTGAATACTCTAAACCTTAATATAATCCCACAAATCTTTTTTAGTATCCATGCTCCTCCAATCAAGTATATCAAATGGGCAAAGAGTCGCATTTCTTGCCAATGTACCTATGAAGCTACTTAACTTTATCACAACGTCCTCAGTAGGACCAACCGGTTGATCTAAGCTTTTCAATAAGATCAATTTATGCTCTTTTCGTGCATGTATATTATGCATTTGCATTTGACCTATTTTCTTTTTACTGGAAACACCTTGAACTATAAGAAACTATAAGAAACTAGAATTCGTAGATGAATTTAGTAAGTTTCTAAGTTTATATATTACCTTGTTCTTCAGGTTGTTCACCGGGTGGATGAGTTACAAAGTTCATTTGCACTTGATCCTCGGTAGGTTGTTGATCAAGAGGTTGTTCAAGAGGCTGCTCCTCCATAGATTGTCCATTAACTTTAGATTGTGGTGTTACTGCTTGTTGTTCAATCAACTTAAGCAGTTGTCCTTTCTCTGACTCTATAGCTTGAACAATTTCATTTGTTGTCAATAACCGTCGTTTTTTATTTTCCAAGAATGATAATGATCTAGTTTTAGCATATGTCTTTGCTTTCTTTTTGACTCATGACTATCCAAATATGTGTAAAATAAGACATAAGAAGCCTCTTAGTGCAGAATTTTCAAATGTGAATAACATAAACAATGAAAGTCAGAAGAACAAACAACAATAATATCAGTAGTAGCTGAAGCATATTATAAAGAACTATGCTCTTTTTGTTTCTTATTTGAAAAAAAAATGTTGGTGAGTAGATCACTTTTCAACCAATCAACAAGGAAGATTTCATCTTGGGGAAAAGGAATAACAAGCAATGGATTCAAGCTGAAGAGGAATAACAAGCAATGACAGAAGATGCAAAGAGAAGTATAACATAGAAATAAACAAAGAATCTTAGTAACTAATATATCTATAATACCAACATTAGCAAGAAAATATTTCAGAACAAATTAGCAAAAATTAAGCGACTTGCAGTAGCAAATTGGCAGAAATCAAGTAGAGTGCAATCTGTTGGGTTTTATTTGCCCTAAATTTCTTACTATATAGGTTTCCTTGTAGGAAAAGGTTTTTGGATTGACTAATCCTTTTCTTGTAGGAAAAGGTTTTAGGACTCTATAATAGAGGCATGTTCCTTCTAAACTTAATCAGCATTCACAATGTAGTCTTAAGGGCTTTGAGAGTTTTGGTTAGAGGGAGAATTTGTGGGTCACAAGCTTGATACGTTATCACTTGTATGAACCTCCCATGTATTCCGAGTGTATTGGTTGAGGTTGTTTCCCTCTGTATTTTGTACTCTCATATTTATAGTGGATTACTCATCTCCTTTGTGGACGTAGGTCGATTGACTGAACCACGTTAAATCTCTGTGTCTTTTGGTATATTTCTCGTTGTCTTCTTACTCGTGGTCTTTCGAGGTTTGCTTTGCTAGCTTCCGCATTTACACCTGCTTATCCTAACAAGTGGTATCAGAGCCAGATTCAATGACGCAGTCAGGTTCAGTGGTTCGATAATCGATGATTGAACCAGGTTAGAAAGATGTGTTCATCTTGGCGGTGTAGTTCTAGCAGTAACCTTTTTGACAGTAATGATGATTTTGTCAGGGAAATTGTTTCAGAAAGGCTTTTTGTGTTGAGACATAAATTTTGCAAAGGAGATTATGGAGAGGAGAAGCAAGTTGTTGAAGATTAAGTCAAGAATGTGGACAAATTTATTTTGTCAGAAATTCAGGCCAAGGGGGAGATTTGTTGGGTTTTATTTGCCCTAAATTTCTTACCATAAATAGGTTTTCCTTGTAGGAAAAGGTTTTGGATTGACTAATCCTTTTCTTGTAGGAAAAGGTTTAGGACTCTATAAATAGAGTCATGTTCCTTCTAACTTAATCAGCATTCACAATGTAGTCTTAAGGGCTTTGAGAGTTTTGGTTAGAGGGAGAATTTGTGGGTCACAAGCTTGATACGTTATCACTTGTGTGAACCTCCCATGTATTCCGAGTGAATTGGTTGAGGTTGTTTCCCTCTGTATTTTGTAGTCTCATATTTATAGTGGATTGCTCATCTCCTTTGTGGACGTAGGTCGATTGACCGAACCACGTTAAATCTTTGTGTCTTTTGGTATATTTCTCATTGTCTTCTTACTCGTGGTCTTTCGAGGTTTGCTTTGCTAGCTTCCGCATTTACACCTGCTTATTTACGGTCCTAACACAATCAACATCCATACTTCATAAAATTCAACTCAAAAAGGAATTTACTACACACTACATAAAAACAAAGAAGAGAATGTATTGAACAAGTTCAGAAGATCCTTTGTCAATCATCAGCTTCCATCCAATCCCATCAGTATCATCAAAGTCATCCTCCTCTTCAGATGTTTCCATAGCTACATCTTCTGAATGTTGTGCTAGGGTAGGCAGATCAATGATATCAACAAGGAGATCTTCTCTCGACCATCTAACATCTACCTCGAGTACTTTTTCTGATGAACCAATGTCATCGTTAGTATCTCTCCAAAATTTTTCTTTAATATTAGGACAATTCTCTTCCTCTAAATCATACAAATCCATTGAAACTTTATGTCTTGCATAATATACATTTTTCTCAATTGAGTCTTTCACATAAAAAAAATTGATGCACTTGAGATACTAGTACAAAAGTATCATTTGTGTTGCATTGTTTATTGAAGTATACCCAAGTCAATCCATATTCATCAACTTCGTTATGAAACCAATCACATCAAAAAAGTACAACACTAAAGCAACCCCAACAATCAATATCAATGATATCCTGAATAATTCCATAATAGATAACCATTCCATCGATAGGATTTTGGTCCCTAGCGCTAGTAAAACTATATGTTGATACTGACAAAGTAACTCCACTATTCTGAGTCTTGCAAGGGACATCCCGTGTCTTTGTATGAAATCTATATCCATTAATGAAATATCCAGTATATCTTTTAGCCACAAAATTAGGTCCTTTAGCTAGCCATCTTAAATGATTGGAAACTTCTATATTTTTAACTTTAATCCTAAATCAATCACTGAATTCTCTACTATGGATTTGTGCTTTTACCCATGTATTTCCTCTAATAAGATTATCAATTACATTCTTATGCTCCTTGCAAGAATGATATGCAATTTAAACAATGTTAAACACATTATCATAAATATAAATGATGTTTAGAAACAAATGACTATTTTATCTTACTCGATGAATGTCTCTTCTTTTTCATTTACGGTATTGAACAAAACATATCGATGAACTTCATACCTCTCATGATTCTCCATGTTAAAAGTCTTTCCTTTCCTTTTATTCATACTTCTGATTGGATGACCTATCTTAGGAAATAAAGATAAAGCATCACCTTTCTCTATTTAATAGTCCTCATCATCCTCAGTTTGATAACTACTAAATGTTGTCTTCACCTTTTCAGGTAGGTATCTCGAAATACCGGTCAAACAGTCTATAGCTGAAAAACCCTCCACTAATGCCCCTTCTGGTTTTTTTCGATTACGAATGAGCCCCTTGAAGTCACACATAGTTCTTTCAGTAGAATACATCCAACCAAATGAATCGGGCCTCCAAGCTTAATTTCATCCACTAAATGGATAGGCAAATGTGTCATTAAATAAAAAAAAGATGGAGGAAAAAACTTTTCAAGCTCACATTCTATATCAATGATTTCAGCCTTTAGCTTATTAACAACGGTTCTTCTTATAACCTTACTACATATGGCTCTAAAAAAATCCCTCAACCTAATTAAGACCAAAGACACATTCTTAGGCAACACTTTTCTAACAGCAACTTGGATCAAGTAACGCAAAATGACGTAAGCATCATGGCTTTTGTATCCTGATACTTTCATATCTTCTAATTACACACGACTTGATATATTAAAGGCAAATCCTTTTGGTAGTTTGGAATCTTTTAAATAGTGCAAAATAACCCTTTCTCATCTGGTTTCATAGAGAAACAAGCATTAGCCAAATGAATATTTCCAGTATCACAATCTTTTACTGGTTGAAGCTCTTTGTGTATCCCTATCTCATGCAAATCATAGCGAGAATTTATATGATCTTTGGACTTTCCAAGTATATCCAATAAAGTCTCAAGCAAACTGTCACAAATATTCTTCTCTATGTGCATCACATTAAGATTGTGCCTCAATTAGTTGGTTTCCCAATAAGGCAACTCAAAAAATATGGATTTTTTTCCATGGACCATCATTCTTTTGCTTTCTTTTGGCCCTTCCCAAAAACATTATTGAATTCACGAAGTTCTTCAAGAACTTGTATGCCTAATAAGGGAGTAGGTGCAACTCTATGCTCCTCTTTACCTTTAAAGAATTTTTTATCTCTTCTATATGGATGATCATGAGGTAAAAATGCTCGATGACCCAAATAACACATCTTACGACTGTGTTTGAGATATTAGGAACAAGTACTATGATTGCAAGTGGGGATTTTCCCTTGGTACTCCATGTGGAAAGCATTGAGAATCCTAGAAAATCAATAATTGTCCACAATAAAGCTGCACGCAACATAAATATTTGATTAGTTACAATATCATATGTTTCCACTCTCACTTCCCATAGTTTCTTCAACTCTGCAATCAGTGGTTGTAAGTATACATCTATATCATTTCTCGGAAACGATGGACCTAGAATAATCATTGATAACAATATATACTCCGACTTCATGCAAATCCATGGTGATAAGTTATAATTCATCAACATAACCAACCATGTGCTAGGGGAAATGCTCATAGTTCAAAATGGATTAAAACTATCGCTTAAAAGACCCAATCTAACGTTATGATCATCACTAGCGAAGTCATCAGTATGCAAGGAATCAAAATCCTTCCAAGCTTCTCCATCAGCAGGATGTCTTAAATTTCCATCTTTGAGTCGTTCAGTATATGTCATCTTATAGCTACAGATGTTTCAGAACACATGAATATCCTCTGAAGCCTGGGCATTAAAGGAAAGTACCTTAAAACCTTTGCTGGAATTTTAATGACCTTATTAGTCAAGTCATCACGGACATTCTTCCATATAGAATATCCACACACTGAGCACTTGTATAACTTTGCAGTGTCATTCCAGAATAACATGCAATCGTTAGGACATGCATGAATTTTTTTCATAATGAAGACTTAAATTTTTTATCACCTTTTTTGACTTGTAGAAAGACTCAAGTATCTGAGCAAAGGGAAATGCCTCTTTTATCAAGTCCAAGAAATCTGGAAAGGCTACATTACTCTAATTGTGAATGCATTTAAACAAGTATAACCGAATGGTGAAATTCAACTTAGAAAAATTCTGACACCACAGACACAAGTCGTGTTTCCCTTCTTCAATTAATTTAAAGAATTACTTTGCATCTTTACATGGTCCCTCTCTTATTCCTTCATGCCTCGGGTCATCCGCTACATTTCAAAAAGTATCTTGAAGTAGTTTATCAATACCGTCTTTTCTGTCGAAAGTTTCATCATCATTGGTTAGATGCGGCGTACTTATTGAGGAAAACCCTTATCCATGGAAAATCCATTTCGTGTATCCATTAACAAACCATGACCTTGGGAAGCTCGTTCAGATGTCTTATCTAAAAAACCATTAACTCCATGGATATACTCATTAGTGAATCTTCGAAGATTCATCCAGCTTTTATCTCCAACTTCCATTTAATATCCTATGTCACATGAGCAAAACATTAAAAAAACAATTCATGAGTACAAGCACTATCAACAAAACTTTACCTTTCAAAGTTTGAAGATATTCTTGTACTTTTTTGTTTCTATCAAAATCATGATTGTAAATTATCTAATTTAGGTCATTCGGTAAGTGAAATTTAGTTATATAACCTATATTTTACTTGATCATTTAATTCCTCAATTTATTCTATAGTACATTGTAGGTACTGCCTTACAACACAGAAGAAGAATTATTATAGACAATAAGGTAAAAGTAATTCACAAAAATGGTATAAATGTCCTGATAAGATCATTTTAGATCACTTTAAACTAATAACCAAACAACAATTCGTAACCTATATTTTACTTGATAGTTTGATTCCTCAATTTATTCTATAGTACATTGTAGGCATTATGCTTCAGCTAGTACTAATCCTAGAGCTAATGAGTAACAATAGAATAAATCTGGTGACTCGTCTATTAAGTGATTTTTAACAATTGGTCTTATCTTTTATCATCTTTTAAATATTTTATTTATTATATGTTATTCTACCTTTTCAAAAGTATTTATATTCTTTCAAATAAACAGCCAATTCTAGATATTATATGAAATCTGAAGTCTCTTATTTTCCAGAAACAAATTTCTGGACAAGTTATGTATATAATTTTTTTTAGCTTTTGACTTATAAGTTACTTTTTACAAGTCCATCTAAACAATAATCTTCCCAATGAATGAATGACAGTGAGATAACTATCTAGGTAGCACATGTTACCATGTTGGAAGAGAGAACTGGGTAATTTATCATGGATATTTGAAACAAAAATAAAAAGATCTGATACTAAGCTACAACATCTTCTAATTTACTACAACAAGAGCTAAATTTCTTAAAATTCACTCCAGAAGAAAGAATGGGACAAACGTCTAGAGGGAAGAAGGAGGGATGCATCTGCTTCATACCATCAAGAAAAATGAAAATGGCTTAGCCACCAAAAAAAATGAGGAAACTAAAGCCAGATAGATCACCTCTTTAGAATAAAAGACACGATGTTGGGGTTCTACTATTATAACTGCTACAACTCCTTATGTGAGAAAGAACCCTTATTATAATAGTGAACAAGAACTCTTGCTTGAGTATACCATTAATCCTGATGAGATATGCATATGCCCTATGGTTTAACTCACAGTGGATTCCGTGCTTGAATGTAATGTGCAGTTTTGAATTCAGTTTGATTAGATGAATCTTTTCCTTTATCCTACACCTAGTGCTTTACATTCTTAAAGAAGGCATCTGTCCATTCAATTGGAATTTCATTTGTAGAGGTATACTCCAGTTAGCAATATCCAACTTATCTTCCTGAAGTCAAGTTCCACAAAGAATACACATACAACTACGTTTATAAAGGCTACTTTCATTTTAACTCTTTGTTTCTAATTCAATTGCATGTCGACTCATGCAAAGGGTTAACAACAAATAGGTCAGTAAAGCAGTAAAGTAGTAAAGCCGTAAATCCACTTAGAAAGGCACTAATAACTATTCTTTGTCTATTCTCTGTTTGTTTGGGATAACTCCAAAAACCAGTAAGCTTGGGCAACATTCATAATGATATGAAAATTAAATTTCACAATAATAACTTCAAACTTTCGATTAATGGGAAATTTAAGTTCACATAGATAGGCCAAATGCAATATGCAAATCAAAATACCCAAAGCCCTAAGACAAAATAACCTACAAAACAACAATTCTTTTATAAAATTGAAACTCAGCTTCTCAATGATTTTTTCACAGAGTTATAAAATCTTCACAAAATTTGAGTTACAAAATTTAAACTACAAATGGATTACGTATAACACACCTAAATAAGAACAAATAACAGACATTTCAACAAAACCATTTGTTATTCTTTACAATTTTTAGAAGCCCCTTCAATGGAATTTCAAATTCTGAAAAAAAGTACATCTAAAACGAAATAGAGACAATGAGGACTTAGAAATCACCTTAAAAATAGTGCACCTCTTTATCTATAAGCTTAATGTTGAAGAAAACTATTTTTGGAGATGAATTCCTGAACGTTTTTTGTAGAAGATGGAGGAGTCACCAAAAAAGATGACCAATGATTCTCTTCACCGAAGCTCAAACGTTGTTGTGGAAGATGAAAGAGTCACTAGGTTCTGGAAATTTAGAGAAATTAAGTGTTTAAGTTTTTTGAAAATGTATTTTAGAGGACTTAGTTCACTAAAATGAAAAAAAAAAAGCGGGCTACAGACTAAAGTAATGGAGGGAAATAAATTTTCTCATAAAATTCGTGGGTTGGGCAATACTTTTTTCGTTTTCACTTAACCAAGTCGTTGCCACAGACTATTTTTTCGCCACGGTTAATAAGTGTGTGGTCATAGATTCTCTATTGAAGCGATTATATAGATGATACCACAGTTTTATATGAGAAATTGTTCTACTATATCTAAGAATATATTGCAACGGTTATAGCTGTCGCAACACATAATCTATTGCCACGGTTGTAGAATTGCTGCCAAATAAGCGTTGCATTAAGTCAAATTTCTAGTAGTGTGTCCTATTCAAAATATTAACTTGCATATCAAAACACACGAGCTATAAAGTGAAGAAAAATAAAATTTCAATATGTCCGTAGCTTATAAAAAGTAAAGCTACATAAGTTCAAGAAAACTAATTATGTCATTACAATTCAAGACACATAAACATACATTATTTAACTAATATATCGATGCTTCACAGAATACAATTTTTGCACCATATGTTTAGAGGTGACTCATGTAGCCTACATACGTTTTTTTATTGGACTAATATTACGAACACTATTTCAGAATAACTAATTGATCGTTATTTTTAATAAGTGCTAATTTTTGTTATCTAATTCAATACACATGCATGCATTGTTTTTAGTAGTAAGATGTCGATAATTTGCAAAGTATAACTTACATAAACCCCATAACATAAAACTTAAATTATATTATATCCCAAATCTTTTCTATTTTACAAAAGTCTCTTAAAAATTGTAGCATCAGGATACATTATATTCAGTCGGATACATAAATTTGGATACGTTAAATAACTTAATTGTTGCATTTAAATAGCAACCTACATGTAAATTAATTATCAATCACATGAATCACGCAAAATAAATTGATATCAATCAATTCAAATCCGTAACAGATTCAGAGAATTTAATATTCAATCTTTTTGTCCTCCATCTATTTCAAATCATAACATATACAACAAATATGTTGATTATATCGATTTTTTTGAGATATTCATTCGGGTGAGCGATCTAAGTTATGAACGGTATAATAGTATTGAAATAGTGGTTGCGCAAATAATTTGTTTTGTGAATCTTAAATCAATCATTATGGTTGAATTGAATCTCAAATTCGTTGTTGATACATTGATGCTACATCTGGCGATCTATCAACCCCCATTAGTCGATGTTCAAAACAACACGAGAAGATCTATCAACAATGATTCAACTTTGTTGATTCTGGTAATTTTTGATGTTTTTGTTCAAATAAGAGCAAAAAATAACAATTTAAATGCTGAAATTGTTAATTTGGTAAAGATGGAGATGAGTGTCTTACGGGTGGAGATGCCACCAAATTATTTTCCATGTTCAATCTTTTTCGATCAGAACTCAAGCTAGTTTTTTCTATCTATTTGTGTTTGGCATTGCTTGAAGAGTTACAAAACTTTAATTTGATTCGAAAACATCAAACAAAGATATTTCATTTAATATATCATTGACTTATTCAATGTTTGCACGTTGTTTCACCGTCTGAATTTGTTACTTTAGTTTATGAATTTGAAAGATACATTGTTAGCCTTGAGCGAGAAATATATAATTGTGGGAGATTCCAGCTAGACGAATCTTATGTACACGCAATTTTTTTAGCAATAATGTTACAGACATACATCTCGCTATTCTAATTATTACATTGCATCAAATATGTATCAAATACATTAATACATCATACATGTCTGAAGAACAATAATATTACATATATGCATCTCCAACTATCTGATTTTGCTTTGCATTCCTTCTATTTTTTTTTTTATCTTTTTGAATATTTATATCATAAGTGGTGATACATTACTTATTCCAAATAGATACATAACTAATTTGACGTATATCACTAGTGTTTTTAGATCTTTGAGTTAGTGTGCTGATATATAAAGTATCAGATTCATGTCATTTTTTTTTTGTGTTTTAATAAATATCTTTTAATTTTTGAATTTGTATATGAATATATAAGTCATGGTACATTAATGGTTATAATTTGATTCATTACTTTTTAGAAAAATATACTCTACTTTATATATTGAAGTGTTACTATTGACAAATAAAAATTTGTTCAACTTTGAGTATATTTACGCTTGCATCTCCAACTATCTGATTTTGCTTTGCATTCCTTCTATTTTTTTTTATCTTTTTGAATATTTATATCATAAGTGGTGATACATTACTTATTCCAAATAGATACATAACTAATTTGACGTATATCAGTAGTGTTTTTAGATCTTTGAGTTAGTGTGCTGATATATAAAGTATCAGATTCATGTGATTTTTTTTTTGTGTTTTAATAAATATCTTTTAAATTTTTGAATTTGTATATGAATATATAAGTCATGGTACATTAATGGTTATAATTTTTATTTATGAGGGGAAACCCTCTATTTATACACAAAATTTACAGACTTTTGGCCAAAAAATGGCCGACATCTACTTTACACATGACCCTTTTATATTCGGCCGACACAAGAAAACAAAATACTTACTATTACTACTTTACATAATGGCCTCTTCTTTATTTATGGCCGACATACACACTATTTACTTTATGACTTTTACAATTGGCTTTTTACAGCCGACACAACACGATAAAAAGTATTACAAAAATATTTTACTTTTTTTTTTTTTTAATTCTAAAAGTACCTCAGGGATTATGTCATCCCCTTGGTTACATTTTGAACAAATATGGTCTGGGTAATTGTGTCCAACTAGCTTGCAGTATCTCGTCATTAGTTCTTCGGATATGAATCCTTGCTTTATTGCTCTAGTTGTTGGCGTAGCTTCTGGTTTTAACAGGGACAAAATCCATTTTTGGACTTCTTCCATATCTGCTTGTCTTATTTCTTTCGAATTGGCATATATCATTAGGTGATCTCTCGAATAGTAGCTCCATATGGCGTTGCCTTGTAAATAGTTATTTGCTAGCTCTTGTATAATAGTTGATAATCCAATTATCCTTTTATTGGCATAGAAATTGGGTATCTCAACTCTTGTTATCTCTGGCTGTTGGCCTATATCTTCTGGGATTATCATTTCCGCGTGTTAGCCCAATTTTGACTATCTGGGTCATTGGCTTTATTTCATCATAGAGTACTCGCTTGTGCTGGTGCTGTGTAGAATCTTAGAAAATAAGTTTCCTTTTGTTATCTTTTTATATATTAAAAATTGCTTTGTGGACCTCTGGGATTCCAATTATTTCTTCACATGTATATGTATAGACTGTATTTAATAATCCATAGTTATAACAAGTTTTAACTAGGTTTGGATTAGTTTTTGGTTGTGCAATTAACTTGTTATAGCCTTGTAGTTTTTGGGTAGGTAGTCTGGGTTTTTTCTAATGTCGTGGTAGATTTGGGTTTTTGATTTAAAAAGTTTTGTATCTTGTATAGGTTTTCAATATATGTTCGAGATATATGGTTGTATGTTTTCTTCTCTTTATGCAGGCTAGCTGCATAGGTAGATGTTTGTGGTGTTGAAGCATCTATTATTTGTACCTTTGGAGTAAATGGTTTGGTAAATACGCTATTTAGGTTTATGTTTTTTGGTGTAGGTTTCTCCATAGCTCTTTTGCTTGTACCTGCAGCATCAGTAATGTCATGGGTTTTAAGGAGTTTCCCAACGTCTCCTTTTAGTTCTGGCTGTTTTTCGTCTGCCGAACGACGTAACTCCGCATTTTTAGAGTCATGCTGCTGACTATTAGCTTTCAGATTTTGCACATCTGTATCTATTTTTTCCACTTTCTGACATAGGTTTGTCATCATTGCCAATAGATCTTTCATTGTATCTCTTTCTTGAGAGGTAGTCTACAATAAGATTTTCATCAGTTTTAATAATCTCGATTTTAAATGTAAAATTTAATATATTTAATATCAATCTTCTTATTTCTTTTGTTGTAACTGAATCATCTATCTTCTTGGTTATCCACCACTTTACCTGTGTGTTATCTGTTCTTACAACAAATTTATTGTAATCTATATATGGTTCAAATGCTAATAAACATTTATATAATGCAAATATAAAAAGTATTACAAATATGTTTTCAAATAGCAAACATATTTGTATTCTGTCTTTGAAATTATATTTATCAAATGATCTTTTTTATCGTTATCTGTTCTGACTAGTTGTGATAGTTCAATTCTATGTATAAGGATTTTAATTTTTTCCATATTTTTCTTACCTTTTTATCTATCTTGGTTCTTTTTATTTTAGTATTTTTATTTTTATCCATCATAATTTTTTATATAATATTTTAAAAAGCTTACACTCTACTTTATATTGAAGTGTTACTATTGATAAATAAAAATTTGTTCAACTTTGAGTATATTTTCGCTTGATAATGATTTAACCACACGGTTGAACTATAAAATTTTGTAAATCTGGTACGATGTTTATATAATGTATGTTTTTTAATTTTTTTTAATAAGATGTATCTTATACACCATGATTGTAAACAATTGTACTAACTGTAATTTATGTTGAAGTATCACATATATAAAAAAAATAACATATATTTAATATATTAATTTATGTAATTGATACATTTTAAAATATAGTGATTTTATATAAAGTGTATCAATAACTTAATAAACAACCTCTTGCATGATAAATTGTGTTATACTTAAATTTATGAAGCTATTTTGTATCAAATTGTTTTTAAAGTTGTCCAATTTTGTATTGTAGACCACAAGCACCATAATTACAACCAAAATATAAAGAAAAATATACATACTTAATTTAAAAAAACAACATATATATATATACAGAGATTAAAAAATATATATATATATTGAAATATAAATTTAAAATAATTAAGTTATTAGAGAAACACTCTAAAATTTATACATACTGTCTATGATATATTGAACAAATCATCTTTGTCCAGTGGTGTGAATGGGCAACTGGACTTTGGTGGTTCATCATTTCACTGGCATATCATGCCTTTGCTTTTTCGCTACTTTTCATATAATTGCTCCATATCTAGTACGAAAATAATTTAATCGAAAATCATTGAAAGATATTGAAATTTCGTTGACAATAAATTCAACAAAATCAGCTACAGACAGTTTACAATCCCTTCAAAATACAGAAGATACATTATAAAATTGCATTGAATGTATAACTCAAAACAAAGTTGTATAAAAACTTACAGAGTATCGATTTCTTGTTGCAGAATATCTTGTACAAATTTAACATCAAATGGGTAATGCAATTCTAACAGTCTTTCATTTTCTTATCCTTATAAGCAATCACTAATTACCAGTCAGTTTGCTTTGATACATAATATTAATATTTTGTATGATATGGTGCAACTTAATATAATGTATAATGTATAATAGATTCAAATAAGATATTCACTATACCTTCATATTCTGAAATGACATATTCAATAGTATTATTTTGTATCAAGTACATGATATGTACAGGTTGATACTTGAATCATTAAATTACAACATATTATATTTCATAAGTTGAAAGTGATACATAATTCTTCAGATTACAATATATTTATAACTTGATACATTGAGAATAACTAAAAACATTATATTTTTGTTCAAATACAAGAAATGTTGTGAGTGATACATATCACATTACAGTCATAACTTGATATGTCGCAATGTGATAAACTTTAGTATTTTATGTAACAAGCTTAGAATTTTATCTATCAAACAATTAAATCGAATGATGATACATTGCAATATAATAACAATACTCTTTTCGGTAATGTATGATGCATTTGAATCAATTACTAGATGCGAAGATTGAACATAAAAAAATAACATAGAGATAGATAAAAAAATGTTACATAGAGTAGAGTGAATCAAGAATTTATGAATGAAACTTTTCTACCTTTTTTCAGTAATGTTCATGCATTTGAATCAATTAATAGATGCAATATTGAACATAAAAAAAAAACGTAAAAATAAATCAAAAATCATTACTTTAGAGAGTAGGTCAAGAAATTGTAGCTGAAACTTTTTTACCTTTTTTTTTTAAAGAAGCTTGACCCATATCAGGAAATAAGGATAAATTATTTGCTTGAAGAAGAAGATGACAGTGGAGAAGACGGAAATATACTGATTAATTGATTTGAAATTGGAGAGAATAAAGAACTGAAAAAAGAAAAGAAAAACGTGGATAAAGGTTGGACACTTATGTATCTGACTGACTTGAAAATTAGGAAAAAATAATGGATTTTGAAAATATTTTAAAATGGTCGGGAATAATGAAAAAATTATGAAAAATAAAGATGTGTGTATATTTTAATTTTACCTCTGCAAATATATATTTTTTTTTGTCATCTAAAAGTTCAAACAAATATCAATATATAACGAGCATGAGATAATTTATATATATATATATATATATAATTATATATATATATATATATACCTATATATCTAAAAGTTCAAACAAATATCAAATATATAACGAGCATGGGATAATTTTTTTTTTATATATATATATATATATATATATTATATATATTATATATATAATTTTGTCACTTATAATTCAAGACATGTAAATTTGTAATAATTAATTATTGTTTAGTCGATATATAAACCAACGACCAAATGTATTTTTTGTATTAAAAGATTTAGACAAATATTAAGTATTTAATGAGCTTAACATAATTTATGATAATCTATGCATATTATATATTCTTCTATTATGAACATTGTTCTAGAATAATGAACATGCTAATTTTGACCCTTATAATTCAAGACAGGTGAATTTGTAATATTTAATTATTGTTTAATCGATCTATATACAAACAACTAAATGTATTTTTTGCATCGAAAGATTTAGACAAACGTTAAATATTTAATGAGTTTAAGATGATTTATGATGATCTATGCATATTATTAATGATATTCATATTACAAACATTACTTTAGAATAATTGTCATTCGTATTTTAAGCATGTGTTAATTTAATCACTACAATTTAAGATCGTAAATGTATAATATTTAATTACTTATTTAATCGATGTGTCAATAATTCAAAAAACGCATTCTTTTGGAGTAAAAGATTCAGACAAATATTGGATATCTAATGAATTTAAGGTGACGTATATAATTTGTGTACACCGTTATTGATGTGGTCTATTATGAATATTGATTCAAAATAATTAATTATTATTAGCATCAATTCAAAATAAATATATATTATTTAATTAATGTGTAGACAAATTGTGAAATATCTTTTTTGGGTAATAAATAATTTAAACAAATGATGAATATCTAACTCATAATCTTGAGGTGATTTATACACATCTATTGGTGGACTTAAATTACTCAAAATAATTGGTTATTGTTATTTAAAGTATATGCTAATTTTAATTACGATACAAGACACTTGAAAATATAATATTTAATTATTATTTAACCGACGTGTTATAAATAGTAAAGTAATTAAATGATATTAAAGATCTAATGAACTTGAGATGACTAATGTAGGTTATGCACGTTTCTTGATGGACATTATATGATGAATACTATTTTAAAATAATGAGTCATTAATATTTTCAGCACGTGCTAATTTTGACGATTATAATTCAGAATACATGAATATACAACAGTTAATTATTATTTAACTTATGTATTGATAACTAGCAAAATACATTTATCTGTAACTGAAAATTTAAACAAGTGTTGAATATCTAGTAAACTTGAGATGACTTAAATAGTCTATACATTTTACTTAGAGACATTATATTGTGAACATTGTTCCAAAATAATTGATTATTAATATTTTTAATACATGCTAATTTTAATCATTACAATTTAAACCACATGAATATACAAAATTTTAATTATCATTTATCTGGTACATGTCAATTAATAAAATGCATTTTCTTACCTAATAAAATCCAAATCAAAATAAATACAAGTATTAGAACTTTTTTTTTATAATAGAAATAAATTAGAATAATTATATAGACATATATTAATTCGTGTTTGTTCAGTAATTTGTTTTATTTATTTTTTATATCAAAATTTAAGCTACTTAATCCATATTAACTTTTCATTGCTCTAAAAAATTTTCCTAATTAAGATAGTCAAAAATAAAAAGTCAAATTCCTTTTGAAACTTCCTTTCTTTTGTTTTTTTAAAAAAAGTTCCTCCACATCCTTTCAAAGAAAATTTTTACATAAGACATTTTTAGTATAAAAATTATTTATTTTTAAGTGAATAAATAAAATTTGACACTTGTAAATAAAATTTATTATGATTTTTTAAATAATTTGACACTTGTAATTAAAAATAGTTAATAAAAAAACAAAAGAAGGCAAAGGCCAAAGGCGTTACAACTTTGTTATCCCCAAGCCCAGATGCCTCACACCAAAAATCTCAACAGAAAAAATTTCTCTCCTCTTCTCTTCCAATGAAAAATTTCCCCAATTCTTAGAAACCCTAGAACTTCTCTTTCTCTCCCATCTACTTTTCTCTAGATTTTAGGTTTGACTTTTCTCAGATTGAATTTTCAACTCTCTAATGGGATAGATCAAATAGTTCCTCTTTTTCAATTTCAAGTTTTTGGTGCTCTATACATTGATTTCAACTTGCTTTAATTTATAGAAGAAAGGAAAACTTTTCCCAGATTGATTGATTGTTTTATATATGGACGGATTTGAAGGCGGTGGTGGAAGTAGTAGGAGTTTTATGGAATTCGGTGACGACCGACCTGCAGGTTAAAATTTGCTATTTTTAGATCTTTGTTTGCTTTGTTGAGTTTACTTATAGATTGTTCTTATCAAATGAAATTCATGAAGTAAAAAACAAAAACCTAGTTTGATTTTTTTAAAATTAGAAATGGTGGTGTTGGCCCACCCTAATTTGACTGGATTACTTAGTTTTCTTGCTTGTGCTGAGATTGGGGCCCTGTATTCTATCCAGCTTCATTGATGCAACGCCACAATTATTTGGGTGTTCCTTAAAAATATTTGAATTTTGAGATTTTGTTGTTAGTATCTGGGATTTATGCTTCACTGTTTAAATGGACTTGTTTCTTTGGGGTTCATGGTGTAGGATTCCTATGTAAACTTGTGATGCATATATGAACAAATTACCTAGTGTTCTTGCTGGTGTTTAATTCAGCTTCATTGATGCAATGCCACAATCCATTGGGTGTTTCTTAAAATATTTAAATTTTGAGAATGTATGTTGAGTGATTTTATTACCATAATAATTGTTCTACTGTGATGGTTTCTCTAGGATTTATGATTTACTGTTCATCCTTGGTGTAGGATTTCTATGTAATCTTGTGATGCAGATAGTTTGAGGTCCATGTCGTGTTTTGTTACTCTGCATTGGTTATGTGTCAAATGAAATTTTTTATGATGGATTTGCTTGCTACTGTTGATGGTTGATTTATAAAGTTTGACTTCCTTTTGGTGCTGCAGAAGAAAAATTTGATGCTTCGCAGTATGCATTCTTTGGTAATGATGTTGTTGAAGAAGTTGAACTGGGTGGATTGGAAGATGAAGAGGATGATAGTCTTCCTCCGGTTGGGTTTGATGATGAAGAGTATCAATTAGGCCGAGAAGAGGTTGCTTTTGGCTTTTTGCATCAATGTTTTTAGATTCCTTTTTTAATTGTTGTTTTTAACCCCCCCCCCCCCTCCCCCCCCAAAAAAAAGATTCCTTTTTTAATCGTACGTATGTTGGTGAATGGTGTGTCAAATATCAAAACAACTTTGTGTACATACCTTCAATTTTCTTCTGATTTTGCTTAATAGCTTCTTTCTAGACGCTGCTTTATTTTTACTACTCCTATTTAGAATGTTTAATTTGTGTAAGCTTCTACTAAATAGATAGACTCTTAGGTTTGCTTTTCCTCTCTCTCACCTGTGCATTCATTGGTGGAAGTTGTTTTAGTTTTTTTTTTCCTAGTAGATCCTCGTCTTAGGCTTGTTTTTAAATTGATATTTAAATACTTTTATGCTAAGAAATTTGGTTACCTCTGAAGCTAATTTCTTGGTGTGGATTCTTTTAGATAAGCATTAATCACTTAGCTACCAAACATGTGGGAGGAATTCTTTAAGATTTGTATGCTAAGTTTAGATTGTCATGGTTTTGATCATATTTCCAATCATGTTAGAATCTCCTCCAGAAAGTCTGTTATAACATAGTTTTTTTCCTTTTGAATAGTTTAGACGAGATCTTTCTTTAGAAAAATATATTTTTGTTGTGGCATTTTGCCGTAAGGGTCCCAACTAGTTTGGCATTGAGGTATATGTTCCGGTGCTTTTGGTGTTTGTTGCATTCTTTCTGTTTATCCAGACAAAGTCTTTAGAGTTTTGAAGATATTAGGGCCGAGTCAACGGGCTGTTAATCACTCATTTGATTGATCGTGTTAGTTTTTTCCTTTATTCATAAGTTGATTGTGGTAATCGTTGTCTTTTTGAGTATACCTTTATGGGGAATAAGAAGGTTATTACGGACTTTGATGTGTTCGAAAACTTCTTTGATGAGAAATTGAAGCAGATAACAATGTTAATAGTCTTGCATATTTGCAACTTTAGGTGTCGTGCATACTATTACATTTCAAAATCATGGGTTGGTTTCTTTATGTGTTGAATGAATGTGTACTTCAGTTGTACTTTTAGTTCTTAGTAGTTGAGTGCTAAATTGGTGAACCTTGCCTCTAAACAATTTCTCACTTGTAGGGTGGAGCTTTTGGATCTTTATCTGAGATTGATGACCTTAACAACACATTTTCCAAGGTAATTCTTTCTAAAGTGTCTTAGTGCAATGCAAAACATTTTTTTTATTCTTAGTGTGCTATATTTTTGTGAGGAATAACTGAGATGACTTAGCTTCCATGATTTTTCCAAGCACCATGAATTTGGGAGTTCTAGATCCTGTTTAACTTATGTACCCTGTTCTCCAGAATGTTCAAGCTTCACAGGATTGTTAGTACTTTCTTTGGTCTACATTGCCTTCTGAGCAGGACCTTACAATCTTTTGTCCATGTAGCAATGATTTCTGCAAGTTCGTAGTACCGGATGCCCGAGTCTGCTTCAACTTTATAGTACAGAACAAGATCATTTTTCTTTTAAATACAGTATATTTAAGGATGAAATTTCTGACTCAACAGTCTTGTATGACAAGTGTTGGATTTTTCTCAAAATGTTAGAACTCCAGTTTACCCTTATCCTTTCCTGGGAAAACTGCTTTTGAGCTCCTATCTCTTTGGATAACCATTTCCAACATGAGATGTGCCAATCATTATTAGCCATTAGTTGATTGCATTCTCGTTGTCCCTCATGCAGCTTTCTAGAAATCAATGAGGGGGGAAAGAAAGAAAAAAAGCTGATGCACCTAGTTTTTATATCCCTGTGATCAATTCCTTACAAACAATGCATTCAAATTTGGTGTTTGTCTGTTTGAAAATATGTTTTTGAGAGTTGGTACCGTGCATTGTTGTCTTTGCATTTTGCTTATTAGAAATCCGGTTGATTAAGTTCATGGTGACCCTTCATTAAGTGATTTGATGGTACCACAACATCTTGTAGTGCACTTTTACTTAATCAAACTTAGTCATTGATCTGATTCTGGTAAAACAAGAGTGGAGACATTTCGTGGAAGTACTTTCCTGTTCATGTTGACTTGATGTTTTCTTGACATTGCTGGAAGCTCATCGCATTATGGTAGCTTGTCATCTTTTCTTTTTTTTTTCCTCAAAAAAAGATGACAAGCTACCATAATGTGATGAAGTTCTAGCAGATGTCAAGAAAACATCAGGTCAACATGAACAGGAAAGTACTTTCATGACATGCCTCCACTCTGCTTTCATGATAGCTTGTCATCTTAAGTCCTACAAACTGTTGTATTGCTTATTATCAATATCTTACTTGAGCACCTTCTTTCACAGTTTAACAAGGATGATGGTGGTGCCATAAGGCCAGGATTTATTGGTGATCGGGAATACAGAGAGAGTAAGTATACTGTATGGATATTTTTTGGATTACTTCTGGAATATATCCAATTTTGTTGTTATAAAAGCAATATAAATTTGAAAGCAATGCCCAGATACTATTCTTCTTTCTTTCTAGACGTATTCTACTTGTATCTTTTATCTTGGAGCCTTCAGAAACGAAATAGATGGGCTAAGTGATCCAAAATTGTTATATTCGTAAGAACATTCGTATTTATTCGACTTGAGCCTAATTTGGCATATGTTTTTCCTTAGAGGTTCTTGTCCGTTATCTATTATCTATTTGGATTTTGCTTTGTGATGTTAGGGATTGTAGCTCTTTAGTTCCACTACTCCATATTCCATGTGCACTACACGTATATCCTTATGATAATTGGTATAAAATATAATCCAAAGTAATATCTTACTTGTTGACCTTATATATTAACCAAACATTTTATAAGAAAGAAAAATTATGTAATTTGAAATATTTCTTGTTTCTTATGCAACACCACCACCTCCTTCACCACCACCAGAGGTCTTGGGTTCGAGTCTCCTCGAGTACAAAGTCACTTTTAGGGAGCGTTATACCCCCAATGTTGGATTTTTTAACGCAAATTCGTATTTAGTCGGGCTCCAATGCAGGTGTCAAGCACAGGGTGGGAAACAAAAAAACATACTAGTGTATTCTCAGAAAAAGGGGTTGAGGATGGGTAAGGTGTGCACATACTTTATCTCCTACGCTTGTGAGGTAGAGAAATTGTTCTGATTACTCTCAACCCAAAAGAAGTGTAGACAAACATGATAGAAAGGAAATATCAAGATAAACCGAACAAATGAAGGCAATTCAATTTCAAAAGGCAATTCAATGATTGGGAAATTTCATCAACAAGATTGAGCAATTCAGGGGTTGAGAACCAATGAAGATGAACTACGATGGAAGGGAGATGAGAAAGGCACAGGAAATGAACCACAACCAACAGCCAAGTAGTTGGCCATGGAAGAACATTTGAAAACCAAAATACCATATAAAGTGGCTGCTTTGTGTAGCTTCTGGCAAATGAGGCAGTTCTTACCTAAGAGACCTAATGAAAAGAGGGATAATTTTAAGCCCCAGGTGCTTCTTGTGTGGGGAGCAGACAAAGGCTGTGAATCATCTATTCCTAAATTGTAGAATCACAGGAAAACTATGGAGATTGTTTTTGAACCTCGGAGAAATAACATGGAGCATACTTGGGGAAGTTACTGTGGAACAAGCTGGGTTGTTGGCCAAGAATAGAGGCAGGTGGAAGATGGTACCAACAAACATTTGGTGGACAATATAGAAGGAGAGGAATTTTAGGTGTTTCGAGAGCATAGAGAACAATATGCAACATATTAAGCTTAATTGCATCTTGCTATTGTGTTTTTTGTGTAATATCTCTATTATTGATGTTTTGGTTATAGACATATAATCACATAATCATAGATGTAGGTAGTACTCTGTAAATATAGGGCTACTACAACTATTATAAGATTCGGATTCTAACATATATAGACAAAGTTACCCGTTTAAAAAACCCGAACAAATGAAGCTATAGGTAGTAGTGAAAATTGAATAATAAGATACTACATTAAAAATACAAAATACTACTACTAAATAAAGAGAGGATGAGAAGAAGTGGTTGATCCTTGGCTATTCTATATAAATGTACGACTACACTTGGCTACATACTATGAGTAAAAGAAAATATTGACGACTAGAATTGGAGTTACATTTACTTCAATCGTTTCTACATAAGATTAGATCAATGTCGGGTAGTTCCTATGTTGATCGGACTCTTCAATACTGTCAAGGGATGTGTGCCATATTCGCCAAAACTAGTGTATTTTTGGAGAATTTGACACGGGTGTGGCATCGGAAGTGAAGAGTCTGTACAACTTACGGTTGATCAATAATTGTGATCTAATGCTAAAAAACAATTACCCCCTCTTATTCCTTGACACTCTCTCCTTTCTCTGTTTGTCCTAAAAACAATGACACCTTTCTATATTTAGTAAAAGTTTTACTTTAAAATATCTATTCTACCTTTATTGAGATGGTTTATAACCACACCAATATCTATGACTTATTTTAGATCATGTTTCAAAGTCTTCCTTTATTTCTTAAACTTCGTGGTAAGTCAAACACCATCACATAGTTAAAAGTACCATAAATCAATTTATAAGTATTCATAATTAAAAAACAATAAAGAAAAACCAAATAAAATAGAGGTTGACCTAAATTTTTATTCAAAACTTTCAATTTTTTAATGTAAAATAAAATTAGTTACCAAGAATGAATGAAATCGTTTTCTTAGTAGAAAAAACATTCCCTATATGCCTTGGTAATTTTAAGAAAGATACATAAAGTCTTGACTAAAAGTCCTAATCTTTATTATTATAACAAACAATTGAAGAAATTTAATAATACTATGATTTTGTAGAAGGTTCACGCATTTACGTGGCAGTCTCCAAATCAAGCAGATATATGTGTAGCAAGAGAATTTAGGTAAGTTTGATATGAACTAATCTACTTCCCCAAATTTGGTTCCTTTAAAGTCATCCTTGTTACAACTATTAGTCAAAAGAGTGACATGAAATAATATAACTTAGCAAGATAACCTTGAAGGAGATAAAAATTGCCAAAAAGTCGAGTTTAAATAAGTTGCTTGTCAGTTCTATTTCACATGAGAATATTGTAAAGAAAAAAGAACATATCTGTTAATTGTCCACTCATAATCCCATGAATAACTTTTTTGCTCCAATAACCTCAAGTCCCTAATTGGGAAGAGAAACTACGTTAATAGTGCATGGGTGGAATGTGCTGCCTCACGACGAACTATGAATGCCGAATAGTTTGTTTCTATTCAAATATGTATTTTTATAAAATATGATAGTGGAAAGATATGACACTTGGGCCTAATTCAACCCCAAAAGTTAGGTCATTAACGTGTTTGTTATACTCGTATAATGAGACCAATTTCCCATCCCTCTACCGACGTGGGACTTCTTAACACTCCCTTGAACATTCAGACCTCGACTGGAGCGTGAACATTTAGAGTGGGGGCCTAACATCAGTGAACAACAAAATGGGATGGGCCTGACTCAGATACTATGTAAAGATATGACACCTAAGCCTGACTACCCAAAAAGCTAACTCACGACGGGAGGTTTGTCCAAGGTGACCAATTTTTCATCCCTCTAACGATGTGGGACTTCTTAACAATATGAAATCCACATAGTAAACAAGTCCATTTTTTCAAATTATGAAAAGAACCTTGAAAAAGGATGTGACTAAACTCACT
The DNA here is from genome assembly GCA_027705065.1 of Solanum peruvianum. Lineage (NCBI taxonomy): Eukaryota > Viridiplantae > Streptophyta > Magnoliopsida > Solanales > Solanaceae > Solanum > Solanum peruvianum. Next base: position 6,344,894 of record JAKWJD010001766.1, on the reverse strand, counting down.
TTTACAATAAAAGAAGAAACAACCTAGTATTAAGAACCTCTAATTATTAAATTAAGTTGACCTAATATGGATCTAGTGTGTTAGAACTAAATTAGTCCTATCGAACAATGTTGACGAAGATTCATAGCTATGCTTAATGCTTGAAAGGACGCATAGCAACATACCAAATAGTATGGTGAAATCAAGTTGCTCGGAATCAAGTTGCTCGGATTTCACTTTTGGTGCCTGCACCTTTGGGTACTTTGACCAAAATTGATGAGAAATTCGAACAAATCAAAAGTAAAGTGAAATTGAAGAAAATGGAATACCTTACTTTCTCAAAAGCTTATAGAATACCTTTTTTTTTTAAAAAAAGGTAACTTAAAAGCTTATAGAATACCTTGTATCTATAAATTTCTAAGTCCGTCCTTTTCTTTTATTCTTTGTCTTGGATTTTCCTCTTGATCAATATTTTCTCCTTTTATCTCTGTTTGGGTTTCTCCTCTTAATCAATATTTTCTCCTCAAAATATTTGGGAAGTTTTCCATATAATGTCTCATAATTTAGACATTTTTACAACTCTAGTTGTCGATATATGAATTGTTTTTAGCCGAATCTCTGCACTCGTATCTGTACCCCTGAATCTTAGAATTTAAACTATGAGGAATTAGACCTCTAGATCTCCACCCGTATCAGGCACTTGTACCCGAGTTTGAGCAACTTAGTAGTGGAAAGCCATGCGGTCATCTAGGCATAAAGGAATACATCAATATTATGAAGCAAATTTTATACAAATAAGGTTTATGTAAAACGCTCAATCTATTCCTATACAAATTGAGTCTTATTTAGAAAAACATTTTCACTGTGAACACGAGTTATTCAACCACACAATTACAAATTTTGTAAGTGTAATTTTAGTGGAATTCAGTATCCTACATATTTAGAGCACGATTCAGCCACACACAATTATAAAGTTGTAAGTATAATTTTTGTTTACGCCAATATCCTTTATATTCAGCGAAGCCTTAAACATTACAATTTTAGCAAATAGGAATTTAGTTATTTGGAAAAGGAATTTGATTTTTGAAGGGTAAATCAAATTATTCCTAAATTTAAAGGTTAAGTCAATTTAAATTCTTATGGCTTTCTAAATTGATAAAAATGACCAGTTAGTTGGTCTGTAATATACATTCTTTCGAAGCTAAATGTTGGACATAAAAACATCCATTTCAATGTACGAATATCTAAGAAGGCTCTGAATATGTAAAACTCTCAGCTGGTGAGATATATAGGTAATGTGTTTTTAGCGTTCAATTGTAACAAAGATAGGAATAAAACATCAGCACATCCGCCCTAAAACTTTAGGATTCAAATTTTACAATTTCAGCAAAATATCAATATTAATTTAAGATTTTGAATACTACAATTGCAACCATCATTTAATTGCTTCTTAAAAGGATTTTTTTCAACTTTATAAAGCGTATAAAAGTCTATCAATAGTATTAGGATATTTAGTTCAACTTTTAGCGTTTTAGTAGTAGTGCTTTTATGATAAATAGATTAAGTAGCAAATATGCCGAACACCTTGACTGGGAACTAGAGTTTGTTTGGTGATGTTTTGAATTAAAACTCGGTGACTTCACTTTACATGTATCACTTGGTTATCATGGGTCACAATATGAGTTTTTGCTTTTACCTTTCTCGGTAAAGATGTAGTTAGTATGTTATAGTTCTCTAACCATTATAAAGTTGAACATCGTGCCTTATTTAATTCATTTTTGGTCATTTAATTAACTGAAGGTATATCTTTTCCATATGATCAATGTTTCAGGCTCATCAGCTGTTGAGTGGTCACAAGATGCAGAATTTCGTAATTGGATTGACCGGAAAGCTCTTGATGGGGGTGAAATTAATGACAGCAAAAGATGGCCATCAGTGCCATATTCTTCTGCTGCTCACCTTTTGGAATCAAATACTTTGTACAGGACTTCCTCATACCCTGAGCAACAACAGCAACATGAATATCAGCAGCAAACCCTGAACCAACACTACTCCAGTGAACCAGGACTCATCCCAGAATTGCCTTTCCCTTCATTCCCTCCTAGTGCAAGGCATCCACAAGCCTCTGCAAATAACCAGTTACGGAACCCAAATGGTCCAAATCATCCCGGTGGACAGCAAATGCCAGTTTCCTCTCCGAACTTTTCTCCCTTCTTAAACACTGCAAATCAATTAGCTGCCTCGCATCTTGGCCCGCAGTATGGTGGAAAGTTTGCTCAGGGCACGCCTGCTGGGCTTCCCCTTCATAATCAAATTCCAAGCCAATGGTTGAAGCAGTCTACTTTATATCCAGGGGAGCAATCAAGCATGACCAGTAATATGATGCCCCCGCAGTCACATCGCCAAAATGGTTTCGCACCACCACATGGGGGGCTGCAGCTACCCCAGCAACCTGGCCAACAGCACCCCTTGCATCCACCCTATGGCCGTTTGCCAGGGTTGCAATCTCAACTTATTAATCACCATATGTCTCCACCCTCGCAGATGATGAACAATTTTGATATGCTTGGGTTGGCTGATTTAAGAGATCAAAAGGCAAAACTAATGCTGAGAGGCAGACAGGGCATGCATTACCCTCAACTAGGCTTTGATATCAGTAGCCAGAGAAATGTTAGCGCATGGCCAAGATTTAGATCCAAGTACATGTCAACAGATGAATTAGAGAATATTCTTAGAGCTCAGCTGGCTGCTACCCATAGCAATGATCCTTATGTTGATGATTATTATCACCAAGCTTGTCTGGCCAAAAAGTCTGCTGGTGCAAAGTTGAAGCACCATTTCTGCCCAAATAATTTGAGGGATGGTAGTGCTCGAAGTCGTGCTAATACTGATCCACATCCTTTTCTCCAGGTTGATGCTCTTGGAAGAGTTGCTTTCTCTTCTATTCGCAGGCCCCGACCGCTTCTTGAAGTTGATCCACCAAAATCATGTGCTACTGGATGCATTGAACAGAAAATGTCTGAGAAACCCCTGGAGCAAGAGCCAATGCTAGCAGCTAGGGTGACTATTGAGGATGGACTCGGTCTTCTTCTCGATGTTGATGATATTGACCGGTTCCTACAGTTTAACCAGCTTCCAGATGGAGGAGATCAGTTGAAACGCAGGCGGCAGGTTCTGCTTGAGGATTTGGCCTCATCACTTCAGCTAGTTGACCCCCTAGGCAAAAGTGTCCACACTGTGAATTTGGCTGCTAAAGATGATGTTGTCTTCTTGAGGATCGTCTCACTTCCCAAGGGCCGGAAACTGCTAGTACGGTACCTTCAGCTTCTTTTCCCTGGAAGTGAACTGACCAGGGTGGTTTGCATGGCTATTTTCCGTCATCTAAGGTTCTTGTTTGGTGGGATTCCAAGTGATCACGGTGCAACCGAGACTACTGTGAACCTTGGAAGGACCGTGTCGCTTTGTATTTGTGAATTGGAGCTCAAAGCACTCGCTGCTTGTCTTGCATCAGTGGTTTGTTCAGCAGAGCCTCCTCCGCTCCGTCCTGTTGGAAGCCCTGCTGGAGATGGGGCATCTGTTGTTCTAAAATCTATTCTTGAGAGGGCGACTGAGCTCTTAAGAGATCCCCATGCAGCTGGCAAGTGCAGCATGCCTAATAGGGCATTCTGGCAGGCTTCGTTTGATGCATTTTTTGGGTTACTCACGAAATACTGTTTCAGCAAATACGACACTGTAATGCAATGTTTCTTGACACAAGGCACACCGGATGTGGCTGTTAGTGGATCTGATGCAGCCAAAGCTATTAGTAGGGAGATGCCTGTTGAACTTTTGCGTGCGAGTCTTCCTCACACTAGTGAACAACAGAGAAAGGTCCTGTTAGAATTTGCACATAGGTCCATGCCTGTGCTAGGTGTTGGTAGCCAAAGTGGGGGAAGTGGTGGTACATGATTTTTATTGGAGATTGATATCAGGTATTTGATGTTCCCTTGAAGATTGTCATGAGGTATGTCAAAACGCGCTGGTTCATGGATTGCTTTCCTTGGCACATGTGGTGTTTATGACAAATCATTGTTGGAGTTGCAGGACATGGAGTCGGATCATCTGTAATATTCTGGTCGGAGAGCAAGAAACTTCATTCTCTTTAGACATGGATGTGGTCATCCCTGTTGGTACTGTGCTGCTTCAGACAAAGTTGTGAAGTAGGCTGTTGCTGTAATATGTTCTAGTTTTCTTTTTAATCTGGAGTTTTATCGTATGCTGTTTTCTCATCCATGATAGTCCTATTTTCTGAGGGATTTTTTAGTATAACTTTGTACAGTGTTCAACTAGAGAAAACATTCAGCTTCTAGTTTTGGAGGATATGGGGAGGAATTTGTTATAAGTTCCCAATGTTTGATAATTATGTGAATGAATGTTGAAGCTTTGGAACAGTTGATGGTGGGTACCCCGTTCCAGCTTATGCTATAAGAAAATATTCAAGAAGTTGAATATGAGGGAAGTCTAGTTATTCCCTGTGAAATTGATCCAAGGACAGGTATTCAGTTTCAAGGTGCAAAATGTTGAGCTAAAGCTCAATTCATTGCCTTTTGAGAGGTAATGTTTTGCCTTGAGCCTGAGATATTCAGACTAGACAAGTTATGACTAATATCAAATACAGCCAGGGAAGATAGTTTTAACAGAAAATAAAATCCTCAGTACGTAAAATAGCGCCTGGGGCTTTGCTTTAGTGGCAAGAGTATAGTGCCTTGGTGTATTGGATAGGTACATGTTACAAGTTTGAACCACAGTATGGATGAAAGCCTGGTATTTAAGTGGAGAAGAGTTTGAACCACTATATCTTGCTTACAAATTATTGTGGCTTGTAATGTTAGTAAGATACAGTAGTGCATGAATTGCACTAGGATATATGGTACTTCAAAATAAACAATGTTGTTATTGAGGTCGGAATGAATTTTTATTCACATCGTGATTGAACAATCATGAGAATACTTAATAAATGTGCATCATTCATATAAAATCTTTTCAAACACTTTTTTGTTTATGCAGATTGTGAACATATACGATTTGCCAAATTCTCAATTTTGCCCTTTCAAGATCTTTCTTTTGTCAATTTCATTCCTTAAATAATCACTTACCTTTGAAGCTCTATTAGAGTGCCAATAAGGTTTAAGCCATCAACATAAACAACAAGTATGACAAACTTCAATGTTTATTTATTTTTCTTTGTAAAAACAAATGGACAAATTACATCATTTTTATAAGTTTTTGAAAAGAAGTCACTAAGATGGTTGTATCGCATGTGTTCAAGTTACTTCAAATCGTACAATAGTCTTTTTACAATCTAATTGAGTACTTTTTTCAAAATTTTGAACTATATAATTTTCGACATTAAATTCTTTAGAAATTTAACAAGTAAAACATGTAATTAATTATTTATGAGATTAAAAATTAGAGAACCTTTTTATTTCCTATGGCTTTATTGATCACGTGTGAATTATGATGCTACTTTTAGTTGTCAATTGTTTAAAGGTAATTGAAGCAAAATGTTATAATAGTATCGTAGTCACTTAAAATTTATTAAATATAAATTTATAAAATTGTTCGAATTATGTTAAATTAATGAATATATTAGTCCAAATAAATATTATGGATTAATATAATTAAATTTAATTAAAACCAGCTCTATAAAGCCCATATGATATTTCACTTAAATCTGATTGGCCGAAGGGAGCCTTGTTCCAATCGCAACTCCTCTATTCTAAAACTATAAATAGGGGTCTCATAATTCAGAAAGAGAACCAATAATTCTAAAGAAAAAGTTAGAGAAAGCTCGTAGATAAAAAATCATAAATTTCTCTACATGTTCAAGAATTCAAAGATTCAAGTGCTTAAGATCAAGATCAAATTCAAGAACGATCAAGATCAAGACCACCGAATTCAAGATTAGCTCCATGCCCTTGAATTCAACTAGAAAGTCAAGATCAAGATAAAATTCAAGTCAAGATCAAGTTCAAGACCAAGATCAAGTTCAAGAACAATCAAGATCAAGACCACCAGATTCAAGACCAAGCTCCAAGCACTTGAATTCAACTAGAAAGTCAAGATCATGATAAAGTTCAAGTCAAGATAAAGTTCAAGTCCAAAATCAAGTTCAAGAACGATTAAGATGACCACCGGATTCAAGATCAAGCTCCAAGCCCTTGAATTCAACTAGAAAGTCATTATCAAGATAAAGTTCAAATCCAAGATCAAGTTCAAGAACGATCAAGATCAAGACCACTAAATTCAAGATCAAACTCCAAGCCCTTGAATTCAACTAGAAAGTCAAGATCAAGATAAAGTTCAAGTTCAAGAACGATCAAGATCAAGACCAGCGAATTCAGGATCAAGCTCCAAGCCCTTGAATTCAACTAGAAAGTCAAGATCAACATAAAGTTCAAGTCAAGATCAAGTCCAAGTCCAAGTTCAAGTCGAAAATTAAGTTCAAGAACAATCAAGATCAAGACCACCGAATTCAAGATCAAGCTCCAAGCCATTGAATTCAACTAGAAAGTCAAGATCAATACAAAGTTCAAGTCCAAGATCAAGATCAAGTCCAAGTCCAAGTTCAAGTTCAAGTCCAAGATCAAGATCAAGATAGAGATAAATCCCAAGTTCAAGATCAAACTTTAAATCCCTTGAATTATATTTGAAAAATCGAATTTAGAGGAACCATAGAGATTGTAAAACTCACGCTTGAAATAATAAATCGATTGTTGCTATGATCTTCCATTTTTTATTATTATTTTCTCGACGCGAATTTTTATTGTCTACAAATTCTGGCACGCCCAGCAGGACAATCTCTACCTCTCATCTCAACTTTTCAAGCATCAAAGAATATCAAAATGTCTTCCACTATAGAAGAACAACTAGCAAGCATAACTAAAGCAATTGAAGGCCTGACAAAGTGCGCACACAAACAAGATGCTAAACTTTCAAAGCTAACAAATAAGATAAAAAAACATGATTGAAAGAAGAACAAGTTAATCACCTCTCAAGCTTTCTAAAATTTAACACAAAGAAGTATGTTGCGTAAAGAAAACAAAGATCAAAGAGATTTATATCTCAGATGAAGGTTTGATTCCAACTGATTAGTTAAAGAACTTTATCATAGAGACAATCGAAGACAAATCTGAGTCTTCATCCAAATTTTCTCCCATATATGCAAAACCATATACACAAAGGATTGATAACTTAAAAATGTATGAGGGTTATCAACCTCCCAAGTTTTAACAATCTGATAACAAAGGAAATCCCAAACAACATATAGCGCACTTTATCGTGAATTGCAATGTTGCTGGGTACGTATGGTGATTATCTTGTTAAAGAGTTCGTTCAATCTCTCAGAGAAAATGCATTTGATTGGTACACAGATCTTGAACCTAATTCTATATAGATAGTTGGGAGCGATTAGAGCAAGAGTTCTTTAATCGTTTCTATAGCACAAGACATGTCATTAGTATGATGGAACTTACAAAGGCTCGTCAAGGTGAAGATGAGTTAGTTATTGACTTTATCAATCGCTGGAGAAGTCTGAGCCTCAACTGCAAAGATCGCCTTAGTGAAATTTCTAGCATTGAAATGTGCATTCAAGGTATGAATTGGGTCTTCACTATATTTTGCAAGAATTAAATCCCAATACATTTGAAGAGTTGGAAACTCGTGCACATGACATGGAATTAAGCATGAGACTTTAAGAGAAGATCAACAATCTCCTGTCTATGGGCAATTCTGCATCCGGATATGACATTGGAGAGTCAATGTATATCTAGACGCTCCTTAACGCATGAGCTTAAACTGCAAGTTACAAAGCTCTTTGAAACACGAGCTTAAACTGCATGTCACTTAAGTTTTCAAGTTGAAATGCTCCTTAAAACACGAGCTTAAATTGTATGTCACTTAAATCTTCAAGTCAGAGTTAAATCTTCAAGTTGAAATGCTCATTGAAATACGAGCTTAAACGGTATGTCACTTAAATCTTCAAGTTGAAATGCTCCTCGAAACACGAGCTTAAACTGTATGTCACTTAAATCTTCAAGTTGAAACGCTCCTTGAAACACGAGCTTAAACTGTATGTCACTTAAATTTTCAAGTTTAAGTTAAATTTTCAAGTTGAAATACTCATTGAACACGAGCTTAAACTGTATGTCACTTAAATCTTCAAGTTAGAGTTAAATTTTCAAGTTGAAATGCTCGAGCTTAAACTGCATGTCACTTAAATTTTCAAGTTTGAGTTAAATCTTCAAGTTGAAATGCTTCTTGAAATACGAGCTTAAACTGTATGTCACTTAAATCTTCAAGTTAGAGTTAATTCTTCACGTTGAAATGCTCCTTGAAACACGAGGTTAAACTGTATGTCACTTAAATTTTCAAGTTTGAGTTAAATCTTCAAGTCGAAATGCTCCTTAAAATACGAGCTTATACTGTATGTCACTTAAATCTTCAAGTTAGAGTTAAATCTTCACATTGAAATGCTCCTTGAAACACGAGCTTAAACTGTGTGTCACTTAAATTTTCAAATTTGAGTTAAATCTTCAAGTTGAAATGCTCCTTGAAATACGAGCTTAAACTGTATGTCACTTAAATCTGTAAGTTAGAGTTAAATGTTCAAGTTGAAATGCTCATTGAAACACGAGCTTAAACTATATGTCACTTAAATCTTCAAGTTTGAGTTAAATCTTCAAGTTGCAGTGCTCCTTGAAACACGAGCTTAAATTGTATGTCCCTTAAATCATCAAGTTAGAGTTAAATCATCGAGTTAAAATGCTTCTTGAGACACGAGTCTAAATTGTATATCATAAAGCTCTTTAAATTTGAGCTAAATCTTCAAGTTAAAAGGCTCCTTAAGGTACGAACCTAAACTACATGTCACTCCTGGCCCATAAGAGTATAAACTATGTAAGACACAACAAAAAATCACTCACTCCTCCAGAACTATGTTGCGACTTGATCCTCTTCATTGAGGTACGTAGGCACTCAAAACCATATTATAAGTTCAGTTGCATGAGTGTCAAAAAAGTCAAATGTTCCCACTTGATCTGTTACATGAGTTCAAGCTATGAGTAAGCTTTCATAAAACTTTAGACTTGCACCAAATGGTGGTGACTCAATCGGGGCAAATCCTTATGAATAAAATTGTTTCAAGATGAAGTTTTAAAATCTCCAAGTATGCAAGTTCAAGTCTTCAAATTCTTCAAGCCTAGTCTTTGAAGATAAAATATCTCGACAAGACTTGAAGAAGGGGACATTTGTAGTCACTTAATATTTATTAAATATAAATTTATTAGTCCAAATAAATATTATGGATTAATATAATTGATTTAATTATTTAAATTCAGATAAATATGAATTTAATTAAAGTCCGCTTCATAAAGCCCAAATGAGATTTCACTTAAATCTGATTGGCCGAAGGGAGCCCTATTATAATCGCAACTCCTCTATTCTAAAACTATAAATAGCGGTCTCATAATTCAGACAAAAGAACCAAGAATTCTAAACAAGAAGCTAGAGAAAGCTCGTAGATCAAAAGCCATAAATTTCTCTACAAGTTCAAGAATTCAAGAATTCAAGTGTTCAAGATCAAGATCAAGTTCAAGAACGATCAAGATCAAGACCACAGAATTCAAGATTAGCTCCAAGCCCTTGAACTCAACTAGAAAGTCAAGATCAAGATAAAGTTCAAGTCCAAGATCAAGTTTAAGAACGATCAAGATTAAGACCACTAAATTTAAGATCAAGCTCCAAGCCCTTGAACTCAACAAGAAAGTCAAAATCAAGATAAAGTTCAAGTCCAAGATCAAGATCAAGTTCAAGTTTAAGTTCAAGTCCAAAATCAAGATCAAGATAGAGATAAATCCCTAGTTCAAGATCAAACTTTAAATCCCTTAAATTTATATTTGAAAAGGCGAATCCAAAGGAATCATAGAGATTGTAACACTCGCACTTGAAATAATAAATCGATTGTTACTATAATCTTCTGTTCTAGATTATTGTTTTCTCGACGCAAATTTTATTGTCTACAAGTATATTCACAACTTGTAAATTACGGTACACAGTATATACATATTAATTAAGAGGCCAAGAAGTTCTTTTAACAAGTTATATATTTTACGGAATAAGTCACAATACAACTTAATTTGTGTTGGTGAGATAATAATTTCGATAGATATCTGAGTAAATTCGATTCTTCGATTCAATTACTTTTTCAGTTTCATTGTCTAATGCGCCAAAGCACTTGTGTTGTAGACTAGCAGAGCACCTCCTGCAAGAAGTCCAGCCAACGTTACTGCCCAAAGGGCTAAGCCAGTGGTACCTGCAATAAATAAAAGTTTAAATTATATACACTAACAATGATATATATATATATATATCCAGCCAACGTTACTGCCCAAAGGGCTAAGCCAGTGGTACCTGCAATAAATAAAAGTTTAAATTATATACACTAACAATGATATATATATATATATATATATATATATATATATATATATATATTATATATATATATATATATATATAATATATATATATAATATTATATAAAACAATGCAATACAGTATGTTATTGTATGTTTATATATCATTTTATTTGCTAAATTATTTATCATGTTCGGTATAAAAGATCAACTAAAATCTTCATAAATATCACTATAATGTGCGTCTACTAACAAATTAGAATGAGATTATTTAGGTTGAAAACAAGAAAATCTTTTTTTTTCAAAACATAATATACATGCATATACATACATATGTACGGTAGTTACCATACATACATACCCTATCAACATACATACATGACACATACACATCTTAGATGTTATGCATGCATACATATACACATACGCACGTACGTGTCATGTTCTAGTTACGGATTATAGTTGTATTGAGTCTCAAATAATTGAAGTTAGATCATGGATCCTTAGGGTCATGGATCGAGTCTCGAGTCTTGATTATCAAATCGAGGCTCAATTTCAATGTGTCTCGGGTCAAGGTGTGAGCTTGGATTCTGATTCTCAATTACAATTGTGCTCACATTTTTTTTTTTAAATTGTTTATATAGTCTTTGTATTGTGGATTATAGGAATAAATTAGGTTTATCAAAATAAAAGTCTGTATCAACAATTATTATGATTTGTCAAATATTGTTATGTTGCATAATAATTTTGAAATATAAGTTCCCCTAGTAATATGCTAATCACAATTTGATAATGCACAAAATACAAAACTCAAATAATAATAATAATTAAAAGTCATACCGCCAACATAGACATCGCCACTTGGGGACCATTCATCAGGGTTATAAATAGGACTGCATTTTAATCCAAAGTAATATATAAATTAACTAATTTTTTATCTCCACAGTAATTTATGAATCGTCAATTTCATGCAGATTAATAGTTCCATCCTTCTAATAATCAAATTAACGAAACCTGTATCCATCAACATTAGCTCCATATTTCTTCACGAATTGGTAAACACCCTTTCCCTATACATAACAACAATATATGTTCGCAAAATGAAACTATTCATCATGAAAATCGAGTTTTCTAAAGAAAATATTTGACGTATTAAATATAATTTTTTTTAGAAATTCCTTCGTATCAGATACACTCGTAGAAACTTTTTTTTTTTTTTTTTTTTTGACATAAGGTGTCAAGATGAGAACAAACCTTGGCCTTCCTGCCAGAGGCATCAACACCATCTTGCAAGTTCAAGCCTCCATTAATTCCTAATTTACACATTAATTGTGTAAACAATGATCATCAAATGTATCATTACATGATATTTTAATAAAAAATGGTAATAACATAATTACTATTTATCATAATTCGTCAAATTACTAGCTACAAAGATTCATTAGTGCGAAAACAAACTAAAAATTATTAACGATGGGAGATGAAAGACCTCATATATTAACAAGAATTTAAAAATCTAAAGAAAGATTTACACATTGCAAAGTAAATACTATTCAATATGGAATATGAGAAACCTCATATATTGGCAATAGCTTATTAATTTGAAGAAAAAATTAAACAAATCAAGAAAAATAAATGTAAAATAAATTCATACAAATTAAGAAAAACAATCCAATAACTACAAAAATCTCTCTCCAAGTTGATGTTAATTACTACTAGAGTATGACATTTTTTTTTATGTAGGAGAATGAGATCAAATAGTTGGAATTTTTTAAGGTGGACCACATTATCACTTTATTTCAAAGTCGATTAATCTCTAGATCATGTCCTAATTAGAAATATCTTAACAGCTAGAAGAAGAGAAAAATCATTTATATTCGAAACTCTCTTTCCTTCCTAGCTACTATAACTAAAAATTGCAAAACTTACTCGAAAATGAAGGTCATCAATTCAATAAATGTATGCCACAATCAGGTATTACAAAATAGAGAATTAAATCCTCAGAAGAATCGAAAATTCACATAATCAATCAATTAAAATATTATTTTTTTCAAGTATAAAGTAAATATTATTTTCAATGACTTTTGCATATTATACTATAAGGTAAAACTAAGGACATACCATAAGGTTTATTGGTAGTGATCTTCTTGCCCCCACTGGCCTTGACTATCAATTTGGAGTTTGAAGGCCTTACTATTGATGCCTTTTCTACACTGAAGAGAGAGGGTTTAAGGCTAAATGAACTCATCATTATCACTCCACTACTTGCCATAGAGTATACTCTTTTATTTGGTAGAAAAGTTATTTATTTTTCCTAAAACTTTGGTAGATGTTTGTTTTAATTTACTCAATGATTTTCATTTATACATAGGAGTAGAAGGAAAAAACACAACTGAAAATTCATTATTACATGTGGCATTATTTCATTAGTGGATGTGACTATTATTATTATATCATAATTGTAATTAGCATCTAGCATGTTCCAAAGACTTCTAGTTTGCTATGCTCTGTTTAGTGTTTGTATACTTGGAGTTCACTCATTGGATTGGGCTGCCTTTCAATTGAGGTACCTATTCTCAATTACTTTTTTTAAAGCAAAAATAAATGAAAAAAAAAAAAGAAGAAGAAGAGAGATGCACGTAAAATAAACAGGTTGTCGAGTACTGTTGAGTAATTTCAATACTGATATTGGTTTAGTATTAGTTAAATAAATTTTTTTAACAATCTTAATAAATAGGGGTATATGCTGTAACCTTTTTTTTTTCCTGAGAAAAAGGATATTTCTTGAATAACTTTGAATTGAGGTGTAAATATGTAATTATTTTGAGTTTTATAACCCCTTTATATAATTTTTCTTTTATTCAAAATCACAAAATTCAAAAATCTCGTTTATTATTAAAATTTTAGACTATAAATTTAGATATTGGTTATGAACGCGGTATTGAAAGAGGCAATCTGGCCCTTCGAACAACATGATCAAACAAAGGACAAAAAGGCAGAATAAATGTTGATTAAGGTGATTTAGTAATGTTCGTATTAATAATGTTATTATTAGTTATGGCAAATTATCTTTTATATATTATTTGATTTAACAAAACTAGTCTTTGCGTAATTTCTTTTAAAAATATTTACTTCTAAAAATATCATCCACACTCTATACTTTGGAAATTGAAAATGTATTGAGAGAGTAGTCATGTCATTAATAAATTTAATGTATGTGTTGAAATCATTTGTATTACTGTTACATGAAATATCATTGTTTAATAATGCACACCTCAATACGCAGAGAAGTGCATTAATTATACATAGTCTTAAAAATGTACCAAACAAAATTAATAAACAAAATAATGCATACATTATTATTTCAAATACATTTTACTAAAAGATCTTTAATGATCTTTTAATAGAATGTATAAAAATAATATTAAATGAAATATATTAGTTATGTCTGAATTGATTTTACATAGATTATTTCTTCTTATGATGTTTTGTTCGATGTATATAAAACACATACATTGCATAAAAATATTTATTAACAAACCTACCCTCCACAATTAGGGTGGAAAAGATGTAAATAGATTTTTGAGAGACAATGTAATCTTTAACCATGTTAATGCAGCATTACTAACACCATGAATCTTTAAAGTTATTTAGTAGAGTGTATTAGTAAAAATAATACATGTATTAGCTCTGTGTATTAATAATCAGTATAGGACACTTTTTCATGCAATGTGCATTAGTTAAACACTCTTGTATATTAAGGAGTGTTATTAATACCGTAATTTTAAGATCTCAGTATGCAAAGAGATTTAATACATGCATTAGCATAGTTAAAGACCTAATTATCTCTCAAAAATACTTTTACATTTTCTCCACCATTATTGTGGAAGTTATATTTGTAAATAACTATTTTTATATCATGCACACTATTTTTAATAAATCAAATCAAACAATGCATAAGAAATAATATGTGTATAACTAATGCAAACATAACTAATACGATAAATACTAGTGCAAGCTTTATTAATACACAAACATTATTTTTATACACTCTACCAAACAATCATATATTAATAATATACACCTCAATATGCAATAGTTGTAGGTGAAAAAAGACTAATTAGAAAAAAACATTTTACAAAATCAATGCACACATTATTTTTTTGGGAAAGTTCTTTTGGCCAGAATTTGACAAGAATGATATTTTAACTATGTTATTTCACTTTTTAATTTTAATATCCTTTAATTAAAAAATGAAAAATATTAATTTATTTTAAAACAAAAATATATTACACACTAAATTTCCTAACTATTTAGCATTACCGTTGTCTAGACAATAAAATTCGCGCCAAGAAAACAATAATCGAGAATGAAAAATTATAGCAACAATTGTGTTTATTATTTCGAAGTGTGAGTGTTACAGTCTTTATGATTCCTCTGAATTCGCCTTTTCAAATATAAATTCAAGGGCTTTAAAGCTTGATCTTGAACTTAAACTTGAACTTTATCTTAACTTTTACATAAATTCAAGGGCTTCGAGCTTGTTCTTGAATTCGATGGCCTTGATTTTGATCGTTCAAGGGTTTCGAGCTTGTTCTTAAATTCGATGGTGTTGATCTTGATCGTTCTTAAAACACGAGTGCTTGAATTCTTAAACTTGTAGCTTTCTAGAGAATTAATGGCGTTCGTACAACAAATTTTCTGTAGCTTCTTATTTAGAAGAATTTTTTGTCCCTTTTTTGAATTATGAGGATCCCTATTTATAGTTTTAGAATAGAAGAGTTGCGATTGTAACAGGATTCCCTTCGGCCAATCAGATTTAAGTGACGTAACATATGAGCTTTATTGAGCGGGCTTGTCATCTTTGTCACATGTCATGATTCTATTGGCTTCTTATTTGACTTGACATGCCACATCATTTGCCCGCGTGGCACCAAGATGGTCTCTAGAATGAGATGAAATTGAGCTCATCTATTGAGCCCAAATAAATTATTTTTGACTTTAATTAAATCCATATTTATTGGACTTAAATAATTAGCATGTTTATGAACTTAATAGAATCTACTCATTTTATAAATTTATATTTAATAAATTTTAAATGATTACACCATTTTTTTAAACACACTCTACCAAAGCGTGTTATTAGTTAAAATAAATATCAATGTTTTCCTTTTTGGGTAATTGGTGTCCCCACTCCCCATACAAACGCGTTACATTTAAATCCTTTCAATTCACAGCTATTTGCTTCATTTAATTTAATAATTCCCCTCCTTCCTCTTCCCTTCTATCAAACTCTCCTCTCTCTCATATTATATATATATATCCTCATTTATGTCCCAATATCAAACATACAATCCCAAAAACAACTAACTACATATTCCTTAAGATTTCCTATAATGTTGCTGCAACAGCTCTCTGTTCTTGCTCTACTTCTCTTGCTATATCCTGTTTGGGCTGACAATTTCTACCAAGATGCAACGGTTACCTTTGGTGATCAGCGCGCTCAGATACAAGATGGTGGGCGCCTTCTCGCCTTGTCCCTTGACAAAATTTCAGGTTCAGGATTTCAGTCTAAGAATGAATATTTATTCGGAAGGTTCGATATGCAGCTCAAACTAGTACCTGGAAATTCTGCTGGCACTGTCACTACCTTCTATGTAAGTAAACACAGTTTTCTCCTCTTACTCTGTATATATAACTACTTGACAAACAAAAGAAAAATGCATGTTCACTCACTGAAGTGTTTTTTGTGCAATATGCAGTTATCTTCTCAAGGAGCAGGGCACGACGAAATTGATTTTGAGTTTCTGGGAAATTCATCAGGCCAACCGTACACGGTTCATACTAATGTCTACTCTCAAGGAAAAGGCAACAAAGAACAACAGTTTCGCCTATGGTTTGATCCCACCTCGTCGTTCCACACCTACTCTATTGTTTGGAACTCTCAACGCATCATGTATGTTACTAATTGAACTTTAATTGAAGTCTAAAAACAACTTACTTGGTGCTTATGTCTGACATTTGGGGGATTTTTCTTTTTCTAACTGCCCAGATTTTTGGTGGATAATATCCCAATAAGAGTATTCAACAACCACGAAAAGCTTGGTGTTGCATTCCCAAAGAACCAAGCAATGAGAGTTTATGCCAGTTTATGGAATGCTGATGACTGGGCAACACAAGGAGGGCGAGTGAAGACGGATTGGTCAATGGCTCCGTTTACAGCTTCTTACAGGAATTTCAACACAAATGCTTGTGTTTGGTCAGCTGCATCGTCTACTTCGTCCTGTGGAGGCTCTAAGACTGATTCAGTAAACAATGATCAGGCATGGCAAACTCAAGAACTGAACGGTAATGACAGAAATAGGCTTCGATGGGTTCAGCAGAAATACATGATCTACAATTACTGTGCAGATGCTAAAAGGTTCTCTCAAGGCCTTTCTCCTGAATGCAAACGTTCAAGGTTCTAAAGGATCAAATCTACGAATGTTGTCTGTAATATTATCTTGGTTTTCTTTTCTATTCTTTAATTTGTTCAGGGATATCAGGGGAAAAAACATTGTGTAATTATTTGAGGAAGCAATATATTCTTTATTCTTTTTGTAATCGTGAAATAGAAATAACGATGAATCGTTTTCCTGCCAAGCCAGTCCATCTTTGTGACCATCGTTGCCTTTAAGTGATCTCGTTCCCTAGGCACTCTCTGATGTCACATATTACTTGCAAGCAATTATACAGACAACAGAGACAGAGAACTGCTAAACTTTTATTCAAGAGAGGACAAATTATGCCAGAAAAAACGAGTGAAACAGAAATGGAGTAAAGAAAATACATTTGACTACCTCCCCTCAAGAGACGAGGAAGGGGGTGCGCAGACAGTACTTTCATCAGCTGTAAGTGAGGATCTTACACAAGTCATGAAATATACACGAAGTTACTGTAGCATAAAGCTAATCTTTGACAGCTAAATTTAGCCATACAGATGATTATTGTATAATATATTTCATGAAAACCTGGAAAGGTTGTAGCTTAAAATGGCTTGCCGAATTCTTGTGTCTGCTGCTCCCAGGCCGTCAGAAAGCCTACACAAATATATTAAGCATACACTTAGAGAACAAAGACACTTATAGCATCTGAGATTTATCTACAAAACAGAGAAGCACGCATACATGTGCACAAATATACAGGGACGTCGAACATATTATTGCACATGCCTATGACTGTGGAGCAGAATATCAATGAGCTGACCGAGCCAAACTACACGTTATTCAGCGAAACACATCCTCATTTCGAAAACCTAAGGTCACTCTCATCACCATGGATTTCCTTATCGCTTACCTGTCCTATAATCATCAGTCAATTCCCCCGTCTTTTTTTGGACTATTTTTTTGTACAAAATTCATGATACTGTTCAGAAAATGTAGAGCTTCTGACAGTAAGACATTTAATTGGCAATGGGACACATCTTATGGACCATCACACCAAAGAAAAAGGATTTATAATATGTGTAGAACAATTAGAGACCAAATGAATAGCATAACATTAATGTGCACAGTAATCAGAACAAGAAATCGGTGAAACCATTAGTGAATGCAAAATATAGGATGGATCATGGAGCAATCATGTTTCCATACATGCACAGGATTTTCCTCCAAAAAACACCTCAATTAGTAATATCGAATTCAAGTTCATGAGAAAAGATCTTAAGCATACTTATCGGTATTTCTCCCAAAGACATATATATTGAATCATCATCTCCAAGCACTCCCTGAAGAAAAAAAATAATAGTATTCAACAAGAGGTTGGTGAAAAACATTCATCAAGAGTTATGTCGTTCTCAGCTGCCAGTGAAAGCAGAGAAAACAACAATAGTAAAAGTAACATACTGAAGCAATTCAATAAATAACAGCCAAAAGACAAATTATGAAAATTATGGCACTAGTACCTCTCCATTACGCAGGCCCATATCATTGTGAAAAGAATTCATATTTCCTGATACAGAAGAACAGCTTGGTATATCATTCCCAAGCAATTCTGATATCATCAGTCCATAACCGTCCTGAACATCAGTAGTATCGTCGGTACCATGGGGGTTATTAGAAAAACCATCTGATCCAGTAAATACAACTTCAGACCTGTGTATGACATCCCAAAATTAGAGGAGAATCTAGGCAAGCAATATGATTCACCTAGAACATGTTTATGGAAAACTAAAGAAAATAGTCATATCAATGATGAACCATGGACCAGTGTTTTACTAACTTAGACTGAAACAACGAAAGATGCAAAGCCATATTAAAAAGACAAATATATTAATGTTATAACCTTACCTTGTCTCTGGATTATTCAAAGCCTTGTCTTCTTGTTCAGAATCATTATCCAAATCAATCACCTCAATGTCAATATGATCAAAGGCAGATTTAGCATAATGACTAGCTGTATTGCAGTTACTGCTCATGGTTAGATCAATATCAACTGGTGCTTCTTCTTTTACACTTCCAGTTATCCCTGGGAAGATATTAACAGGATCAGCATTTTGAGTCTCATTCACAACAGAAGCTTCCAAAAGATTGAGGTCACAAGTTTTCAAGGAGCCTGGAAAAAGTTGTTTTCCTGTAAAGTCAGTGCCTAACTCCACATCACTCTTGGTAACCAGAGGAATGTCAACCAACTTCTTCTCATCTAATGACAATAGCACTCCCTTGCCATGCGAAGTCCCTGGTTCCTGTGAATTCGACCAGTCTTCCATGGAATTAGAATGGTACAGAATAGCATCTGACAGAGAACACATAGATGAAACCAATTCTCTAGGTTTCTTAGTTCTCCCTATACAATCATCATCATGCTCTAGTGCTCGTTTCTCTCCTCTTTCCAAGTTAATAGAATTGCAACTTTCAAATCCACGTAACTCCACAATTGTTTCGTCCTCCTTTAATACCATGCTGTCTTCAAGAGACGAGGAATCCGTCTCATTTACTTGCTTAATGACTTGAGAAGAACGTGATTCTTCCTCCAAATCAAGAGGTTCCGACTTGCCAGAATCAAGGTTTCTTGCATCATGACTATGAGGAGATGAAATTACACTTGCAGAAACATCCACATGGTTCAGTTCTGAATGCATTTGAGTATCCTTAGGAAGCTCCATCTCACGGGCTTTCTCATCTTTGATGACTGCATTATCAAAAACCTTCAGAACTCTATTTGCCAATGAAGAGCGGGTTTTCTTGGGAACATGCTCAAACCTCCAGACACTAAGTAAATTATTACTACTCTTGGTCATCTGTGTATGTTCTTCAGTACTCTTGCTCGTATGCGTATGTTCTTCAGTAAACGGTTTAACTTCTATGTCTTCCTTGGCAGATTTTGCCTCCAAATCACAATTATTGTTGGAAACAGCAACCTGATCAACTTCTATTTTTGAGGTTTCCATTTCAATACACTTATCAGTATGTTGTCGTTCATCCTCTGATGGAAGATTAATTTCAGTTCTAATAGGACTTGCCTTTTTACCTGCATCATCTCCTGCATTGTTTTGGCCTGCAGACTCTGAATCAATCAATGAGTCCCCTGAACTCTCAATCACAATATCTATTTTCCTGGGAGGGGAATTTTGCAACACCGCATCACTATTCTTAGCTACTTTCTGTTCATCTCTATTCCCTGAAAAAGCATTATCTTGAGCATCCACATCAGGAGAGTTTCTGACTCTATTCCACGACCCAACTCTTCCTAATTCTCGATCGAACTCAGAACCATAATTTCTAGCAGTTTCATTTCTTCTACTTTCTCTCACAAAACTTCTTGAACTCATTGAATTATATTCCTCTGGAAACCTTTTCCTACCATGACCGACATCACCTGCAGCACTCCCCAAACGAGGAATAGCTGATATTCGACCTTCAACAGGGACCCCCATAAAATCAGCCTCCTGTGACCTAAACCCCTGAAACTCTCCAACCGAATTCTTTAAGCTACCATTTTGATATTTCCCAGCTAGAGCACTTGGATGCAACACTCCCTTGGAAACAAGGTACTCAGCCGCTAGCCGTCCAGCTTCCATGAAAATTTCATTTCCATGAGGCAATCCAAACTGCTTTGACTGACCACGCCCCCGACTATAGTTTCTATACTCACCACGATCTCTCGCAAATCGCTCAGATGAAGCTCCTACACCCATTGAACTAGACCTATTCCCATTTACCGGACCACGATATCTGGCATGCATGTTTCAATAAGCTAAATAGTATCTAATGATCAATCCAAACCTCACTTCCCTTGAATAATAACAATCCAAACTATTCACACAAATATTTCAAACTAAACACCAAACACTAATTTTATTATTAATTTTCTTTTCCTTATTACAGTTTCCTTCATAAACCCTAAAGCGATGAGTCTCTAAAATCCATGGCAATTGAAATAGCTTCGAAAATTTGTTACCTTGTTCCAAAACTGATGATTTATTAGGGTTTCAGATCCATTTCATATCATCATCAAATTCTACCATTTCTTCGTCATCTTCATCAAAATTAGGTTTTTTTTTTCGGTTCAATTTTTATAATTTGCATATAATTTGGAGAAATCTAACTATTTTTGTCCTGGAATTCATCAAGCTCTCAAAATCGATACAGGTAAAATAAAAATTATAAAAAAAATTGTTTATCTGGGAATGAAAAATATAGTGGAAAATTGCGGGTTGTTCAATGTTTTATTTTATTTTTTCAGTATTGCCAAAAGTGTGAAACCTACAACAAAGGATTAAATTAATTACTTGCTTTAATTAAATTGAAAAAAAAGGGGAAAGAAAGTCAAGTGCGTGATCCACCAACTTTTTTTTTTTCTAATTAAACGAATTAGGATATATTCATACCTTTCTCATCTTATCAATAAAAATTAATTATTCAGCTCATGTCTTAATCACTTCCGGATTCGAATTTTGAGTATAAATTCTTTTTGATAAATAGTGTTTTCTTATGAATAAGGTTTACGTGGTGTAAATGCAGAATATTAGGCTTTAATGTCGTATTGAATATCGGATCGGATGAGAATTTTTTAATCCGATTAACAAATCTACTTTCCTTTGTTAATTTTTTCTTTTATGTGACGTGTTTTAATATGATAAAATTAAATGATATTTTGATATATTTTAAATTTAAAATCACAAACATTTAGTTTTTACTTTTTTAAACTCTATGGTAAATCAAAATAGAATTGAGGCATGATACAATGTGTCCTTTAATTCGATTTCATTTCATATTTATGCTTTTTAACTTTGGTCTGAACAATGAGAGACTTAAACTTATATAAAGTTAAATAAATAGACACATGAGTCTTACGTGACATAATATACGTAGGACAACACATAAGATTCAAATTTATATGTAAGATGTCATGTAAGACGTATATTTATTTGTTTAAAACTTATACAAATTTAAATATTTATTTATATATATCCAAAATTAGATGACATAAATATGAGTTAAAATCAAGTTAAATGATATATGCCTAGAACTAAAACGGAGAGAGTGCTAGTTTTAGTTTGTGTCACGTGTATGACGCAACAAACAATAAAAATAGAGAAAATTATACTACCTTTCTTTTCTTTTAATTGTTACATTATGTTTTTCAAAAGTCAATTTAACTAATTTTTAAAATTAATTTATATTATATTAATTTGATGTTTTAAATAAAAAATTAGATACTCAAATTTTTTTCGAAAAGTACTGTAAATTACAAATTTTTCATATTAATATAATAAAAATTATATCATAAAATATTAATTAATAGTTTAATTCTTAAAACAAAATCATTACCATTAAAAATAAACAAAGAAAATATGTTATACGAGGAAACAATGCTACCAAATTGGGTCGATGTTTCATTTTCTTACCTAATTTAATTTCAATTTCTATGTAAATAAGATTTATTTTGTTTTCATTAGTTAGCGCACATAATATTTTTACGTTATTTTTTCATTTTGTTTTTGTTTTTGAATTTTCGTTTTCTCACATGATACATGTTTTGTCCGTCATAAAGTCTTACTTTCTTCGAATATTAAAATTTTATTCTACGTTATGTTTTTCTTTTTCTTCTAAGTATATTTATCATTTTAATCATGTTTTTTCCTTATTTTTTCACTATAGCAATTTTTTATTTTTGTTCGAATTTTTGGTTTAGATTTTTTGTGTATTTTATTTTTGATTTTATATTGTATTTGCATCTTAGTTTTGATTTTTTTTTGGAAAATGCTCAAGTATTTTCTAGCTATGACCGAAATATCACATACACACCGTAACTAAACTAAAGTTCTATTACCCTCTAAACTTTTTTTTAGTTATACACCTTTTGTCTTACATAATATTCTCCGTGACTTCACACGATTGAGGCGCGTAGGAGATATTTGAATGCTACATAAGCCAAAAAGTTGAACAAAATTATTTAAAAAATAAATTCAAAGAGAATAGAACCTTAATTTAATTAAACTATGTCTATGTGATTTTGGTTATAGTTTAAGGATACTCGTACATTTTATTTTCCATAGGTACAACCTTTTGTGATATTGTTTACATGTCTTTTAATATTGTTTTTTAAGCATACATTTTTGTTGCTGATTTTAGGTTGAATTTAGTTTTTAATTTTGGGTATGATATAATCTTATCTGCTTTGACTATTTCTTTAGATATTTTATTACATTAACAATGTATGCAGATTATGAATTAGTGATGAATATTTTGATTTTGAATACAATAAATGTTTCCCTTTTTTTATTCTTTATCTAAGAAAGTGTGCTTAAAAATAATTGCACCTAGAAGTCATGCTCATAAATAAATTAAAGAGAAAATGGTCAAAAGTCCCCCTAAGCTATTATCGAATTTTCAATTATATACTTATATTTTACAGGGGTCATATTACTCTCTGAATTTTTTAAAAGTAAAATATCTAATTTCCTATAAATTCATGCCCAGATTTATATTAGGTAGTGGTCTACACGCGTTGCACGTAATATGTACTCTTTTTTTTATAAAAAAAATAATTATTCTTTTTTTTTTTTGCTTTATATATTCATCTTCTCCTTTTCCTTTTCTTTTCCATTCCTTCATTTCTTTTTCTTTGAAGCTTTTCTATATTTGACGACTACCGAATCTTCAACCTTTATCGTTATTTTAAACACTAGAAAATCTCGTTCTAAAAACTCTATATTTTTTCTTTTTCCGCTATTATAACATTTCTCAAAGATTGATATAAAAAACTCAATTGATGTTTACAACAATTTCAATAAGTGGGTCTTCATCATCAAAGGGTTCAAAATTCGTATTTGTAATTTTCTACAGTGTTGATCATTGGATCTGATTCATTCATACAACACTTATTCGAGTTTTCATTTGACATTTTGATGAATTTTGAGAAAATTCAAAATTCAAATTAGGGACCTAAATAAGAAATTAAAGCAATTTACGAATTCTAAATTCGAGATTTGAAGTAAAAATGAACATTAACAATTAAATTCTACTTAATTTTGAGAGGAAATCGTAATTTTATTTTACAAAAGGAACAAGGATTAATGGTGTGGAAGAAGAAACAATGGATTTTTTAAAGGTGGGAAGATGACCAATGGAGAAGAAGAAATTTTTTGTCAAATTTCTGCTTCTGACGTGTCTAGAGGCGGTGACAACACATCTCATGAAAGGTCAGCACTTAGGTGTCTAAAATATAAAGCAATAAAAAATTTAGGTGGGTAATAGAACACCCGTAAACTTAGAGTGTGTAGTTAAAATTTCTGGTATAGATTAGAAAAATTTCAAACCATTTTCTCTAAATTAAATGTGACGTACTGATGTTGGCTGCAACATCTCACCACTATGATAATGATGGGGAATTCAATTAATTAGAATTTAATATAATATATTTTTCCTTTTTAAAATATCTTAATATTTATTATATTTTTATTTTTGATATACTCTTTTATTCTTTTTTCCTTTTTAAAATATCTTAATATTTATGATATTTTTATTTTTGATATACTCTTTTATTCTTATTTACTTATTTATTTTTGATTTGATACACTTATTAAGAAAAAAATAATTGATAGTGGATTATTCTAAAGTTTTAAATTCAAATTAAAATAAAATAATATATAAATTAAGAAAAGAAAAAATTGTCATTTGTTATTTTTTTGGGAGAGTCTAAATCTTTATTTATTATTATTTTTAAGGGAAACTTTTACATATAGTCACTCAAAAATAGCCGAATTACTCTCAATAGCTATAGTTTAATAATTACAATTCGTAGCTACGTGTTATATGGAGGAGAGAAGCGAGTGACACTGCGAGAGAGGGGGGAAAGAGTGGGAGAGAGGTGAATTGTATACACATATTGAATAGATTATTGTATATTATACATATGTATTTGTATATATGACAAGCGAGATCGGGAGAGTGAGGAGAGAAGCGAATGAGGAGAGAGGCGAGCGAAATCAGGAGAGGGAGGAGAGAGGCGAGTGAGATAGGGCAAAGAGTGAAAGATAGGTGAATTAAATGTGTATATCGATTAGATAATTGTATATTATACATCTGCATTTGTATATTATGGCGAATTAATCATATACAAACGTGATTACTTGTACAAATTCGAATTCAACTCACGTAATTAATGTATAATGTTAGTCGCGAATGATAATTATAACAAACTATAGTTATAATAAACAATTAAATAATATAAGTTTGCTTAACCACATAATTTACCCCTTTTCAATCTTACAAAAATATTGTAGTTACTTTTATTTCTAATTCTGTAAAGTAACAAGTAAAATAATGTAAACAACCTGAGGTTCATGGGATCCACACAAGGGTAGAAGAATGATTAAAGAGTGTTAAACTTGTCATGGTATGCGTATGAGCAGTGGCGGAGCAAGAATTATCAGTAAGGGGATTCAAAAATTGATGAAACAGACACACGAACTAGTTGGAGGGGATTCGACATTTACTATATATATCTAAAATTATTTTAACCATATAAAAATAATATAATTTTTCGTCGAAAGGGATTCGATTGAACCCCCTAATGACAATGTGGCTCCGCCACTGAGTATGAGAGTGTTGGAAGTGGAAACGGTGGTTAAATGTTGAAGTGAAAAGGAAGAAGGAAACAAAAGAACTCCAAAGCTCTCGCCGACAAGCGCGCTAAGATATTCGAGGCATGGTGAGAGTTGCCTTCGTGGTGGACAAGACGATGAAAGTGCGGTTAAGATGATTCAGACATATGAAGAGAGGAGATGTCAGATGCCTTGAAGAGGTGTTAGAGGTTGTCTATGGTGAAGATGTAGGCTGAAGAAGTATCGAGTAGTAATGATAGACAAGACTTGAAACACCTTTCGCTTTCAAAGGACATGCATGGCAATACGAGGATATAGAGGTCGAGAATTAGGATAGAAGACTAGTAGAGTAGTAGGTAGTCCTGCTGTCTTGTTTTCCTTACCATTGGGTTTGCTTTTCTTTTCTCCCGCTTTCTTATATTTCAATTTTATTATTACATATTGTTTCTTTTGCTTTGGTTATCGTATTATTTATTGGTGTTAATGGTAGTCTGTATTGTATTCTCTTCCACTTCTTACTTTGTTATGTTTCAGTGCCTATTGAAAATAATCTCTCTATCATCACAACTAAGGTACGACTGCGTACACAACACCCTTCCCAGACCACACTTGTGAAATTTTCACATAATAGTAATTTAGGGAAATATAACAAGACGACACAATGAGATTGGAAAAATGTTGGTTTTGTTCCTCAACTGTATATCCAGGCCATGCTATTCAATAAGTTCGAAATTAAACAACACAAAGGTAGAATCTTAAGCTTTCTTGCCTGTTTAATTTACGCCAAACAAGTTCTAGTATAAGAAAACTCACAAATTGAAGGAAATGACAGAATATAATCTCACGTCTGAGTGGCACTTCAAATAAGAATCTAATTTATATACACTGGCAATGGAAACAACTATTACATTATCAGTGTATTTTAGTCGTAAGTACATGATATACTTACATTTTGTTGCAAGTTACTTTAAGTTGATACACCGTGAAATCCACCAATGTGTGTACAAGCTAAAGTAGGCACCACATCAATAGTTTTCAGCAGACAATGCTCAGAGCTTTGAGATATTAGCTTAATTTTGGGGCTATACAAGAAGATATGATGGTATATAAAGACAATCAAATAATAATTATAGGCAACAAAAAATCAAAAAAGTATTTTAAACGAAAACTTCAGTTTTAGTCTTCAGTTCAAATTCCAAAACAGTCCTCAAAGGCTTACCTTTTTCAGACAGTTTCATTTGTCCAAATTTTCAGAAAAAAACTGTCCTGGAACAAAATCGATCAGAAAGTTCCTCAACTAATGTGAGATGCTTAACACCCTCCTCCACACGTCAAAGAATATGTAATAAGATACCAAAGGGGCCTGACAATATGTAATAGGCTGCCACTCTAAGCTCGCGCCACTTCTTCAAGATCCACCTCTTCTTTTCAAAAATCAACAAACAATAGTATAGGTATTAGGTGATGTTCGAGCTAACGTGGGCTATTTCATTAAATACATAAAATACCTTCCTAGATAGCTTTTGATTTCTAGACGTCACTAGCTTCTTCCATGACTAGGTTCAGCTTCATTGCCAACACCTCCAAAATCATGTTTCACCCTTTTCGAGACATCGGCAGCTTTAGAAATTATCGCCTTCACTAGCTTTTTGTTCCTGGGTGCAGAGAATAGTGATGCTTCAGATTTCAGATTTCTCATTGAAAATATTGTAGAAGAAAGTTGATTCAATTTTAACAAACATAAATAAGTATCTGAATATTAAGTTAAGACGGAAAGAGAGAATTATTAGTTATACAAGACAAACCTGAGAAGTGAACCTCTGTTGTGTCAATTTATTGAGATCAAGTACGTCCTGCACATATTCTTAGTTCACTTCTTGAAGACTCGCTGTACTCACAGATATTCCCTGTTGGACAAACGTCTTCATTTCATTGCAGTCATATATCTCCACTTCCATAAGAAGTGGAATTTGAAGAGCTTGCTCAGTCAGAAAGAAATGCTCCAACTTCGGCAGTCTTTGAAGCTTTAGTTTTTCCAACAGGGGAAACAAGGTCATGATTCCTTCTCCTTGTTGTTCCTCTTCTCTGATCACTTCTTTCATTGAATAGCAGTCCTTAATCTCTAGTCTCCGGAGATGCAGAAGACCTCTAGCCACTGATTGAGACATCAAGTTTCTCAATTTTCCGCAAAAATGTACTTGTAATATTTCAAGTTTGCTGAAGTAGGAGGTTGGAAGTTGGTAAGAGAATAGAGCATTTATGCTGTTAGCCCCCGAGATATATAGCTTTTCCAAGTTGGGACAAAAAACCTGCACATGTTGAAGGGATGAAAATTGAGTATATATAGCTTCAAGTAGAAATCCAATAATGAATCATATATCATCTTACGTCAAGGTAACAAAAATAACTATCAAAACGGAAATTAGAGAGCAGTAATTAGTTATAAAGACAAACCTTAGAACTGAACATTACTTTCGCCTCATCACTACTTTCAAGACTCACAGATATTCCCTGTTTGACAAACGTCTTCATTTCAGAGCAGTGATAAATCGTCACATCTTTAAGAAATGGAAATTTAAGAGGATGCTCCGTCAGAAAGAAATGCCCCAACTTAGGCAGTGTGTGAAGCTTCAGCACTTCCAACATGGGAAATAAGTGTTGAATCCATCCCATTGTTTTTGTCAACTTTAGCTATTCAATTGGTACAAGCAATTGTTAAAAAGGAATAGTAATTGGAGTTGAAAAGAAAAGATTTGGTAGTTGGCAAATTGGTAAGATTTGCAACCATTCTTGACTTTGAAAGATTTGGTAGTTGGCAAATTGGTAAGATTTGCAACCATTCTTGACTTTGCTATATTTGCATATGTCATTAGTGACATAGGCATGGTTTTATCCTTCTATAAATAGCATTCTTGCTCTTGCTAGTAACACATTAGAATAGACACACAAGTTAGATGAAAAACCATTTTGAGAGCAAGTGAGGTATTCCATAGACTATATAGAAAATAGTCTGTGAAGAAAAATAGAGTGTGAGCGATATTTTAGTAAGACGGAAACCAAAAGAGTGTTGTTCCTTTTGAGTGTGTAGTAGTCACTTTGAGTGTTGTATTCGTGTGACTACACAGTGTAAAATTCCTTACTATAGTAATATCAGTTGCTCCTCTTGTTCCGTGGTTTTTTCCCTTATTCAAGAATTTTTCACTAGTAAAATCTTGGTGTCGTTATTTTCCCATTTTATTTCATTACTTTTACCATATATACTTTTGTGTTTGTCCGTTTTCCCAACAAACTGGTATCAGAGCCAAGGTTTTATCTGAGTATGCTCTGTGTTGCAGCACAGTCTGAACTTCCACATCAGAAAAGATTTACTTTGATTTGCGATAACTATATTTTTTGGGGAAAACAATGGAAGCCAACACAAGTAGAATGGTTACTTTGAATGGTGTTAATTATGCCATTTGGAAGGGGAAAATGGAAGATCTGCTTTATGTCAAGAATTTTTATAAACCAGTATTTACCACTGTAAAGCCTGATAAAATGACAGATGAAGAGTGGAATCTGTTGCATAGAACAGGTTTGTGGATTCATTAGGCAATGGGTCGACGATAATGTGTTGAACCATATTTCTGGGGAAACACATGCTCGAACCCTATGGGAGCATCTTGAAAGTTTGTATGCTCGAAAGACTGGCAACAACAAAATGTTCTTAATAAAGCAGATGTTGAGTTTGAAGTATCATGATGGTTCTCCAATGACAGACCATCTGAATAATTTTCAGGGGATTATGAACCAATTATCTGCTATGGGCATCAAATTTGATGAAGAAATTCAAGGCTTGCTTCTACTTGGTTCCCTACCAGATTCTTGGGAAACATTTAGAACGTCATTGTCAAATTCTGCTCCGGATGGTGTGATCTCTATGGATTCCGCCAAGAGTAGTGTCTTGAACGAAGAGATGAGAAGAAAACTCACTCAAGGTTCCTCTTCGTCGGATGTCCTGATAACTGGCCCCAGGGGGAGAAATAAAACTCGTGGTTCTCAGCATAGAGAACAAAATAGGAGCAAATCCAAGGCAGACTTAAGGATATTGAGTGCTATCATTGTGGCATGAAAGGGCACACAAAGAAGTTCTGCAGAAGTTGAAGAGGGAGAACAAAAACAAAGAGGAAACTAAACAAGATGGCAATGAAAATTGCCTAGCCACCGTCACCACCGAAGATCTTGTTACCGTTCTTGATGCAAACATGATAAATATTGCTTGTGATGAGTCAAGCTGGGTTGTGGACACTGGTGCCGCATCTCATGTGACATCAAGGAAGGATTTTTTCTCTTCCTACACTCCTGGTGATTTTGGAACCTTGAGTATGGGTAATGAGACTGTTTCTAGGGTGGTTGGTATTGGTACAATTTGTTTGGAAACTAGTATTGGAACTAAACTAGTTTTGAACAATGTGAAACATGCTCCTGATGTTCGTCTGCACCTAATTTCTGTTGGTGTCTTAGATGATGAAGGATATGTTAGTACCAACGGTGATGGAAAATGGAAGCTCATTAAGGGTTCCTTGGTTGTGGCTCGTGGTAACAAACGTCGTGGTCTCTACTGGACTACGGCCTCTGCTTGTGTTGATATGGTGAATGCAGTTGAGAGCAATAGCTCTTCAATATTATGGCACAAGAGGCTTAGCCACATTAGCGAGAAAGGACTTAATGTTCTAGCCAAGAAGAAATTATTGTCAAATTTCCAAAGTGCTAAATTAGAAAAATGTGAGCACTGCTTGGCTGGTAAACAAAATAGAGTTTCCTTTAAGTCCTACCCTCCTTCGAGAAAGACAGTTGCTTGAGTTAGTGCACTCTGATTTATGTGGTCCAATGAAGACAAAGACATTGGGTGGTGCACTTTACTTTGTCACTTTCATTGATGATTGCTCGAGAAAACTCTGGGTCTATGTCTTGAAGACTAAAGACCAAGTGTTAGGTGTCTTTAAGCAGTTTCAGGCTTCAGTTGAAAGAGAAACTGGAAGAAACTGAAATGTATTCGTACTGATAATGGTGGTGAATATTGTGGACCATTTGACGAATACTGCAAGCATCAAGGTATTAGACACCAGAAGACTCCTCCCAAGACTCCTCAGCTTAATGGTTTGGCTGAGAGGATGAATAGGACCTTGATGGAAAGAGTTAGATGTTTGCTTTCTGAAGCAAAATTGCCGAACTCATTTTGGGGTGAGGCTTTATTGACCGCTGCACATGTTATTAATCTATCTCCTGCTGTTGCTTTGCAAAGTAATGTACCAAATAGTGTTTGGTATGGAAAGGATGTTTCCTATGACCATTAAGAGTATTTGGTTGCAAAGCTTTTGTACATGTGCCGAAAGATGAGAGGTCAAAGTTAGATGCCAAGACAAGGCAATGCATCTTCATTGGATATGGCCTAGATGAATTTGGTTACAGGCTATATGATCCAATTGAAAAGAAACTTGTGAGAAGCCGTGATATTATTTTCATGGAGAATCAAACAATTGAAGATATTGACAAAGCGGAGAAGGTAGAATCTTCAAGTTTTGATGGTATAGTTCATCATGATGAAGTTCCTCACACAAGTGTGCATGATGTTGTTGGGTTTGATAATCATGGTGACGCCCAAATCATGTATCGAATCAACATGTTGATGTTGATAATAACAATGATATTGTTATTGATGATCCTGTTGCTCATGAAGTTGTGGACGAATCAAATATTCCGCTTCGAAGGTCCACAAGACAGCGGTTTCCTTCATCCCGTTATTCACCCAATGAGTATGTGTTACTCACTGACGGGGGAGAACCTGAATGTTATGAGGAGGCCATGGAAGATGAGCACAAGAATCAATGGATTGAAGCCATGCAAGACGAGATGAAGTCTTTGCATGAGAACCACACTTATGAGTTGGTAAAATTGCCCAAGGGCATGAGAGCTTTGAAGAACAAGTGGGTGTTCAAAGTTAAAGCTGAAGAACACAACTTGAAGCCCAGGTACAAAGCTAGATTGGTTGTTAAGGGATTCAGTCAAAGGAAAGGTATTGACTTTGACGAAATATTTTCTCCTGTTGTGAAAATGTCCTCAATTCGCACAGTTCTAGGTTTGGCTGCTAGTCTTAATTTAGAGATTGAGCAGATGGATGTGAAGACGGCTTTCCTTCACGGTGACCTAGAAGAAGAGATTTATATGGAACAACCTGAGGGCTTCAAAGTAGATGGTAAAGAAAATTTTGTATGCAAACTCAAAAAGAGTCTCTATGGCCTAAAACAAGCTCCCAGACAGTGGTACAAAAAGTTTGAATCTGTCATGGGGGAGCAAGGCTATAAGAAGACTTCTTCAGATCATTGCGTATTTGTACAAAAATTTTCTGACAATGATTTCATCATCATCATCCTTTTGTTGTATGTGGATGATATGTTGATTGTGGGCAAGAATACTTCCAAGATTGACGATCTGAAGAAAGAGTTGTGTAAGTCTTTTTCTATGAAAGACTTGGGTAATGCCAAACAAATTTTGGGCATGAGAATTACTCGTCTTAGAGATGAAAGGAAGATTTATTTGTCCCAGAAGAAGTACATTGAACGCGTACTGGAGCGCTTCAATATGAATAATGCGAAGCCTGTGAGTACACTCTTGCTGGTCATATGAAGTTGAGCAAGAAGATGTGTCCTACAGCTAGGGAGGAAAAAGAGAACATGGCCAAAGTTCCATATTCCTCCGTCGTCGGAAGTCTGATGTATGCAATGGTGTGCACTAGACCTGATATTGCTCACGCAGTTGGTGTTGTCAGTAGATTTCTCGAAAATCCGGGAAAATCATTGGGAAGCTGTGAAATGGATACTCAGGTATCTTAGAGGAAGCTCAGATGAATGCTTGTGTTTTGGAGCATCAAATCCAATCTTGAAAGGCTATACAGATTCTGATATGGCAGGTGACCTTGATAACAGAAAATCCACTACTGGATATTTGTTTACTTTTTCAGGGGGAGCTATATCATGGCAGTCAAAGTTGCAGAGAAGTGTGTTGCACTATCTACAACTGAAGCTGAGTATATTGCGGCTACTGAAGCCGGCAAGGAGATGATATGGCTAAAGCGATTTCTTCAAGAGCTTGGTTTGAATCAGATGAGTATATTGTCTATTGTGACAGCCAGAGTGCAATAGACTTGAGCAAGAACTCCATGTACCATGCAAGAACAAAACACATTGACGTCAGATATCATTGGATTCGTGAGAAAGTGGAGAATGAATCATTTCACGTCAAAAAGATTCACACAAGTGAAAATCCTGCAGATATGCTGACCAAGATGATACCGAAAGACAAGTTCGAGTTATGCAAAGAACTTGTGGGTATGAGCTCTCTCTAAAGAAGTTGAAGATACCTTCTTCCAGTAAATGGGACTGGAGGGGGAGATTTGTTGAATCCATCCCATTGTTTTTGTCAACTTTAGCTATTCAATTGGTACAAGCAATTGTTAAAAAGGAATAGTAATTGGAGTTGAAAAGAAAAGATTTGGTAGTTGGCAAATTGGTAAGATTTGCAACCATCTTGACTTTGAAAGATTTGGTAGTTGGCAAATTGGTAAGATTTGCAACCATTCTTGACTTTGCTATATTTGCATATGTCATTAGTGACATAGGCATGGTTTTATCCTTCTATAAATAGAGCATTCTTGCTCATTTGTAGAACACACCAAGTTAGAGTGAAAAACCATTTTGAGAGCAAAGTGAGGTATTCCATAGACTATATAAGAAATAGTCTGTGAAGAAAAATAGAGTGTGAGCGATATTTTAGTAAGACGGAAACCAAAAGAGTGTTGTTCCTTTTGAGTGTGTAGTAGTCACTTTGAGTGTTGTATTCGTGACTACACAGTGTAAAATTCCTTACTATAGTAATATCAGTTGCTCCTCTTGTTCCGTGGTTTTTTCCCTTATTCAGAAGGGTTTCCACGTAAAATTCTTGGTGTCGTTATTTTCCCATTTTATTTCATTACTTTTACCATATATACTTTTGTGTTTGTCCGCGTTTTCCCAACAATAAGGTCATGATTCCTTCTCCTTGTTGTTTGTCTTCTCTGATCACTTCTTCCATTGAATGGCAGTATTCAATGTCTAGTCTCCGGAGATTCAGATGATCTCTAGCCACTGATTGAGACATCAAGTTTCTCAATTTTTCGCAATTATGTACTTTCAATATTTCAAGTTTGCTCAAGTAAGGAATTGGAAGTTTGTAAGAGAATAGAGCACTCATGTTGTTAGCCCCATCAATACATAACCTTTTCAAGTTGGGACAAGAAACCTGCAAACTTCTAAGTATCAAACTTTGTTGCATAGAATCTAAAATGACAAATTACTCAAATAAAACAAGCATTTTAAACTTAGCATTCTTTTAAATTAACAACATAGAATATAAAATGACATGAGAGAATAAATGCACATATTATATATTATTACTTAAATGGGAAGCTCCAAAGTACAATGTTGAACTATCATTTTAATTTCTATACTAAATTAAAATATTGTAAAATTAATTATTAAATATTAAATACTAATATTCTCTCTATTAGACTTCTTTAATGTAAATTTCTATGAATTTCTTACTGTCATAAGGCGGTATTCTTATTTGGTTCAAGTTAGTCATTTGTAACTTTATTGAAAGTTTGATAACTAGTAAACAAAGTTAAAAATTAACAGTTAGGTGTGGCGCTTCTTGTCACACTTTTCAAGTTTTATTTGTAATTGCGTCATTATTACTCATTGCAAGCATGTTTTCATAGAACTCTTAGGGGGTGTTTGGTAGGATGTATTAAAAAAAATAATCTATGTATTAGATGTGGTATAATTTAATACTTTGTTTGGTAGGAAAGTGAGCCTATGTATAACTAATCCATGGATTAGTTAATACATCCCACATGGTATTATGTGGTGTATTGCTAATACCTTCCATTTGGAGGTATTAGATCTAATACCATGGACTATTCTAGGTAAAGACAAAAATACCCCTCAAATCCTTTTAATATTTAATTTATTTTTTGATTTTATATTTTATATTTTAAATTTTAAATTTTATATTTTATATTTATACTAATAAAGTTATTTAAATAATTAGCTTACAACTTTTATTATTTAGATATAATTTTTGTTTCTAAAATATGAATTACGTAATCTTTTATTATTAATATAAAATATTATAATCCGACTAATATGTTAATGTTGATGTATGAATTTAAGAACAATTCATAAGTAAAATATTGTCTCTTAATGAAAGTTCATTAAACATTACACAAGTAGTCTAAAACAAGAGTGTGTATACATATATATACACACACATCTCGAGTATAAAAATAGTTTAATTTATTTTTCTATATTTATTTTATATTTTTATTTTATTTTATGATAAAGAGTTTTTTAAAATTCATTGATACAAAACAAAGTTCAATAAATTTTCTCTATAATCATTATAGTTGTGTGACCTTTTGAGTTATTAACTCTAATTTATTAAGATGACAATTATTTACTCTCAAATAATTTAAGTGAGAAAATAGTGAACATGACAATAAAAATTTTATTCTCTTATTTACTCTCAAATAATTTAAGTGAGAAAATAGTGAACATGACAATAAAAATTTTATTCTCCTAACTAGTTAAAAATGTTATAAAAAAATAATATTCTCCGCTAATTATCTACTTTGACTCAATTACACGAAATATCTCATAATAACTCTAGGGTATAATTGGAAAGTTTTTTTAAAAAGAACATTTAAACCACACACAAAAAAAATGAACCAAACACTTGATAAAAATAATCCCTGCATTACTAATCCCTGCATTGCTAATCCCTGCATTGTTAATCCCTGCATTGCTAATCCCTGCATTATTCATTTTTGTACCAAACGACCCCTTATCGTTCTAATGGATCTATTAACATTTTTATTTGGACATACGTGCAAGTGTCCAAAAATTAGTATATATAATAAAAATAAAATTCAAAATTAAAAAGTACAAGCAAGGGGGACACTTTATTAATCCTATTGAGGCACAAAACATAAAGTATTTTGTATGAGATGCACATTCAGAATTTGAAATCATATATCATCATATATATATATATATATATATATATATATATATTATATATATATATATATATAATATATATATATATATATAAAGTGGGAAGCCCCTTAGCTTAAAGTTGAATTATCAAATTTTCCCTTCACTTGATCATATTTGAATATATATAACATTATATGAAGAAAAAAAGCATAATATTTTAATTACCTGAAAAATAAATTCACATTTTTGAATTACAATAATTAGGATGATTGAAAAGACAACGAAACTTACATTTAAATCACCATGAATAGGGTAAGCAAAACGCCAATTGAAAGTAATATATCTTTTTGAAGTAAAATCTATATTTTTCTAGCACGGATTTTTAATTATAATACAGTTCCAGTCTGGATATTCTCTAGTATTTTTTTCCCTTTCTCTATTTTATTAATCTTTATTTGTTCCCTTTTTTCTTTATTTTTCCTTAGCTTGTTTTTCATTTTTGAAAAGGCTAAATTTCAACAATAAATATGATGAAAGTATATAATTTCCAGGTAACTGTAAAATAGATTTTACCTTTGAGACGCATGGTATTTTTCGTAGCTATAAATTTTTTTATGCAATATATTTGTTCTCATATTTCCCAGATAGGCTTTTAGATTGTATAAGTCATCATTTTCTCTTATAAGAGTCTTTCTTTCTCCTATTTAATTTTTGGGGATTCTTTATTTCCAGTTAATATTGAAGATGAAGAATTCATGAGTTAGAGAACATATTTTAATCTTTCTATGTATTTAGATACTTTATTCAAAATCTTTATTATTTTCTCTTGAGTTTGGATTTGTAACTTTTTTTCTTTAAATTATACATGACTCATCACAAACATGTTTATGATGTTATTATTGGATCGTCTTTTTTTCTTACTTTTTAATTTACTTTAATGTTTAGTATAAATTAAATTTGAGCTAAAAGATATTAATTATTTTTACTATTCAAATAGAGTGTTGAATTTTCATAAATACTGAAACATCATATCATCAAAAGCTAACACAAATAGTGCTATATTTTATATAAATACAACAAAATATACTCATATGTAGACCAGTGGACCTATTCACAAGTAATTGCATTCTCAAGGCAATCTTATTGTATTGTCGTTAAACTTCGATGTTTAGGTGCTTTATAAAAAATAAGTCATTTGTTTGGTACATATTTTAGGATCTTTTTGTTGTGGTATGCAGAATATGTAATGGATATTTATATTTCTAATAAATTTGTCTTGTCCCACTGTTATTTCATTAATGGTGTTATATACATTTATTATTATTATTTTGCAATCAATTCACCGACATATTCATATATTCTCTTAATTAGTTTCACATATTTCTTATTTGATAACAAAAACACCATTCTATTTTATGATTTTTAATGAATAAATAAATAGTAAAAAAAATCAATATTGTTAAGTTCAACATTTTCTATCTTATAACTCACTTTTAAATAAATAAAAAAATTATAATAATAGTAAGGGACAAACGTGCAACACACGTTATCAGAAACTAGTATATATATATATATATATAAAAGAACATTAAGCCCGCCTACGTGGCATCATCACAAACCAGAATTCGCTTTTATTTTTTTTTCAAAACTAACCTTTCTCTTTCATGAAAAATTGCGACTTTAATAAAAAGTCGTTACTTTTATAAAAAGTTTTTACTTTTATGAAAAGTTGCGACTTTAATGAATAGTTTCGGCTTTTATGAAAAATTGTGACTTTTATGAAAAGTTGTGACCTCTCAGAAAGGGTGCAACTTTTTCAAATAGTTATAACCATTCCGATAAGACACAATAAATATTTGTTCATATTATCATTTGTAGTTTATAAATAGAGAGATTTTATCTCATTATAAAACAAAGAAAATTGTGAACCTCTTCTTTTTCTTCTTCTTCTTCTTCACAATTAAATATTTGCATACTTTATTCATGTTGAGTGACTCATGACACTATTGCTTATGTTACAGGTCGTGGTATGCATTTTTACAGTAATTAATTTATTTTTATGTTATTAAGGATAAATGATAAAGATGTAAGAATTTACATTTTTCTTTACATTATTGATCTTTTATATAAAAATAATATAGTGTTTTAGTGTAGTGACTGATAGGTTTTAAATATTATTATATATATCGCGTAATATTAAATTATCGCACAAAGTGCGGATAATTATACTAGTGTATAGATATCTCTAAAGACCTCAGGTTAATATCCAATAACAATCACATTCATAATCAAGGTATCTCTAGATATTAATAGGAATATCAAATGGGCGGGTCGAGTTGAAACTAAAGATATTAAAATGAGTTGAAATAGAATCGAGATGGGTCTTGACCTGCCCAGGTTTACTTTGGGCTGAAATGGGTTGGGTTCAAATGGGCTAAAAACGGGTTGGGTTTTGAACCACCTAATTTGACCCGATTAATATCAACAATTTTAACATAGTAATACGTAACTTTTATAATCACAATTCGAATTTCAGTTCAATTTTTTTTAAAGAAAAGTAACAAATGGATAGATAAATCCTAAAAAGATGTTAAATAGATAATACTTAATACCTTTAATATGAAAACGTATCTTAGAACTCATTTGTTTGAACTTAATGGAGATCTGAATCTTAATCATTCAGATTCAACTCATTAAGTACGTTCAGGTTCTAGGTCTGAATCTGAATGATTCAAATTCTGTTCATTTTTTTTTAAAAAAACCTTTTAATGGATGTGAAGAGGTTTGAATGAATCAGATCTGTAGGAGGCTCTTAACAACATTCAGACTCATTTGATAAGTTATCATATAATAAATCATAACTAGTCTGCTTTGGATGTGTCTTTTTATCTCATAACTAAAAACTCTCTTTCTTACTTTTCTCAATCAAACACCATTTTTTCCCCCAACTGGTAAGTTTTCATAAATCCTTTCAATTATTTTTGTATTACTCCTAATAATTTTCTTGTATTGTTGTTTAACAAGGTTTTTGAATGAAAAAATTGTACTCTAAATCATTATTATTAAAACTTTTAAAACTTTTTCTTTTTTATCAAAAGTGAGATATTTTGTTGAAATGAAAATTTTGTAATATTTTACTAATATAATATTTAATTTCGCGTCTACATTCAGATATTGAAAACAAACAACACTAATTATTTAGTGTTCAGATTTAGAGACCACATCTTAATATTCAGATGTTCATTCATATCAAAAAATCTAAATTTTAATGCAAATCTTAATATTCAGATTCAGACCTCTTAATTTTAATGAAAACAAATGAGGCCTTAGTAAAGAGATTTAAAACGGGTTGAAATTGGAGATTGAATTGGACTCAATTGAAGATTCTCTTAAAATGGGTAATGCTTGAAAAGATTGAGATTGAACACAATTTAAA
This sequence comes from Solanum peruvianum, assembly GCA_027705065.1. NCBI lineage: Eukaryota > Viridiplantae > Streptophyta > Magnoliopsida > Solanales > Solanaceae > Solanum > Solanum peruvianum. The sequence goes on along the minus strand of JAKWJD010001766.1, from coordinate 6,305,864 downwards.
TTATCTTGAGCCCAACCCTTAAAATTCTTAGCGGGTTATCAATGTTTGAGTTCATTTTTGACACCCCTAGATGTTAATAGTACACATTAAAATCTCTAGGCAAAAGCTATTGGGTTCACGTGAACCCTTGGGTGACAATATTGCAATTTCGCCTAGGGGCGACAAAATGGATAATTTATATGAGTACCTATTCAAATTTACCTATTTTAAAGGCGTTGGGTACTCAACTCATTTAAAATAGATTAAAAAATGAATAAAATTCATATTATCCATTTAAAAGTAGGTATTTAAATGGATAGAATGAATAAAAGAAGCTCATTCATAGAAGAAAGAAAAAAGGCATTACTATATTTTTTTGGGGTGAAGGTGGTTGGGGTAGGGGGTGTGAGGGAAGAAAAAAATCTAAAGTTTTTCTCGAAACAATTATTTTTATATAGTAAATAGTTATAGAGGTAGAGGCACACGACAAACCTTAGAATTAAACATGGCATTATTGAGATCATCTACTTTCACCTCGTCATCACCGTTCACATTTTGAAGACTCGATGTTCCTCTTCTCCTAGTTGAGATAGAATTAAACATGGCATTATTGAGAAAGAAGGTTATCATTTGTTCTCCTAGTTGTTCCTCTTCTCTGATCACTTCTTCCATTGAATAGCAGTTTTCAATATCTAGTCTCCGCAGATTCAGAAGACCACTCACCACTGATTGAGACATCAAGTTTCTTAATTTACTGCAATTCTCTACTTGTAATATTTCAAGTTTGCAGAAGTAGGAAGTTGGAAGTTGGTAAGAGAATAGAGCATTTATGCTGTTTGCCACTGAGATATATAGCTTTTCCAAGTTGGGACAAAAAACCTGCACATGTTGAAGGTATGAAAATTGAATATATATAGCTTCAAGTAGAAATCCAATAATGAACAATATATCATCTTACGTCAAGGTATCAGAAATAACTATCAAAAAGTAAATAGAGCAGTAATTATTTATAAAGACAAACCTTAGAATTGAACATTACTAATTTCACCTCATTATCACTTTCACCACTCACAGATTTTTCCTGTTGGGCAAACATCTTCATTTTATAGCACTCACTTATCTTCACTTCTCTAAGAAATGGAAATTGAAGAGCATCCTCCGTTAGAAAGAAATTCCCCAACTTAGGCAGTCCTTTAAGGTTCAACTCTTCCAAAAGGGGAAATAAGGTCTTGATTCCTTTTCCTTTTGTGATCACTTCTTCCATTGAATAGCAGTGTTTAATGTGTAGTCTCCGGAGATTCAGAAGACCTCTAGCCACTGATTGAGACATCAAGTTTCTCAATGTTCCATAACTCATTACACCCAAATATACTAGTTTGCTAAAGTAGGTGGTTGGAAGTTCGTGAGACCATAGAGCACTTATGCTGTTAGCCCCGTTGATATATAGCTCTTCCAAGCTAGGACAAAAAACCTGCAAATATTGAAGGCCTTGCATTTTATATAAGGGATGAAAATTCAATATGAATTAAAACGGAAAGAGAGCAGTAATTAGTTATACAACTAGACAAACCTTAGAAGTGAACATGGCTTTATTGAGATCATCATTGTTCACACTTTCGAGATTCATAGATATTCCCTCTTGGACAAATGTCTTCATTTCAGGGCAGTCAAATATCATCACTTTTTTGAGAAATGGAATTTGAAGAGTATGCTCCATCAGAAAGAAATGCCCCAAACTAGGCAGTCCTTTAAGCTTCAGTTGTTCCAATAGAGGAAATAAGGTCATGATTCCTTCTCCTTTTGTGATCACTTCTTCCATTGATTTGCAGTTTACAATTTCTAGTTCCCGGAGATTCAGAAGACCTTTAGCCACTGATGCAGGCATCAATTTTCTCAATTTTCCACAACTCTTTACTCCCAAATTTACAAGTTTGCTGAAGTAGGGAGTTGGAAGTTGCTGAGAGCATAGAACACTTATGTTGTAAGCCCCATCGATACATAGCTTTTCCAAGTTGGGACAAGAAACCTGCAAACTTCCAAGTATAAACGTAGGGCACTTTTGTTCATTTCACATAGTTAAAAGACATTTTGACCCTTTTTCGAAAAATAGATACTAACAATATAGCTATAAAAGTATGTCTTAAAATTGTTCTTACTTTTCCATATATATGTATTTTCGGACAATAAACATGAAATAAGAATAAAATTTTCAAATTATGATAAGCAAATAAATCTATAAGGAGATATTTAAAACTTAAATTAGCCATTGAATAAAACAAGTCAAAAAAAAAACAAACTTCATGTGTGTGAGAAGGATGAAAGATAGTCGCGTATGTATTTATAAAAATAAATTAAAAGATCAATTCAAAATTAAATTTTCACTTATTTGTTATACAAAAAAGGTATATCTTAGTCATTTGTATAATGATGAAAAAATTAGACTTTGTGTTAGTAAATAATGTAAACGCTCAAATAAAACTGAAAAAGTAAGTAGCAAACCTTTTCATGAAAAAGAGGATGTGAGTGTGATGGAGTTGTTGGTTGTAGGCCAGAAATTTTGGAACTCAGGTAACTTAAAGAAGCGCATTTTACATAACAGAGGGAACTCAATGCCCTCAACATTGTCACTGCAAAAGTGAGTTAGGCATCTCAGGAATTCAAGCTTCAGCTCATATAAATTGGGGAACTTGATTACTTCGTGTGTCCTCCCCGAGATGTTCAATAGAAGTGCCACTAAATTACAACTAAAGAGTCTGAGACATTTCATGTTCTGAAATTCATTCAGCTGTAACTCAGTCAACACATTATTTGAGCCCTTTCCAGTTAAACATACAAATTCGCTCTCCTTCAACAGGTGGCAGATCCAATCACCTAATGGGGTGGTCTCCATGACCTCTAAAGCAATTTTCTTATCGTAATCATCCCTTTGTACAGTTGCTTCACCCACTTTAAGAGCGTACTGTGTCAGCTTGGGGGGAAGGACCAAGTTACTGTAGATCACATCCCTGGAACAATGACTTAATGTCAGTGTAGTCAATCTTGATAAGGATTCTAGATCACTCAAGCTCGAGTAACCACATTCTCTTTCCCCCATCATATGTAGTTCCTCAAATCGAACTAGTCTTGATAAGACCCCTGCTGAAATCCTTTTAAGTGATCTATCCACATTCCTCCACTCTAACATAATTAGATTGATCAATTTTCCTATCTCTACTGGCAGCTCCTCTAACTTACAATCTACTATGCTTAGAATTTCTAACGTGACGAGTTCCCAAATAATGGATATGTCATCCAACCTTAATTTACTCAGACACAACGTCCTCAGACTAGACAACCTCTGAATGGATTCTGGAAAAGGCAGAATGGGATTTGCATATCTGGCTCCTCTCAGGCTTAAGACATTGAGTTCACTCATTCCATCAAAAAAATCATCATGTAACTTGAATGACTCTTTAAAACAGAGTTTCAACATTAGAAGCTTCAGTTTGAGGAAAATGATTGGGCTAGGAAGCTTATTAAAGTTATTTGCAACAATTGACATGTGAGTGTATTGCTCGTAAAAGTCTTTTCTTGGGAACTCTTTTGAGTTCACATCGTGACTTATCATAAATATGTGCTTGCCCTCAGACGCAATATATATAGCCACGTCACGCACCACATTATGCATTTTGACATAGTTTTTGTCTGATCCTTGGGATAACAAGAAACAATCTTTGAATGTTTCTAACATATAAAACACCTTATTTCTTGCATGTTCTAAATTTTTCATTCCAGGAAAGATGCGAAGCCCCATTCCATATCTAAGTAATTCTTCAGGACAGATATCACTATCTTCCTCGAACAAGGAACAAAGCAAAAAGAGGTATTTGGCTTCATTACTTTGCAAGTGATCGTAGCTTAGCTTCAGAGGTTTGTACAACTTTGTGGGCACTTCAGGGATAATTATTGTTACTGCACTGCGCAGTTCTTCAAGAGCACAGTCCCACGAACTCTTATTTTTTATGCTTTTTTAGTGCTCCTGCAACTGTAATAATTGCAAGCGGCAGCCTCTTGCATTCTTTGGCAACCTCTTTTGGTGTGTCATGAAGAGAAGGATCGTCGACAAACTCACGGACTTTCTGCCTGAAAAAGATCCATGCTTCCTCTTCGGATAACGTTCCAACTTCCACGATCTTCTGATCTTCCATTGCTTCACAGACAGATCGGAAACGCGTTGTGAATGTCACTTTACACCGATGGTTGTGGTTGCTTCCACAGGGAATTCGAAGTCTCTTTAGATCAAGAGCCTTCCAAACATCATCCAAGATTATAAGGATGCAGCTGTTCTGATTTATTAACCTTGTATGCAGCCGATCTCCACGACTAGACATATCATCCCCGTCTAATTTCAGCCCAACTCCTCTTGCGATCTCACCCTGATTTGGGGGGGTGGGGGTGGAAGCGGAATTAAGAAGAAGAGAGAGTTGCTTGGAAGGACCTGTTTTATTATGAGGAGAAACCCTCCTTTTATACAAAAAAAAACTTACTACTTTGTCCAAGTGACCGACACTACTTTACACATGACCTTTTTTATTTCGGCCGACACAAGAAAACAAAAAACTTTTACATAATGGCCTTTACTTTTTACATATGGCCGACATACTACTATTCATAACTTTATTACTTTACATAATGACCTTTACTTTTACATATGACCGACATAATACTATTCATAACTTTATATCTTTACATAATGACCTTTACTTTTTATTCTAGCTGTACTTCTGGGATATAGTTGCCTTCTCTGTCACATTTTGTGCATAGTTGATCTGGGTATTTTTGGCCTACTAATTTACAGTATCTAGTCATCAGATTTGGTGAAATAAATTTTTTTCTGATAGCTCTTGTGGTAGGTGGCTACTCTGGTTTCAGCAAGCTCAATATCCATTGGCATAGTTCTTCCATATCTGCTGTTTTTAGTTCTCTGCAATTGGAGTATATCATCGTCTGGTCTCGATTGGAGTAGCTCCAAATTGCATTTTCATTTCGATAATTGTTCGATAATTCATTCAAAATGGTAGCTATCCCAATGGTCCTTTTATTTGCATAGAATTCTGGGATATTTACCCTTTGTATTTGTTCTTGTACTTCTATTTTTTCCGGGATTATCATTTCTTTGGTTAAACCTATTTTGATAACTTGTATTATAGGTTTAATTTCGTCGTATAATATCTCTGCAGTTGCTGAGTAAAACTTTATATAAAATAAAGTTCCTTTAGTTATTCTTTTATAATGTAGAAATGCTTTGTGTAGTTCTGGTATCTTAGCTACTTCTTCTCCTGTTGTCGTGTATACTGTACTTAAAAGTCCATAATTGTAGCAAGTTGCTACTAGATTCGAATTGGTACTTAGTTGTGCTATAAGTTTATTATATCCCTGTAAGTGTTGGGTTATATAATTTTCATTTGGATTTTGAGTATTTTTAGCTCTGGGGTTTAGATTCAAAAAGGTTTGGATTTTGTGTATATTTTCTATATATGTCCTGGTGATATGGTTATATATTTGTTTATGTGAGTCCAAACTGGTTTTGTAGGTATTTATTTGTGGAGGTACAAATATGTCTTTTTGGGTATTTTCTGAAAGGTATGGTTTGGAGAATAGCTTATTCATATTGGTATTTGTGTATTTTATCTTACCATCTTCCTTTTTTGTAGTTGATCCTCCTGTAGATGTGCTACCTGCAGCTGCATATATCATTTTGTTATGGGTTTTAAGGTATTTCCCAACGTCACCTTCTAGCTCCGCATGTTTTGAGTCATGCTGCTGACTTAGCTCCGCATGTTTTGAGTCATGCTGCTGACTATTAACTGTCTCTTTTAGTATTTGTACTTCGATTTCTATTTTCTCCATTTTCTGACAAAGTATTGTCATTGTAACTAGTATTTTTCCATTGTATCTTTCTCTGGAGAGGTAATCTGCAATGAGATTTTTGTCATTCTTGATTACTTCAATTGTAAATGTAAAATTTAATATATTCAATACTAATCTCCTCATTTCTTTTGTTGTAACTAAATCTGGTACCTTTTTGGTTATCCACCACTTTACCTGTGTATTGTCTGTTCTCACAATAAATTTATTGTAAATAATATATGGTTCAAATGCTAATAAACATTTATATAGTGCAAACAATTCTTTTCTATTTATTTCCCATTTTATTTGTGCTTCTGCATAGGATCCTGAGTGATATCTGCAATGGTGTTCTATTTTTTCTTTGTCATATCTATATTTTAGGACTCCTCCATAACTGTGATTGCTCGAATCCGTTTCAACAATATAAGTAAATGATTTATTTTCATTGGGAAAATATAGTTATGGTAGTTTCTTACATAAGTTTTTGATATGTCTTATATGTTCTTTATCTTTATTGTCGAAATGATATTCGACATCTTTCTTAAGTTTTTTGTGTAATGGTTTTAAATGTTCTGCTAATTTTGGTGTGTATTCTCTTACTTGGTTTACTAATCGTAGGTAGGATTGTAATTTCTTTTTTGTATCTACATTTTCATCAAGGGTGATTATTTTTTGTACTATGTGGGTTTGCATCTTTATCCCATTTTTATCTATTTGTATTCCTAGAAATTCTATCTGAGGTTTCACAATTTCTGCTTTCTTTTTACTTAGGCTTTTACCAGAATGTTTAATTATGTGTATAAATTTCTCTAATAACCTGATATGTTCATCTTGTGTTTTTAAATATAATAATATATCATCTATATAGACAATGCAATTTTAATAATTGTCCATAAAATGTTGGTATCTACCTGGTGCATTTTTATATCCAAATGGTAGAATATTCCATTCATAAAATCCTTGTGTTACAGTAAATGCTGTTAGCTGTTTAGATTCTTCTTCTAGTTTCAAGTGATAAAATCCTGATTTACAATCGAATTTACTGAAATAATTATATCCTTGTATCTGTCTTATTTTTAGTATCTTATTTGGTATTGGGTAATTATATGTTTTAGTTTTAGCATTTAAGTTGCGATAATCTATGACCATTCTACTTTTACATCGTTTTTGTTAGAGATGTCACACCCCCTTTTTCGCGCGACGGCGTAAGGTTTTTTCCAATTAAGTGACGTGACGTTATAATTAGGGGATTATTTTAGCTTTTTCAGAGTCGCCACTTGGAATTGAGTTATGGTGTTCCAAGTCACCTTTTATTTAATCCCTAATCAAAAGGAAATGACTCTTTGTTTGGTCTGCGAACGAGTTCGGGTAAGGAATTCTGTTGACCAAGGGGAAGGTATTAGGCATCCCTCGAGTCCCGTGGTTCTAGCACGGTCGCTTTATGGACATTCATGACTTAAATTAATTTATGAATATTGTATTATTAAGATAAATATATTTACCCATTTTTTTGGTTTATATTAACATATTTAAAACCATCCAATTTTAGAAGCATGTCAAGTTTTTATACATTATTATTTTTTTATTATTCTTTCAACATTTTGCTTATTTCTTAATTGCTATTTTTTTTTATTGTGTTTTTGTTTTATTTTTACATTGATTTTCTTCTTCTTTTTTTTTTTTAGTTTTTCTTTTTTATGATAATAGTAAAATATTTCACATATTTTTAATACTATACTTTTTGTATCTTTTCCTTTTTAAAGTATTTTTTTTTTACTTTTTCGTGTACATTTTTTACATTCTTTTTGTTATATATTTATTTTTTATTTTTTTTATTATTCTTTTTCTAATTCGAACATTCCTTCTTCACTACTTTTCTTTTCTTTTCTTATTCACGTATTCTACCTCTTCTCCTTATTCCATTTTTTATTGTTATTATTTTTATTTTATTTTTTATCTTTTTTTTTTCTTTCAATTTATTATCCTCTCCTAACAAGTTTATTATTATTATTTTTATAGAATCCAAAAATAATAATGTAAGATAACACACATAATAATATAAAATATAATTTAATACATTTCTAAACAAAACCAAACAAAAATTCATTCAAATTAGTAAGACATGAAAAACAAAAATTTGGATAACTATACATATTATCATTAGAATTATACATGAAAAATAAGAATTGACTTAGACAATAATTTTACTTAGACATGAAATAAACCATGAATTATTTAATATGAAATAAACTACGACTTGTTATAGCAATTTCACACAAAATAAAACTATATAAAGGATCTAAACATAAAGTTGATATTAAATATTTGAACAAACTTTATACAAAACATAACGGTTTAACACATTTGAAATTTGACAACTTTAATATATTGTAATCAGTGCTTGTATAAACATGATATTAAATTATAAAAAATAATAAAAAATGGTACCTTTTGCGAAAATTCCACCAAAAGAAAACAATTCGAATAAAGAACCGCGAACTTGAAACCACGAAATGAACCTCAAAACTCAACCTTTGTTTGTGACTTTTTTTTAAAAAAAAGGTAAAAAGATAATAATAATATTTTTTACATGTGTGTTGCCTTCCCTTTTTCTTGTTTTTTTTTTTCTCCCTTCCGTTCTTTTTCTTTTAACCTTTTCTCCGATGTTCTTTTTTTCTTTTTCGTTTTGTTCCCTTTTGTTTCTGTTCTCGTCTGATTTTCTCTTTGTTCTCTCCTTTTCTATTTTTTTTTCTTTTTTTTTTTAAAAAATCATTTATTATTACATTTATATATAAATGATAATTATATTAATTATTAATTTTTTAGTAAATAAATAAATAAAAGCTAAATGGGTAATTAAATAAAAAAAAATAATTAAGAAAGTTAGTTTATTTAAATAAATAAATATATGTAATATATATATATATATATATATATATATATATATCATTTTTTTAATAATCAAAATAAACTTTTCTGAATAAAATTATATCGATGTTGTTTATTTTATATCTTTTAAATAAAATTAATGAAAATAATAAAAAGTCAAAATATATTTAATTTAGATTGATAAAATTATTTATGCTTTAAATATTAGTGTTAAAATTAAATTCGGTCAAAAATTACGTGTCTACAGTTTGCCCCTCTTTGACTGGAAACACGAAGAGTTTTTCAGACAAAGAAGTAGACAAAGTGACAAGTTTTGACCGAACTTCAATTTGAAAGACCAAATTTGTGCGACCGAGTCCTTGTTTGGACATCCTACATATCCCGGGTGATAAGGGAATCAGGCCACTTGTAGTTCGAAGAGAATTAGTGAGGAGTTGGAAGTTAAGTGAGGTTCCATCGAGGCTCCAGATCGCGGCTCTTATCCTTACATAAAAATTGAAAACTATTAATCAAAGAAAAACAAATGTACAAACTTCCATCCCACGCAGCTTTTCTTGAATCTTCACTTGAATTTTGACTTTAAGATATCACCTTGATTTTTGAGTGAATATCTTAACTTAGAATTGGAATGGAGGCTGAACTTGCCACTTAGTCGGAACTTTTGACATTCTTCAAAATGACAACTTGAAAAATTCTCTTGAATGAATACGTGTTTTCTTGATCAAAAGTTGACTAGCAAAAGATGTGTGGAATTCAGGCTGCTACATGCATTGAAGAAGCTAATTCCAACCATCATGAAATTGATTATTCTAAAAAGTTTGAAACTTTGTTCTTGAATTTCAAATGCAGGTCTCGCTTGAGAAAACCTGAGAACCACCACAAACAAAAAAAAATAAAATTTTGCCCCAGTTTTCACTGGGAAAATTTGTGAGTTATTAGCAAATATAAATATAAAACATAAACTTCGGCTAGGAAGTGTTTATTTCAGGAGAAAATAAACTAAAAATCTAGACTATGAAGTGTTAATCCTATGAGAAAGTAAATTATCCCATTATTCAGGAGGGTCCTGCTAGTCCATTATCCAGGAGGGTCCTGCTAGTCCCATTATCCAGGAGGGTCCTGCTAATCCCATTATCCAGGAGGGTCCTGCTAGTCCCATTATCCAGGAGGGTCCTGCTAATCCCATTATCCAGGAGGGTCCTGCTAGTCTCATTATCCAGGAGGGTCCTGCTAGTCCCATTATCCAGGAGGGTCCTGACTAATCCCATTATCCAGGAGGGTCCTGCTAGTCCCATTATCCAGGAGGGTCCTGCTATTCCCATTATCCAGGAGGGTCCTGCTAATCCCATTATCCAGGAGGGTCCTGCTAGTCCCATTATCCAGGGGGGTCCTGCTAGTCCCATTATCCAGGAGGGTCCTGCTAGTCCCATTATCCAGGAGGGTCCTGCTAATCCCATTATTCAGGAGGGTCCTGCTAGTCCCATTATCCAGGAGGGTCCTGCTAATCCCATTATCCAGGAGGGTCCTGCTAGTCCCATTATCCAGGGGGGTCCTGCTAGTCCCATTATCCAGGAGGGTCCTGCTACTCCCATTATCCAGGAGGGTCCTGCTAGTCCCATTATCCAGGGGGGTCCTGCTAATCCCATTATCCAGGAGGGTTTGCTAGTCCCATTATCCAGGAGGGTCCTGCTAGTCCCATTATCCAGGAGGGTCCTGCTAGTCCCATTATCCAAGAGGGTCCTGCTAGTCCCATTATCCAAGAGGGTCCTGCTAATAAAATTTCAACAAACTAATAATACCAACGAAACATTGTGAATGTTATCTTCATTATTTGGAAGTTCCTTCAAGGAGAAAAAATAATAATAATAATAATAATAATAATAAATAAAATAATTATTCCAACATTCAAGTAATTGCTATTTTGATATATATTAGCCAACTTTCATATAATATTCCACAAGTCTTTATTGTAGGGTTTTCATTTCGCTCGCTGCAAACTAGGTTGAACATCTAGGTTCCTCGAATCCTCAATCTTGAAACAACTTGTGTCCCTGCTCAACAAAGAAAAATTTGTGAGTTTGAAAAGGTGGTGGTTGGTTTGTGGTTCCATCTTTCGACAAGGGCGACTCAAACACTTATGACGCTTGGGTTGTTTCCAACGGTCAATACTTCTTATTGATTGATTGTACTTTCATCCAAATTTGCTTATTTCGGGACCTAAATCCAATGTCTTTATCCCACAACACTCATTGTTTAGCCTCCATGGGATCAGAGAATTTTCGAATTCAACACTTGAAGATAGATTAACTCAGTAGCCTGATGCTTTGCCTAGTACCGATTAGAGACTTGGTAGCGAGTCTTGAAATTCCTTCATAGTTTTTTTTTTTTTGACAAAGACTCGACTCAAATACATACCAAAAAGTGACAAAGAAAAAGTATAAGAAAATTGCGAACTATATGAGAATAAAAGAAAAGATTCGATGAAGACTCTTTTTTTTAGTAAGAAGAAGAAAGAAAAACTTATCTGAGTGTGGGAGCCGAGTCTACGGATCATGCCATGCAATTTGAATTGATTTCCAGACTTGTCTATCCAATCTATTCATCAACCACTATTGATCATTCAATCTTGATGTGGAATCCCGACACTTAATGAAGCCATAAATAATTGGGAACCCTTATACACTTTGTGATATTCACGAAGGTCTTTGCTGCTAAAACTCCATCATGTTAATTGCTCCAGCTCGCGTCTGCCTTATGGTGCATGTCAGAATTTTCACCAATAAGACTCTCCAATATTCCACTCCTTTTCGCCTTACGGTGCCCATTTAGGGTTTTCACCAATAAGACTCTCTCATTTTTATTTCTTTTTACTCACATTTGTCTTATGGCGCCGATTCAGGATTTCTTACCTACCCTTAACCAACTTACTTTCGACATATCAAGGGTTGATGCAAAAGACTCTTTTTTTTTTTTTTTACTTTAGATGATGGGTTGATTTTGAGCTTTGAGATGAGAGGCCAAATAAATACACAAACGACTTTTGCCCCAGTATACTACAATATGAATTTTTGGATTTGTATTTGGTTGAACCGAACCCAATATTAGGGCTGCCTACGTATCTTGCCGAAACAAGAATCAGGTCAAACGTAGTTCAGGCAGACCTAAAATTATTTTTTATTTTGTCTTGATTTTTTGTACAAAAGACATTTTTTGATAAATGAATCAATTCATGGTTAACAATGTTTTGACTTTAGTTGGTACCAACAATTAACATGATGCATATGAGTCTTCTTCAACTACTTTCAGACAAATTTGAGGTCAACTTTGAGTAATCACTAAAAATTCAAATGGTATCTCAAACATACTTATGTGTTTACTTGAATTGATATTGCCTAAGATAAGGGATAAAGTAATTCGAATCTTCATGTTTCAAGTGCCCTCGCAATAAATGAAGTCCTACTTCGCACAATAGAAGTGTTTAGATCTTAGGACGTTTTTTTATCAAAGTCACTCACACTCGGAAAGATATTCAATGTATGAGATTGAGATGCCATATGCTTGGCCCTTATGTAAGTATCCATTGATGTGAGAACACACAAAATGGGATCATATAGGACTTATTATTGGCTTGTAATGTAGGTTTGGAGAAAGGTAGGACATTCATTTCGGGTAAAATGATTATTTCCTCCTGAAAATTTGCACAATTTTCAATTTTTTTTTTTGAAATCTTTTTCCCATTTTTTTTTTATTTTCTCTCCTTTCATTTTTTATTACAGCTTTTTTGTCATTTTGCTTGAACTTGCACATACTTGTTCTTTTCAATTTGATATCCAACTTAGATCTCGTCGTTGTTTATCTAATTGATAATACAAACATGGAGGTGAGATCCAGAAAATAGTGCTTTTATGCTCTAGAATGATATATGTGAAGTGGTGGTTATTCAAATAAAAATGTTTAGGCTCAAAATGGGAGTTTTATGGATAAATGTCATTTGGTAGGCTTGAAAGGCACAATCGGTTCAAAAGAAAGCCTATAATCATTTCCTAAGTTAAATGTTGCTCACAATTTCACTTTAACGAACATTTAGGCCAAGTCTAGATCAAAAGTCATTCCATTGAATTTTATCTAAAGCTCACCACACAATGCACAGGAAACAATGAGGTTGAATTCGTTTTAACCTTAACTTTAAGCAAAATAGTTTCTTAAGTATAACATAAATATATCAAGAGATACCAAATGAATTCTATAGGTCACAACAAAGTTAGTCCGTATTGTCAAATAGTTTAACACTTTATTATTTTTCTTATGCACAATTGTAAGAATTTTGGTACCAACCAAGTCAAATATTGTTAAAAAAAAAATTAAAAAAAAAAATTTAAGAAGAATCAATTTTATTTTATTTTTTGCCCCAAATTTTGTTGCGAGGACTTTTTAGATTTTTTTTTTAATGGTTGGACCGAACCTCAAAATAAGGTTGCCTACGTATCTTGTATAAAGCAAGAATCAGGTCGAACGTAGTTCCAAAAGATTAACATTATTTTTTATAGGAAATACTTCTATTTTTTAATTATTTTTTAAAAGATCACCGAACACGAGGAGGATTGCCTACGTATCTCATCGAGTTGAGAAACAGGTGTGCATAGTTTGTTAAATTTACCTTTTTATTTATTTCTTAAAAAAAATATGTATTTTACCTTTCGAAAACTATTTTTATTTTTGTCATGTTGTTGTAAAAATACAAATATTAAACTTCTGAGATTTTACAAATAATTGCCATATTTATTACTTTTGAGGAAAATCTTTTTTTTTTTTTTTAGTTTACTAATTTATTCAAACGTTGATCGGCATTCAAATAGTATGTTTGTAACATATAACACATACGCTTGAACCCAATGTTGAGCCACATTAAATTTAAAAAAATGCGTATGCAACAAATAAAGTGAATCCTATAAGGACAATAAATGTTTGACACCTGGTTTACTAAGTTTAGCAAACTAATGGAATGAGTGTCTAGACTGTCTATAAAACGAGCGGACTACTCGAGTCGAGAAGGGACAGCTTACCAGTAGCAGGGCTTTCTGGCCTCACTGTTAGTCCTTCTCATCCTAAGACATGTGTTATTATAGAATCCTTCCCAGGAGCGTTGCCGCATCTCTGGTATCTCATGGCTCGGGAGCGTAAACGCATCTCCGAATAAAGTATCTCAGAAGACTCAGATAGATTCATGAGGAAAGATAGCTATATGATAGTTAACATATTATCAAAACGATAAGCAAGCAAATAACATATTATGCAATTAAACACAATATTCACAAATTGATAAGTACGTAAATACATGATAAAGTCATGTAGAAGTCCATGTTTACAAGCTCGAATTCTAGTTAGTCCCCAGCGGAGTCGCCAGAGATGTCACACCCCCTTTTTCGCGCGACGGCGTAAGGGTTTTTTCCAATTTAAGTGACGTTATTAATTAGGGGATTATTTTAGCTTTTTCAGAGTCGCCACTTGGAATTGAGTTATGGTGTTCCAAGTCACCTTTTATTTAATCCCTAATCAAAAGGAAATGACTCTTTGTTTGGTCTGCGAACGAGTTCGGGTAAGGAATTCTGTTGACCAAGGGGAAGGTATTAGGCATCCCTCGAGTCCCGTGGTTCTAGCACGGTCGCTTTATGGACATTCATGACTTAAATTAATTTATGAATATTGTATTATTAAGATAAATATATTTACCCATTTTTTGGTTATATTAACATATTAAAACCATCCAATTTTAGAAGCATGTCAAGTTTTATACATTATTATTTTTTTATTATTCTTTCAACATTTTGCTTATTTCTTAATTGCTATTTTTTTATTGTGTTTTTGTTTTATTTTTACATTGATTTTCTTCTTTTTTTTTTTTTTTAGTTTTTCTTTTTATGATAATAGTAAAATATTTCACATATTTTTATACTATACTTTTTGTATCTTTTCCTTTTTTAAAGTATTTTTTTTTACTTTTTCGTGTACATTTTTTACATTCTTTTTGTTATATATTATTTTTTATTTTTATTATTTTTTCTAATTCGAACATTCCTTCTTCACTACTTTTCTTTTCTTTTCTTATTCACGTATTCTACCTCTTCTCCTTATTCCATTTTTATTGTTATTATTTTTATTTTATTTTTTATCTTTTTTTTTTTCTTTCAATTTATTATCCTCTCCTAACAAGTTTATTATTATTATTTTTATAGAATCCAAAAATAATAATGTAAGACAACACACATAATAATATAAAATATAATTTAATACATTTCTAAACACAACCAAACAAAAATTCATTCAAATTAGTAAGACATGAAAAACAAAAATTTGGATAACTATACATATTATCATTAGAATTATACATGAAAAATAAGATGACTTAGACACAATAATTTTACTTAGACATGAAAAAAACCATGAATTATTTAATATGAAATAAACTACGAATTGTTATAGCAATTTCACACAAAATAAAACTATATAAAGGATCTAAACATAAAGTTGATATTAAATATTTGAACAAACTTTATACAAAACATAACGGTTTAACACATTTGAATTTGACAACTTTAATATATTGTAATCAGTGCTTGTATAAACATGATATTAAATTATAAAAAATAATAAAAATGGTACCTTTTGCGAAAATTCCACCAAAGAAAACAATTCGAATAAAGAACCGCGAACTTGAAACCACGAAATGAACCTCAAAACTCAACCTTTGTTTGTGACTTTTTTTTAAAAAAAAGGTAAAAAGATAATAATAATTTTTTACATGTGTGTTGCCTTCCTTTTTCTTGTTTTTTTTTTTTCTCCCTTCCGTTCTTTTCTTTTAACCTTTCTCCGATGTTCTTTTTTTCTTTTCGTTTTGTTCCCTTTTGTTTCTGTTCTCGTCTGATTTTCTCTTTGTTCTCTCCTTTTTCTATTTTTTTTTCTTTTTTTTTTTAAAAAAAATCATTTATTATTACATTTATATATAAATGATAATTATATTAATTATTAATTTTTTTAGTAAATAAATAAATAAAAGCTAAATGGGTAATTAAAATAAAAAAAATAATTAAGAAATGTTAGTTTATTTAAATAATATAAATATATGTAATATATATATATATATATATATATCATTTTTTAATAATCAAAATAAACTTTTCTGAATAAAATTATATCGATGTTGTTTATTTTTATATCTTTTAAATAAATTAATGAAAATAAAAAAGTCAAAAATATATTAATTTAGATTGATATAAAATTATTTATGCTTTTAAATTAGTGTTTAAAATTAAATTCGGTCAAAAATTACGTGTCTACAGTTTTGTTCACTATGTTTATTAAATATAAATGCTGGACTTGTATGTTACTGTTGCTTTCTTGTATATAATTATTCTTCAATAGTTCATCTATATGCATTTTGAATTCTTCTAATCATCAAAATTATATTTTATGGTTTTTGTGTTATTATACTATTTTCATCTATTAATTCAATTTTTTACTTTCATCTATATGTTTCCCCATCCTTGTAATGGATTTTCACTATATAATAATTCTAGTTGTTCGTTAATTATTTTAACTTTATCTATGTAAATATGATAATTTCTAATTGTGTTATTTGATTTTTACTTATATTTTCCATTTCCTGGTTTATTTTTTCACTTCCTTTTATCCATTCTGTGGGTTTGCGTTACTTGTTATTTACTCTTTTTGCTCTTATTTTATTTCCGCATGGTGTAGTAAGCCACCAATGTGTTTTTGTTATAATATGTCGGTAAAATCTTTCTAAAAACGGCATTCCTAATAACATATCTTTTGTTGTAAATTCAAAATTGTACATTTCTTCTATTGTTAGTATTTTATCTCATATTTGTATTTTTATATTTTTTGCTTTATATGTAATCATACTACCTTCATTATTAAATCCTGTCACTATCATATGTGTTTTTAATTTTTCCCATTTATCTTCTGGCAAACAATTATATTTACATATATGCTTCTGCTCCTGTATTATCATGGGGGGGGGTATAATGCCTGTTGTGGTATCCTTCTACAATAATTTTTGCAAGTATATATATTTCATTATTCATTTTGTTCTTTTGATAATTGTTTTCTTATTTTGGTAAGTTATTGTTAATTGTTCATTCTCTATATTATATGATTTAACTTTTTCTAACCATTTTAATCCTAGGGTAATGTTCTGGCTTCCTTGGTAGATTTTAAATGGTATTACTAATGGTATTCCTCCTATAATTATTTCTTTTTCTGTTAGTTCTTCGTTTGTGGTTACTATCTCACTAGGTAATCCGGGGCATAAGTGTCATGTTTTTATAATTTCTGTTTCTAACACTAATTCTCTCGTTATATAATTCTCTTCTTGTCCTGTGTTTATTAAAATTTTATATCTTCTTTGGTCTATTATTCCTGTTACAAAATAGTTGTGTGGTGTTATCTCTTCTGTATTTAATAAATTTTGCGAGATTTCATAGTTCCTTTTAGATGTGCTCATTCTTGATGAGGTAGTTCTAGTTAATGTATTTGGTACATTTGAAGTACTCAATCTTTCTTTTACAATTTCTAAATCTTCTTCTATGTCAATTTCTTTATAGCTATAGTCATTGTTGTCTATTATAATAATTATTCTTTAAAAAGGATTTTCTATTTTTATTTTATCAATTTTATTTCTTGCCGTTACATTATGCTTTGTTGTTAGTATATATAAGTTTTTACATCTTGCTGTAAATATTTTACTGCCTGGTGCTAGTTCTATTCCAGACATTTTCCAATATAGAACTAATGATTTTCTATATTTCTATCTGTTAATGCTACGGAGTAGTTGGCACTTATTATAAATTTAGATTTTTGGTATATTAAGATTCCTTTTACTGCACTAATTACTCTTTTTTCTATAGGGTATATAATTCTATCATCTGCTAAATATATTTCAATAGGTGTATCTATTCCTTCTCTAAAACAAGCTTTTATCAATATTTCTGTTCCTCCTAAATGTACGTATTTTATGGGTGTTTTAGCTTTTATATCTTGTATTTCTTTATTTATTATCCTCTTATTTAGTATAGGTATTTGTGCCTTTCCTTTTGTATATTTACAATCTATGATGTGTTCTTTCTGGCTAACTATAATATTCGTTTTTGTCTTTTGAACCAATTTCTTAAGGTAGGTATTTCAAGTACTTTTTCAACACTCAAATCTAATTCTTTTCCTTTTATTTGTTCAAAGATTGTATTATCAAATATAATTTTTTTGTCACGACCCAAAACGAGCCGCGAGTGGTACCCACACATCCTACTATGTGAGCGAACCAACAATTCTAAACCCCAATATTTACCAATATTTCAACCATAATGAACAAAATATAATGCGGAAGACTCAAAATAATTAATATAACCATAATAAATATAAAGCTATAAAAGTTCTAAACTATTATCCCCAAAATCTGGAAGTCATCACACCAAGAACATCTATCCTCAAATTTCTAAATCTAAGAGTATTTAAGAAACTAAAATAAGTAAAAGAGATGGTCAATGTCCGAACATCAAGACATCAAGACGTGAAAGAGAGAATCCAGTCCGAGCTAGGAATAATAGCTCACCCTGAAATCTGATATGCTGGAGACTGGCTAGAGTTGCGGACGAGTCGAAGTCGATGGCACGTTTACTGCACTCTACAAATAACAAAAAGAAAAAATACAAGTAGGGGTCAGTACAAGGAACACGTACTGAGTAAGTATCATCGGCCAACTCAAAATAGAAAGCAATATATACTGAATAATAATATAAAATCAACTACAATACTCAACAGGTGACAACAACAAGTACAAGAACCATTGGCAACAACACCAAGCACACCTATAAGGACTCAAGCCTCCACACCATACTCATTTGGGAAATAGGTTCTTTGAATTGGAGTATATTAACATAATTCAAGATTCATTCTCTTCATTATTACCGTGTCGGAACGTGACACTCCGATCCCCTAATACTACGTGTCGGAAAGTGACACTCCGATCCCCTAATACTACGTGTCGGAAACTGACACTCCGATCCCCTAATACTACGTGTCGGAACGTGACACTCCGATCCCTTAATACTACGTGTCGGAACGTGACACTCCGATCCCCTACTACTACGTGTCGGAACGTGACACCCGATCCATTTATCTCATTATTTAAGTTCATCAAGCCTTCTTTTATGTCAAGGCGTCATCTTAATAAAGATGATTTAAGGTTTAAGATTCAACAGTCTCCTCATTCTAATCCATCACAATTTCATAATCACAACATGCAACCACACAATTAAGCATATAGAAGACTTTACAATACCACCCAATACATATCAATTGCTATTTAGAGTTTATCTATCACACAGAAATAAACCATAACCTACCTCCACCGAAGAATCGTGATCAAGAAAGCTACTTCCCAATGCCTTTGCTTTCCTCTTCGTTCTCTCTCTCTCGCTCGTTCTCCCCTCTTCCTGTTCTTTTTATTTTTCTTCTTCAGACTCTTTTTCTTTTACCCTAATTATCATATAATCAATTATAAAAGATGATAAAAGTAACCCACTATTTATTTCCTTATTATCTTCTTTAACCCCCAAGTAACTAAATTATTAAACTTACCCCACTAATTTCATGAAGTTTGTCATGAATAGTCCAAAACACCCCTTTAAAACTTTTACCAGAAATCCGACCCAGTCGGGGTAATGCAGCTCGTGACGGCCCGTCGTACCTGCGGCGGTCCGTCCTGCAGGTCCGTCACAAAGTTCAGAGAGTCAAATTCAGTAAAGAGGTTTGTGATGGTCCGTCGTATCTACGACGGTCCGTGCTGCAGTTCCGTCGCAAAGTTCAGAGAGTCGATGTCAGTACCCAGATTTCAGAGTTGAAGTGTTTTGGCACGAAGACGCTCGACGGACCGTCGTGCCTATGACGGTTCGTCCTACCTGTCGTCGAGGGTAATGAGGAGAGCAGCAGGAGA
This sequence comes from Solanum peruvianum, assembly GCA_027705065.1. NCBI lineage: Eukaryota > Viridiplantae > Streptophyta > Magnoliopsida > Solanales > Solanaceae > Solanum > Solanum peruvianum. The sequence goes on along the minus strand of JAKWJD010001766.1, from coordinate 6,286,096 downwards.
ATTACACAAGTGTGGGATGACGGAGTCCATCACGGTCCATCGATACCATGACGGTCCGTCAACCCAGTCAGTTTTTATCAAAAAACATTCTACTGCTCGAAACGACTAAACAGGTCGTTACATTTTTGTTCTGATAATTCTTCACTTTGATAGTCTTCTTAGGATATTATTTTTATGTCATCCTTAGACATTAGATTTCTTCATCATTATCTAGATTAATTCTTCATTTTCTAATTTAGTTTATATATCCGATACTTCATATATACTATCATTTTCACTTAATTCATAGTCTATGTAATCTATTTGCATGTATTTGTCATTGTCTATAATTACTTCTGCAATTTGTTTTCCTTTTGGATTTTTAGGTAACTTACAATCTCTAGCTAAATGTCCTATCTTTCTGCAGTTGTAACAAGTACATTCTGATAGTTTTCTCTTTGGTCTATACGGTCTTTTTATTTTATAATTTTTTACATAGTATCTTTGTCTTGGTTTTTTGTATTTATATCTAGTTTTGGTTTTTCTATAATTTTTGTGTCGTTTAAGTTTTTGTTTTTTATAATATTTATTTGTACAATCAAACTGTGGTGCTGTTTTATCTTCACAACATGCTAGATTTTTAATTAGTACTTTCTCCATTTTTATTTTTTCTTTTTGGTTTTCACATAATTGTACAAACCATTGATGTAGAAATTTTATTCTAGCTCCTAATGTATCTGTTAATCCTTCATTGTTCCTATCTTTAATTATTTTTGTACTAAATGGTTCTGGTAGTTTTGTAAAATATTGTTGTCTTATTTCTTTTGCTTCATTTATATCATATCTTGCTTTATAATAATATTCTTTAAATGCACATGTATATTCTTCTATGTAGCACATTTTACATATAGCTAATTTTGTCATAAGTTGTCTATTTATTATTTTTTCTCTATTTTGTTCTTTTATTTCTGTTGTCATGCCACCAAATTCAATTCGTATTGCTAATTCATATTTATCTAGTATATCTATATTTGTTGTTGATGGAGATCCATCTATTTTCTTATCACTCCTAAGTGTTTCTAGATTTTCTGAGGGTAAATTTCCTATCCATAATTTGTTGTTCCAACAAATGTTCTTTCTACATATCCTGGTGTTTCTTTTGTTGTTATTTTGTTATCAATTAGCTGTTTAGATATATTTCCTACCTATAGTAAGATTGCTTTATTTATATCTATAACACAATCTAGATCTAAAAAGTTATATTGTTCAGTTATTGGTCTAGGCGTCCATTTTTATTTAATCTACTATTCCATATTGCATTTGTTTTGTCTGATTGTTCATAATTATCTGTATAATAAGTTGGTGCTGTCCATCTGGGACTACTCCTAGGACTATTATCCTGGGTTTTAACTCTTGATGTGCTAGGTTGATTTATATCTCCTGTATTTATTTCTAATTTTTTCGGCTTATTTACTTGTTCTAGAATTTCTGTGTATGTTTCACTTATATCACTTATTTCTGATTTTTGATCGTTCATTGTATATGATTCATTTATTTCGTCTATTTCAAGATTTTCATTTAATTTTTGTTTCATCTTATTTATTTCATTAGTCAATTCAAGTTCTTTATCGTTTTCTATCTGTTTTTCTTTTTGTTTGGTTTCATATAACAATTCTAGCTAAGCTAATTCTTTTTCTAATTCACTTATTTTTGTATTTTTTAGTTCTTCTAGATGTTGTACTTCCTGCTTTGCTTGTGTTTTTATTTTTCAATCTCTTTTGATTTATCTATTTCTTCGTTTTCCTTTGTTATTCTTACCATAGCTGTTAAACTATCTTCTAATTTTGCTGTTTCCTTTTCTAACATTAAATACAAGTTATTTCCTATTTTTTTATATCGTCTTCCTAAATTTGAAAATATTATTTTTAATACTAATCCTTCTTGATTTTCATATGTTTTTTCGTCTACTGCAAATTCTTCTTTATTCATTATGATTCACGTTGTAACTTATATCATGTTGTAATATATATTCGAGGCAATTTATTTGTATTTCTATCATAAATATAACTTTTCTTTGTGCTAATATTGATTTATTGCATACTCCTGCTAACATATTTTCTTCTAGTGTTCTTTTTCTGTATTTTAACTCTTGTCTTTTTTCAGTTATTTTCTCTATCAGTTGTTGCTTATATATTTCTTTGTTCATATTATTTTATCAGATAACAAACATATTTATATTATGTTTTAGAAATTATATCTATCAAAAGATTTGTTTTGCTAGTATTTGTTTTAGTAAGTTGTAATAATTCATATTCTATGTATAAGGTTTTTAACTTTTTATGTATCTTTCGTACTTTTTTTTCTATTTTAGTTTTTGTTATGGTAGTTACTTTATTTGATGTTTGATTATTCTTCATAGTTTTAAGAATAAAATATTTTTTTATAATATTCTTTTTTTAAGTAGATCTAATCGTTATATTTCATTAGCGTTGTTTGCAATATATTCTAAATATTTATTTTCTCTAGTTCTCAAATATTTGTATAAATTTTCAATTAGTAATTTTTCAAGTAGTTCTATTTCTTCTTTAGTTTCTTTCCAGAATTGTAAGTATAAATTATCATTGATCTATGAATAATTCTAGATCATAATATAAATCTATATCAAAATCATCTGGTATAATTAATTCTGCCCAACCTTGGATTGTTTCTTCGATTATCTCGTATGTCAATAGTTTTTCATAAATTGTTCTTTTTATATCAGTATTAAGACCTTTCAATATATAGAGTATTAATATCTTGTAATTAATATCATCTTCTAGTAAATAAGAATTCATTTTAACATGTTTTTGCTAAAATTTTATTCCTTCTAACCTCTTAATAGATTATATTTATTTATTATGTAATAATAATGATTTAATAATCATCTCGTCTGGTCACTACTATGGTTTTCTTCTTTGATCGGTTACCCTGACAGCGCCTCAACTCTGTTTACTCCCCTAATCGGCTTTCTTGCCTAACGCTTTCAACTTTAGGATGACATAGTCTGGGCATACTTACTCACTGAATATTTCCGTAGCAAACTTTCTAAAGATGATTATTATAACATTATTAAAACATGATAAACAATTATAATCAACAATAGATTATTAGGAATAAAACAATTTAGCTACTCATTAATGTAAATGAGTATACCTGTTTCTGTAGGTTTGTCATCTCTGATTTGTTTTCCATAGCTTTAATATTGTTAGCTTCTTTTTACCTGACTGCTCTGATACCAATTTGGGGGGTGGAAGCGGAATTAAGAAGAAGAGAAAGTTGCTTGGAAGGACCTGTTTTATTATGAGGGGGAAACCCTCCTTTTATACAAAAAAAACTTACTACTTTGGCCAAGTGGCCGACACTACTTTACACATGGCCTTTTTTATTTCGGCCGGCACAAGAAAACAAAAAACTTTTACATAATGACCTTTACTTTTTACATATGGCCGACATACTACTATTAATAACTTTATTACTTTACATAATGACCTATGTTATGAATAGTAGTATGTCGGCCATATGTAAAAAGTAAAGGCCATTATGTAAAAGTTTTTTGTTTTCTTGTGTCGGCCGAAATAAAAAAGGCCATGTGTAAAGTAGTGTCGGCCACTTGGCCAAAGTAGTAAGTTTTTTTTTGTATAAAAGGAGGGTTTACCCTCATAATAAAACAGGTCCTTCCAAGCAACTCTCTCTTCTTCTTAATTCCGCTTCCACCCCCAAAATAGCAGTATGTCGGCCATATGTAAACGTAAAGGCCATTATGTAAAGTAATAAAGTTATGAATAGTAGTATGTCGGCCATATGTAAAAGTAAAGGCCATTATGTAAAAAAAATTTGTTTTCTTGTGTCGGCCGAAATAAAAAAGGTCATGTGTAAAGTAGTGTCGGCCACTTGGCCAAAGTAATAAGTTTTTTTTTTTTTTGTATAAAAGGAGGGTTTCCCCTCATAATAAAACAGGTTCCAAGCAACTCTCTCTTCTTCTTAATTCCGTTTCCACCTCCCCAAATTGGTATTAGAGCAGTCAGGTAAACAGAAGCTAACAATATTAAAGCTATGGAAAACAAATCAGAGATGACAAACCTACAGAAACAGGTATACTCATTTACATTCATGAGTATTAAGGTCTGTTTGTTGACTGACAATTACCATAACAAAATCATTGAACAACCTTTCTTGTTTCGCCTTTTGTCAGATTTTCTCAGCCAGTGTTGTCTTACCAACACCACCCATACCACATATCCCAATGATATTTGCTTTTTAACACCAACAGCGAATTTTCATGTTAAAAGATGGAGTACACAAACTCGTGGTGTCCTCATAAAATTAATTATTTTCATTTTATGTATAGCTTTTATCGCCTACAATTTTGATGGAATGGTAAGTACTCGTGAGTCTTTAGCCAAATGTTTTTTGTGAATTCAAAAACCTGACATCAGGTGTGAAACACAAAGTAAAGGTGAGATATTATATGAAGGGAAAAGGGTCTGATATACCCCTCAACTTTGTCATTTAGAGCTGATATACCCTCGTTATGAAAGTGGCTCATATATGCCCCTGCCGTTACAAAAATGGCTCACATATACCCTTTATTTAACGGAAATTAAAAAATTAGTCTTAAATTTATACTTGTTACTTCTATTTTTTTAAAAAAAAATTATTTAGGGGTATATATGATTCTTTTATCAAAGTTCAAGGTATATTTTAATTTTTTTCATACATAAATTATTTTTTTCATACATAAATAATTTATTAGGAAAATTTTGTTTGAGTTTCTTATTCTTATTTTGTTTTTTCTTTCATTCCTTAGTTTAAAGGAAAAAAATTTAAACTATTTTTTTTGTGTATTGTAATTTAATTTCGTATTCGAAGAAAAAATTTGGTCATCTATAATAAGTTTTACAAGAATATTAGTAAAACATAAATAAATTTGATTATCAAAATAATAATTATAAATTAGTCATTAAAACAAAAAAAAAGTCAAAAAAAAAATATGTTTGACAAGGATTAAATTTACTCATATGAGATTATATTTTTTTTGAAAAAAATAATAAAAATTTTGATCAAATTTTTTTTTTTCATTTCCGTTAGAGGAAAAGGGTATATGTGAGCCATTTTTATAACGGCAGGGACATATATGAGCCACTTTCATAACGAGGAGTATATCAGCTATAAATGACAAAGTTGAGGGGTATATCAGACCCTTTTCCCTTATATGAAAGCTTAACAAAAGCAATAATAGAGCATTTGGTATGTGACAATGCAGGAAGAAATAGTAGTAGTGGGGTCAAAATGGCTGAATTATTAAAGTGGGAGTGTTTGATTAGATAACAATTCAAAAAGAAATGTTGATAAAATGTAAAAGTAATGTTTGCTTTTTGAATATTTTTCTCCAATTGATTGAGTCAAGGAAAAAGAAATATACAATTAGTAAAGCACCCAATTTTAGTTAGTGTTTAATCAAAAGATGAATACTTTTTCTAAGCGTGGTCCCTTTTAAGTTTTAACAAGTTTTTAATTGATTAAAAATATTACTTGGGTTGATATTTTTTAATAAATATTTACTGATTTTTTATTTATTACCATTTATAGCAATACTATGTCAAAGGTGCATTATGTATTTAAAAGTTAATTATGTATGCAATAAATATGTATTTAAACTATTTTTAAATATATATTATGTTTGTTTTGTAAGAAATTGACACATTGTATTATAACCGTATTAAAATGTGTGATAAATATATTAATCATCAATAAAACTTGTATTATATGTGAATAATAAATTGTTCTTTATAATATGCATTGAAGCTATATTATAAAAAGATTAAAAGTGATCAAATAAAAAAATATAATATTACTATAAATGATAAATATTTTTTTAATAATATATATTTATGTAAATTTCCCTTGTTAATTTAGGCTTGAATCCCAAATTAACATTTGTGAGTTGCCTTTGAGTTCTACTTCTTTTCAGCCAAATAACTACTTGTGTGACATTGTGCTCGAGCTAGTTCATAATTACTCATTGTGAGTTGACAAGAGCAATAGTTTATTTCAAAAAGCTAAAAAGGAACATGTGTGCTGGTGAAACTTTTTGAAGTGGAGAGTGTACTTTTGTGAAGAATCTTTTCCATGATTGACATTTTGTGTTGATCTTATCTTATACTTTGTCCGCTTTTATTTGTTTACTCTACTAAAATAGATATTCATTTTTTACTTTTTAATTTAGAAAGTAAGATATCATAATCCATGAAATCCAAGTCTATAGAGGGGGAGGGTGTCCTTTTGTGAAGAATCTTTTCTATGATTGACATTTGTGTTGATCTCATCTTATATTTGTAAGAATCGATATTCACTGTTACTTTTCAGTTTAGAAAATACAATATCTATTCGGTTAAATCCATTAAATGGAGTCTAGGGAGGAGAGGATAAAGTGATATATTTCGCTTCATCTGTTCGTTTCTGTTGAATGCCTTAAATCGGACCCGTTACAACAGAAAGGACGGGGTCTTGGGCCCTTAATTATTTGTCAATGTTGTTGTATTGGACCCTTAATTTTCTGTCAATTCTGTATTTTGGGACCAAGCCTGTTAGGGCGTAACTTAGCACTATATATAGACGCTATGGCAAACCCTATTCTGTAATTCTGTTCTTGCCTCTCCATAATAAAACTGCTCCCCCTCTTCCCCGTGGCGTAGCCAATTTATTGGTGTACCACGTAAATCTGTTGTCTTGTTTTTCGCATTTATATTATCTCGTATTACATCGAATTCCGCATAACAGTTTCATTCCCTATTACCAGTGACAGTGAGACAACTAATCTCTTCTGCTCAATTTGTGCTAAAGTTGACAAGATTTGCTTCTCACTTCCATCCATGATTCAACATATGTCTCATCCCCAACAACCTCTCAAGCTAACTTCGATTTATATAAAAAAAATCAACTTAATTTACTCGATATTTTCATCTCGTTTAAGCTTCGAATAGGTAACTTGTTCATTACTGTCGGATTCTTTTTTTTCTTTGCGCGGATTTTCAATTAATCGCACTATAAGAAAATTGTTAACTAAATGGGGATTTTCCCTCATTTAGTATGAAAATTCACAAGAATCTTATTTTCCTACAAATTTTCATATTAATTTCCAGAAAAATTACCATGTAATTAACAATTTTCTTATAGTGTCGGGTGAGTTTTTTTTTTGGATAGAAATTTTTAAATCGGGTCGACTAATGGGATTAAGATATGTGTACCACCATTAGTATAAAAGGTATATATGCACCAAAATTTGGACGGTAAAAGGCACTAACATCGTAAAAGTATGACGAATGGTATACACATACCAATTACGATAGTTCAGAAATATATTTATCCTTTCCTCTCTTTTTTTTCAAGAGACCCCTACTCAAATTTAATCTTTTCCATTCCATAGTGAAACCCTCATATTATTATTGTGTTATTTGATACAAGTTTTGGTTTGACTTGATGAGCGACTTCCTGAATTTTGATTGGTTATGAGACATCAGACAAGGTGTTGACAAAAACTCAAAAGATTATGTATTCATTTATTTATTTTGTCCATCTATATTATTGTGATTAAAAATTTAAGAAGGATGTGTATTGTATTTTTTTTCTTCTCTATTTATTTTTTGTATTTTATCTCTATTAGACTTCTTCAATTTAGTTTTCTATGAATTTCTAATCAAGCAATTCTGTATTTTTTATATGGACTCGAATTAGCTATTTATGATTTTATTGAAGCTTCGTTAATTACTCCCCAAAGTACAAAATTTACAGTTGGATCCTTAAAATACTCCACTCGTCTAGTGTTTTTTTAGTCAAACTTTTAAAGATTAATTTGTAATTGTTGCATTTGATTACTTATCAAACAATTTTTTATAAAATCTTAATCATTCTAACAAATCCATAAAAAAAATTTATATGGGACACACGTGCAATTCACGTATTCAGAAAATTTTATGTGTGTATACTTACACTAGTTTAAACGCTGCACACCTCTGAGGTCGGCGTGGGTGGGGGGTGGGGGTTGAATCTCATTTACTACTTTTCTTGTTCTTTTGTCATTTTAAAGCTTAAAATATAAATAAAATAGGGTGGTTATAAGTTTCAAACTTGTGACCTCATGATGCAAAGTGAAGTTCAAAACCATCACTACAGTCTCCACAAAGCAAACTTAGATAGTAGAGTCATTTAGTTCATATTTATATGTTAGTACATTAGTTTTTAGTTTTATGTTTAATAAAAATATCATACAAATCTATATTCGATCACATGCTTTTAACTAACGTGCATTAGACGTTAATGGTGTATTCATCGTCTTCAAATCTTGAGTTTCCCTTTGGGTACAGGGTACCTCAGAGGTGAGATATAATATTATTATTATCCATAAAAATAATATTAACAAATGAGGAAGGGTAAAAACTAAAAAACAAAGAAGGAAAACACAGAAAAGTGAGAATAGGGGCTGTTAGGCCATGAAATTTTAACTTTTTTCCGAAGTTCAACTCCGAAAATTACATTTGGCCATCTCCAAAATTTCCAAAAATTTGAAAAATAACAAAAATACGTTTTCAATTCAGGGGTAGAGAACATGACTCACTTAATCAATAGGAGAAAAAATTCCAAAAGCAAACATTACTTTTACTTTTTATCAACATTTCTTTGTCTGCCATATGGAATTATATTTATTGAAACTTTATCTAATCAAACACTCCCACTTTAATAAAGCAGCCATTTTAACCCCACTACTAATATTCCTGTTTGCATTGTCACATACCAAATTCTTTTGTTAAGCTTTCATTTAATATCTCACCTTTACTTCCCAGTAACTATGTGATGTTCAAGACCTTTTTGTTCTTTTTTTTTGGCTTAACACCTGATGTCCGTTATCCAAACTTAGAATTTAGCAAACTTCACGGCGTTGGAAAAAGGACTCAACGACCTTCGATTTGATATCTCATGGACCACTTAACTCATATTGTGATGAAAGTTACGGTCGTGGGAGGGTCCATGGGTCGGCCACCCTGCTAGGTGAATCGAGGTCCAGGACCACAGCTCGACCTACGGACCATAGGTCAGACCATAGTCCGTGGTTCACTGGCCAAAAGTTTGGTTTCTGAATACACCAAACAACGGTCCACCAAGACGGGCCGTGGGTCATATCACGGTCCATCGACTGGGTCTATGGGCCGCTCATATGTTTAAAAACATAACTTTTTCTATAGTTTGAGATTATTACTCAAAAAGATTTTTCTCTTAAAAGAGATGGTACTAAAACTGGTCATGAAAACTCTTTTGAAATCGGTTTTTCATTCATCTTACGTGTGAAAACATTACTCTTTGGGAATACTTAGTTTCCATATAATATTTCTCTTTCGGGTAAAACATTTCCTTCCAAAAGTATGCTACTTGAACTCGTAACATCTAGCTAAAGAAGAATGAGTACTTACCATTACATCAAAATGGTTGGTGATAAAAGTTGATACATAACGAAGCTCCATTTTTTAACATGTAAATTCGCGGTTGGTGTTAAAAAGCAAACGTCATGTGTTTGTTGTTTAATCGCTTTCAAAAAAGTAGAGGTCAATGTGTGGGAGAGGAGAGTTAACTTTCATTTTACTCTCTTAAAACCTATTTTTCTTACTCATCAATTAATCAAATATGGAGTTCTTATCTATCTTTGTGGACAAGGTAACAGGTTGCTTGATCCAGCCAGTTGCGCGAGGGATTGGGTATTTATTTTACTACAAGAGCAACATCAAATCTACGGAAGATGGATATACGAAGCTGGAGGCTATCAGAATTCGGGTGGATCAACAAGCGGAGGCTGACCGGAGAATCTTACAAGTCATTTCACCGAATGTTGAGGCTTGGTTTACTAGTGTTGATACTACTACTGCAGATGCGGCAGCTGTAATGCGACGAGGTAGAATTGAGGTTGAAAGATATGGTTGGTGTCCAAAGTTAAAGTCACGTTACTCGCTGAGCAGGAGAGCTAAGAAAATTGCACTGTAGTTGATTGAACTTCGAAATGAAGGCAATGCTTATGCTTTTTTCTCCAATCCTGCTGTCAAAATTGAAGTTATACCTAGTAACAGTGGTGAGGAGTTTGACTCCAGAAAATTGCTAGAGGAAGAGGTCATGGCAGCTTTGGGAGATGACAGGGTCACTATGATTGGGATATGTGGTATGGGTGGTGTTGGTAAGACAACACTGGCTGAGAAAATCAGACAAAAGGCGAAACAAGAAAGGTTGTTCAATGATTTTGTCATGGTAATTGTCAGTCAACAACCAGACCTTAAAAGAATTCAGGGTGAGATCGCAAGAGGAGTCGGGCTGACGTTAGATGGGGATGATATGCCTAGTCGTGGAGATCGGCTGCATACAAGGCTAATGGATCAGAACAGCTGCACCCTTATAATCTTGGATGATGTGTGGAAGGTTCTTGATCTAAAGAGACTTGGAATTCCAAGTGGAAGCAACCACAACCATTGGTGCAAAGTGATATTCATAACGCGTTTCCGATCTGTTTGTGAAAATATGGAAGCTCAGAAGATCATCGAAGTTGGAACATTATCCGAAGAGGAAGCATGGATCCTTTTCAGGCAGAAAGCCGGTGATTTTGTCGACCATTCTTCTCTTCATGACCAGCAAAAGAGGTTACCAAAGAATGCCAGGAGTTGCCGCTTGCAATTGTTACAGTTGCAGGAGAACTAAAAATGCATAAAAACAAGCGTTCGTGGGACTGTGCCCTTGAAGAATTACGCGGTGCAGTAATGATAAGTATCCCTGAAGTGCCCACAGAGTTGTACAATATTCTGAAGCTAAGCTACGATCACTTGCAAGTAATGAAGCCAAGCACCTCTTTTTGCTTTGTTCCTTGTTCGAGGAAGATAGTGACATCTGTCCTGAGGAATTACTTAGATATGGAATGGGGCTTCGCATCTTTTCAGAAGTAAAAAATTTAGAACATGCAAGAAATAAGGTGTGTTATTTGTTAGAAACATTCAAAGATAGTTTCTTGTTATCCCAAGGATCAAAAGAAAAATATGTCAAAATGCATGATGTGGTACAAGACGTGGCTACATATATTGCGTCTGAAGGAAATCATAGATTTATGGTAAGTCACGATGTGATGTGAAAGACTCTTACGAGCAATACACTCATATGTCAGTTATTGCAAATAACTTTAATGAGCTTCCTACCTCAATCAATTTCCCCAAACTGAAGCTTCTAATGTTGAAACGCTATTTTAAAATGTCATTCAAGTTACAAGATGATTTTTTTGATGGAATGAGTGAACTCAATGTCTTAAGCCTGAGGGGAAATAGATATATGAATCTTATTCTGCTTTTTCCAGAATCCCTTCAGAAGTTGCCAAGTCTGAGGACGCTATGTCTGAGTAAATTAAGGTTGGATGACATATCCATTATTGGGGAACTTGTCAAATTAGAAATTCTCAGCATTGTAGATTGTGAGTTAGAGAAGTTGCCAGTAGAGATAGGGAACTTGATCAATCTAATTATGTTAGAGTGGCGGGAGGTGGTTAACAGAAAATTTAGAAGTATTTCAGCAGGGGTCGTATTAAGACTTGTTTGATTGGAAGAACTACATATGATGGGGGTAACAATATGTAGTTACTCGACGTTGAGTGATCTGGAATCCTTATCGAGATTGACTACACTGACATTAAGTTACTGTTCAGGGATGTGATCTATAGTAACTTGGTGCTTCCCTCCAAGTTGACACGGTAAGCTCTTAAAGTAGCTGGAGCAATTGAAAGAATGAATTATTACGACAAGAATATTGCTTTAGTGCTCACGGAGACCACCCCATTGGGTGATTGGATCCGCCACCTGTTGAAGGAGAGCGAATTCGTATATTCAATTGGAAAGGGCTCTAATAATGTGTTGACTGGGTTACAGCTAAATGTATTTCAGAACGTGAAATATCTCAGACTCTTTAATTGTAATTTAGTGACACTTTTATTGAACATCTCGGGGAGGACACATGAAGTAATCAAGTTCCCCAATTTATGAGCTGGAGCTTGAATTCCTGGGATGCCTCACTCACTTTTGCAGAGACAATGTTGAGGGCATTGAGTTTCCTCTGTTACGTAAAATGCTTCTCTTCAAGTTACCTGAGTTCCAAAATTTCTGGCCTACAACCAACAACTCCATCACCCACTCACATCTTCTTTTTCACGAAAAGGTTTGCTACTTACTTTTTCAGTTTTCATTTGAGCATTTACATTGTTTACTTACACAAAGTCTATTTTTTCACCATCATACAAATGACTTAGATATATCTTTTCTGTATAACAAATGAGTGAAAAGTTAATTTTAAATTGATCTTTTTAATTTGTTATTTAAAAAAATACATACACTACTATATTTGATCCTTCTCACATACATGAAGTTTTTTTGAATTTTCTTTTTGACTTGTTTTAATCAATGGCTAATTTAAGTTTTAAATATCTCCTTATAGATCTATTTGGAGTTAATAACTTTGGTAGTCACTCAACTATCAACTCTTATCACAGAAAGTCACTCAACTTTCATTTTCAACTCAAAAGTCAGTTAACTATGAATTTTTTACATAGAAAGTCACTCATCCTATTTTATTGTTTTTTTAACTAAAATTTGCTGACATGGATTTTTTTTAAATCAAAAATTCAAAAACCATATATATATATATATATATATCCATTTAAACCATTTAATGATTCAACCCATTTAATCTGACCCGCTAAAAATATGATATTTAATTTTTTATTTTATAATTGCCTCCCCAAATCACTCTCTTTGACTCTTTTTTCTCCTTAGCGTTCCTCTTCTTTCTCCTTAGATAATATTTTTGGAGCCATTTTAGTCAAAGTCAAAAAAATCCGAAGATGCTCGACCCCATTTTAGTACGTAGCCAATGGATACCAGTTAGTCAATCAATTAAAATATCTATAAATGTAAATCATCACTTGCACCTAGCTAATCTAACTCTCCATTATATTGCACAACAAAATTGCAAGGAAAAAGAAAATGGGAAGACAAAAACCGGGGTACAAATGCGGGACCTCAAGATAAACAACACTTCAGTCATTCCCACATCTTGAAACTAATTCTGAATCCAACTGAAACGCTCAATTGCAATGCTTGTGAGAAACCAAACAATAGTCACAAGCCTTTCTTTGGCTGCAACACCTGCCAAGATAACTATCTAAGCATTAGATGAAACAACTTCTACTCGATCCCGTGAAGTATAAAAATGATACATTATAAGCCAAATATGCACAAGCATTTCAAAATGAGAAACTAAACAAAGGCAGAAGAGGAACGCCAAGGAGAAAGAAGAGACAAAGAGAATGATTTGGGGAGCCAATCATAAAATAAAAAATTAAATATCATATTTTTAGCGGGTCAGGTTAAATGGATTGGGTCATTAAATGGTTTAAATGAATATGTATTTGGTTTTTTGAATTTTTGATTTAAAAAAGAAATCCATATTAGCAAATTTTAATTAAAAAAATAAAATAAAATAGGGTGAATGACTTTCTATGTAAAGAAGTCACAAGTGACTTTTGAGTTGAAAATGAAAGTTGAATGACTTTCTGTGAAAAAAGTTGATAGTTAAGTGACCATCAAACTTATTAACTCGACCTATTTGCTTATCATAATTTGAAAATTTTATTCTTATTTCATGTTTTTTGTCCGAAAATAAATAGATTTGGAAAAGTAAGAACGATTTTAAGACATATTTTTATAGCTATGTTGTTAGTATCTATTTTTCGATAAAGGTGTCAAAATGTCTTTAAACTATGTGAAATGAACAAAAGTGCCCTACGTTTATACTTGGAAGCTTGCAGGTTTCTTGTCCTAACTTGGAAAAGCTATGTATCGATGGGGCTTACAACATAAGTGCTCTATGCTCTCAGCAACTTCCAACTCCCTACTTTAGCAAACATGTAATATTGGGAGTACATCACTGCGGAAAATTGAGAAACTTGATGTCTCAATCAGTGGCTAAAGGTCTTCTGAATCTCCGGGAAGTAGAAATAGTAAACTGCCAATCAATAGAATCATGAACTCATTTCCTCTTTATTGGAACAACTGAAGCTTGAACGACTGCCTAAGCTGCGGCATTTCTTTCTGATGGAGCATACTCTTCAAATTCCATTTCTCAGAAAAGCGAAGATATGTTACTGCCCTGAAATGAAGACGTTTGTCCAAGAGGGAATATCTATGAATCTCGAAAGTTTTTACTATGATGATGAAGTGAAAGTAGTTGATCTCAATAAAACCATGTTCACTTCTAAGGTTTGTTTAGTTGTATAACTAATTACTGCTCTCCTTTCGTTTTAATTTATAATGAATTTTCATCCCTTATATATATTACAAGGCCTTCAACATTTGCAGATTTTTTGTCCTAGCTTGGAAGAGCTATATATCATTGGGGCTAACAGCATAAGTCGTCTATGCTCTCACGAACTTCCAACTCCCTACTTTAGCAAACTTGTAAATTTGGGAGTAAAGAGTTGCGGAAAATTGAGAAACTTGATGCCTCCATCAATGGCGAGAGGTACTTTGAATCTCCGAACACTAAGGATAGATGGTTGTCAATCAATGCAAAAAGTGATCAGCAAAGGAGAAGGAATCATGACTTTATTTCCCCTGTTGGAAGAGCTGAAGATTGAAGGACTGCCTAAGTTGGGGTATTTTTTCCGGACGAAGCATCCTCTTAAATTTGCATTTCTTAGAAAAGTGTGGATTGATGACTGCCTGAAATGAAGACGTTTGTCAAATCTGTGAGTCTTGAAAGTGATGATGAGGTGAAAGTAATGTTCAATTCTAAGGTTTGTCTTTATAACTAATTACTACTCTCTTCCCGTTTTAACTGGTAATATTTATTTTAATGCAATTAGCATGATATATTTATGCAAAGCATTCTGTAAAACATGATATGTTTAAATCCCTACAGGTACTAAGTAATTTTTATTAACGTTTAATTAAGATAACAACTTATATTATGTATATAATATTGTAAAATACGTAATAAAAGTTAGGTTTTTTATACCTTCTTCCTCTTTTGATAATCAGTCTGATCAATGCCTCAGCATTTCTCCTCTTCGGCCATGAATAACATTTTTCGCCTTCTTCTCTCAATTACGGCTACTTTCCTAGCTATTCCTCCTAAAGGCTGGAAATCGCAACCTCCACTTCGACTTTTTATCAATTTTGAGGAAAATAATATATAAACAAACTTTTATTTCATATATCACAATAATACATACATAAGATAAGTATTTATCTTAGTAAAACATTTAATAAAAATACTTTTCCCTAGCGGGAGAAGCTAACTTACTCACTCATATTAAAATATTCTCACTCTTATTTTTTCTCACTCTAAGACTCACACTTTTCTTACTCTAATCAACTCTGCCTATTACAATAATGTCTCTCTCCTTTTATAGATCCTAAGGAGGGACTTATGTTACAATTATTTATCTTTAAAGGGTATTCCTTTAAAGATTTCATTATAGACTAGTCTGAGTCAAAAGTCTTTCTCTTTCTTTACATGGGCTGCTTTTTCTTCTGGCCGAAAAGCATCTTCTTTTTCTTTTTAAAAGAAAAGTATTTTGTCCTTTTCTTCTTTTGTAAACGTAAGTGCTTACGTTTTTGTTCATTTACGTAAGTGCTTACGTCTATCTTCTTCATCGATCTTCATTCATCGATTGTGCTCATGTTCTAACATTTTGCATGCTAGCTTCCAAGTTTCTTCTGATGCCCCTAATCTGTGGAGCTCGATATCAAGAATTCTTTCTTTAAGTAATTCTGACTTTGAATTTCCTTTAGTAATTAACACCCAGTTAGAATCTTGATCAATTACCGTAAAATTATTTTGGTAAAGTCTGTTTAAAATGGCATATAAGGCTTTTATCCCTAATACCCTTCTGGTTTGTATCCATTTTCTGTTAAGGTGGCAGGAGATGTCCCACCAGCACCTAGTGCAAAAAACATCTCAATGGTACGCACGGATATGCCATCTTCATCCAAAAAGGATGTAAGAGAAAGCCGAGCAAATGAAGCTTCTAGCTCATCATCAATGAAAACTGAAAAAATATCTGGAAACCCAGAAAATAAAACTAACCCAGAAACATCTGGAGAAAATTTTTTTTCTTCTTTGCAGGTACATTCGAAAGAAGAAGAATATTTACAATTTACAAAATACATTTACAATCTCCCCGAACACAGTGGAGAAACCTATGGAGTTTTAGGATCTACCAGTTTATTTCCTAGAATTTCTATATTTCCAAATGGAATTTCGAGCTTTACAGCTCAATTATTTGAGTTCGGATTTCTAGATCGTGTTTACACAAGTCCAGATCTCAGAGAATTATCTCAGCTACCCTCCAGATTGTTCAATGCAATCAGAAATTTCAGCCAAGGAGATGGAGGAGTATACTGTAGATGCTATAGTATTGCAACGGAAGGTCAAGATTCTCAGGCCTACTATCCAACTCTCAACTACATATCAATTGAGAAAATAAAAGATTTTAATGTTAAGGCTACGGGAGTTGATAAAAAACTTCCTTTTCTTAACAGAAAATGGATACAAACCAGAAGGGCATTAGGGATAAAAGCCTTATATGCCATTTTAAACAGACTTTACCAAAATAATTTTATGGTAATTGATCAAGATTCTGACTGGGTGTTAATTACTAAAGGAAATTCAAAGTCAGAATTACTTAAAGAAAGAATTCTTGATATCGAGCTCCACAGATTAGGGGCATCAGAAGAAACTTGGAAGCTAGCATGCAAAATGTTAGAACATGAGCACAATCGATGAATGAAGATCGATGAAGAAGACAGACGTAAGCACTTACGTAAATGAACAAAAACGTAAGCACTTACGTTTACAAAAGAAGAAAAGGACAAAATACTTTTCTTTTAAAAAAGAAAAAGAAGATGCTTTTCGGCCAGAAGAAAAAGCAGCCCATGTAAAGAAAGAGAAAGACTTTTGACTCAGACTAGTCTATAATGGAATCTTTAAAGGAATACCCTTTAAAGATAAATAATTGTAACATAAGTCCCTCCTTAGGATCTATAAAAGGAGAGAGACATTATTGTAATAGGCAGAGTTGATTAGAGTAAGAAAAGTGTGAGTCTTAGAGTGAGAAAAAATAAGAGTGAGAATATTTTAATATGAGTGAGTAAGTTAGCTTCTCCCGCTAGGGAAAAGTATTTTTATTAAATATTTTACTAAGATAAATACTTATCTTATGTATGTATTATTGTGATATATGAAATAAAAGTTTGTTTATATATTATTTTTCTCAAAATTGATAAAAAGTCGAAGTGGAAGTTGCGATTTCCAGCCTTTAGGAGGAATAGCTAGGAAAGTAGCCGTAATTGAGAGAAGAAGGCGAAAAATGTTATTCATGGCCGAAGGGGAGAAATGCTGAGGCATTGATAGGACTAATTATCAAAAGAGGAAGAAGGTATAAAAAACCTAACTTTTATTACGTATTTTACAATATTATATACATAATATAAGTTGTTATCTTAATTAAACGTTAATAAAAATTACTTAGTACCTGTAGGGATTTAAACATATCATGTTTTACAGAATGCTTTGCACAAATATATCATGCTAATTGCATTAAAATAAATAAAATATACAGCGGCACTTACATAGCGTAAGAAAAAGAGCATGGATGCATAAGAAATCCATTCATCATATAAAAAGGGCAATTTATGAAATGGAAAAGGATTTAAAATATACCAATTATAGATATGGTGAAAATTTAATTACATCTATTTATGAAATGAGAATGTATAAGATACAAGAACAATTTGAGTATAAGACTGCTATACTCATATTAAAAAATAATAAGCTTTTTAGTGCATAAAAATGAATTACTGTTTACATTTACAGTTTTTCTAGTATTACCCTGTCAATATGACAGCTGTTTTATTATTTTTACCCTGTTAAGATAACAGCTACAAACAAAATGGTCTTATCCTAAGTTTCGACTGTATGGTAAACTTTTACTCAAGCATGGAGTTCGTTTCAGATATCAGTAGATAGCAGTTCTAACAAGGGTTTCAGGCTGCCCCTTTCTTCATTTTATCGGGGACTTACAATACCACATGCTCGCTATCATTGATATTCTTAACTTACCACCACCTCAAAACCAAGTCAAAACTTGTGATAAGAGTATTAAGAACTATAATAAGAATTCAATATAACTTAGTTAGATCCAGATATTAGATAAGAACATCATACAGAAGTTATGGAGTTAGCATAGATATGAAAATTTTCATTATTTTATGAACATTGAAGATAATCTTGTTAAAAGTTCTAGACTTGAAGAGGTAGATATACCTCAAAATATTGATTTGTTAAACAAATGGACTATCCCTAAAGTGGATACAAGACTTATTTATGATTATGGCTGGTTTGATAAATTATCTACTAAGCAGGTGGTTAAAATCACAGAACAATCTCTGGCGTTAAATTCTGATGAACAAATTATTCAATTATTAAATAAGAGGGATATTGACCTCTACAAATCTAGATATAACTGGATGCAAATTGGTATGGTGCAAATTGCCTTCAAACCATTAACTCTTAAAGGGTTACCTGAAACGTTTTTAGCAGCTCTAAGAGATGCTAGAAATTTAGATTTCAGACAATCGCTTATGGGTTCTATTGAATCTACTGTTGCTTACGGGCCAGTTTATTTCAATACTCAAACTAATTTGCAATTGTCTTTATCTGACAGGAATATTCTTGATGCTCTTACATTAAATGTAAAAACCCATGGATATAACCATGCGGTTGGTTCTGAGCTTATATGTCTTTCTTATAGAATTTATTATAAGTTATTAACTACTCTGAATCCTAGATGTAAGTTATACGATTCATCTAGTGAAACTATCCTTGTCGAAACTAATTTTGTTAAATCAAAAATTACGACAAGAAGGCCTATTAAATGGGATGAAATTAATTTTCCTGATAAATGGATTTTAAATAATGTTGTGTCTCAAAGACAGGTTGCTGAAGAAGTCACTAATAGTGACTATTCTCATATTTATCAGAATCCTGATGGTAAGGTTTGTATTTAATTTGCTGACAACTCTTCTGTTTATAACTCTCCGATTTACAATAGGAGATCCTTTTCTGGTTACAGAAGGTTACCAGAAATTCAACATATTTCTCCAATAAGTCATGGAGGACCTAGCTATGGAACAGCTAGACGATCCACACTTTTAGTGATACTGCAAGTGAAGGATTGGTTGAAAGGGTAAGGATAGACCCTAGAACAAATATTGTTCAAGCAACTGATAAGTTGTCAGATATGGATCCAACTCAGTCAGAAATGGACTTCAGTGTTGATAAATCAACTGACCTTAATGATATTTGATTATGTCTAAACAACTTATTGATTTTAGTCCAGGGTCTCTGGCAAGAAAACATATTCAAAAAGAATTTTATAATAAAAAATGGAACCAATTTAGAATTTGGTTTTTTCAAACTTATGGTGAAAATGATTTAAAAAATATTTCTGAAGATTTTTATGATATTTGTAAATTACATAACAAAATTATTTATTTTGTTCCTTGGTTTATAACTACTTATTTACCTTTATATATAAATGTTATTGAAAGGACTTATAAAGAGAGTGGTGGTGCTATTACTAAAGCCATTTACCCTCCTCAAGCTCCTTTTATTTTACCAAATAATACTGGGATAACTTTTTCAGCTTTTCAAAAGTTTATTGAAACAGATGTTGCCCAGATTACTGTTCAAGAGGTTAATAACCTTATTTCTCAAAATAATTATTTGAGTCTTTATGTTAAAGTCCTTGGTGAGCATATCAGTTCTTTAGACAAAAAATTAGATGATTTGATTAAATTGGTAAAAGATTTTCAAAAAACTCCTAAAGAAGATATAGCTTCTACTTCAAAAACTGTTTTAAATGTTCCTACTCATCTTCAACGACCTGTTGATACAACTGGTTTTAAAGTTAAATCTTTTTATAAAGAAGTTGAAGATCTTCTTGATAAAAAATTGTCTGGTTTAGGTTCAAAACCTATTTCTAATGATTTTCCTAAAAATGATTATTTTGATCAACTCTCTGGTATCCAATATCCGAATCAAGATATTTCGGAAGTACACTCCAGGAGATTTAAATCTGGTTATAACCAAAAACAAAAGGTTATAGGAAAAGGAGGTTATGCAACTCTCCCGTCAATGATGACTTATTATTATCCTCGACCTACTCCTCAAGATGTGCTAGTTGAAGAAAGAGATTGGAACCAAACTAACACATCCTACAGTGGAAATGAGGTTTATGAATGGAATATTGATGCCCTAACTGAAAGACAGGTATCCATTGTAGTACATCGTATGTTGATGTACTCATCAATTTGTCGTCATACGAATAACAATAATGATCATGCTATCTGTAAAATGATTATAGCAGGTTTTACAGGTCAGTTAAGAGGTTGGTGGGATAATTTCCTAACACCTGAAGAAAGGTATGCAATTATGAATGCATACAAAGAAGAAATTATCAGAGAATCTGGTACTGATGAGAAGGGTCAACCAGCGGAAAGGACTTCAGTTAAAAAAGTTGAAGATGCTGTTTATACACTGGTTATAACCATTTTGGAACATTTTAATGGAAGATTTTCCAACCAGAATGAAACTATTAGAACTCTTCTAAATGGACTTAAGTGTAAACATTTGGGTCATTTTCGGTGGTATAAAGATACTTTCATGAGTAGAGTAATGGAACTACCTGAAAGTAAATATGAATATTGGAAGAATAAATTCATTGATGTTCTTCCCCCTTTATTTGCCGAAAGGGTAAAAAAGGTCTTAAGAGGGGATAATTTAGAAATCCCTTATGATACATTAACTTATGGAAAGTTAATAGGGACTTGTACCCAAGAAGGATTAAATCTTTGCAATGAGCTTAAACTTGCTCAACAGATAAAGAATACTCAAAAGTCTGAGAGATCTCAATTAGGAGATTTTTGTACTCAGTTTGGTATTGAAGGACCATCCAGTTCAAAACAAAGAACAAACAGACCTGAAGAAAGACATCATAAAAGACGTCATCGTTCAAAACGATATAAAGAGAAAAAAGAAGAAAAGAAATCCCATAGGAAAGCAACAAGGTTTGCTAAAAACTTTTCTACAAGGGATTTAAAGAACATTAAATGTTACAAATGTGGACGATTTGGTCATCTTGCAAATAATTGCAAAGCTGAGAAGTTTAAAGCTTTGGAGTTGGATGAGTCAACTCAGGACAAACTCTATGAGTTACTTTATGAATCAGATTCAGATTCTAATTCTTCTGATAAATCAGAAGATTCTTCAGGACATGTCTCAGATAACAATATTGAGATTACTAACAATTGTGCCAATTGTCCAAATGGTAATTGTACTTGTGGTCATGATGAATTTTATAAATTGCAGTCTCAGATAGGAGATTCTTACATTGATAAATTACATCAAAGTTTTGAAGATTTATCTTTTAAAATGATTTCTTCGGAAAATATTATTGAGCTTTTAAAAGATGTTTCAGATGAAAATCTTCGAAACAAGATTTTAAATATGGCTTCTTCAAAACCATCTTCTTCAACGAATTTTGAAAAACCAAAGAAGGAAGAGAAATCTTTTGAAAACTTTAATACTAGTCCATATTCTATTCAAGAAGTTTTTACTAGACTTGAAAAGAAAAGACCAAGTATTATAAGAGATACTTCTTTGGATGATTTAAAACATGAGGTTGAAAACCTTAAAAGAGAGATTAAATCTTTAAAACAAAATCAATTGATTACTGATCATCGTATTTCTCAATTAGAAAATAATATTTCTAATGAAAATGAAAGTGATTCTATTTCTAAAAAAGAATGATATTCCTGAGCCAAGTGTTAAATTTCTTGGAATGCTTCAAATTGTTACTGCTCATCGTTGGTATATAAATTGTACCATTCTTATTGATAATAATTTTAAAATTTCCAGTATTGCTATGATTGATAGTGGTGCTGATGTTAGTTGCATTCAAGAAGGATTAATTCCTTCAAGATATTTTGAAAAAACTACTCATGTTGTTAAATCTGCATCCAATCATGCCTTAGATATCAAGTATAAGTTATCTAATATTTGTATTTGTCAAAGTAAAGTTTGTATTCCTCACTTCTTTTTCTTGGTTAAGAATCAGTTAAATTCGCCAATTATACTTGGCACTCCTTTTATAAATGCCATTTATCCTTTTTCAAAATTAAATGCAAAAGGTTTTACAACAAATTATAATGGTAATACCATTAATTTTGATTTCATAACTGAACCTGTTACTAGAGATATTAACTCTTTGATTCATTTGAAACAAAAACATATTGAATCTTTACAAATGGAAATTTATAGTCTGAATATTTCAGAATCTTTACAATCTCCTAAAGTCCAGGAAAAAATTAAATTGATTTCTGGCAAAATGGCTTCTAATATTTGTGCAGAACATCCAAATGCTTTTTGGGACAGGAAAAAGCATATTGTAACTCTGCCTTATGAAGATACTTTCAATGAAGCAGATATTCCTACAAAATCTCGCCCCTGTCAAATGAATTCTGAGCTTGTCAATTTCTGCAAAAAAGAAATTGATAATTTATTATCAAAGGGACTTATAAAACCCTCTAAATCACCATGAAAGAGGTGTTCCTAGGTTGGTAATAAATTACAAACCTTTAAACAAAGTTTTAAAATGGATTAGGTATCCTATTCCTAATAAAAAAGATCTTTTATCAAGATTATATGATGCTAACATATTTTCAAAATTTGATTTAAAATCAGGTTATTGGCAAATTCAAATTTTTAAAGAACATACTTATAAGACTGCGTTTAATGTTCCTTTTGGTCAATACGAATGGAATGTTATGCCTTTTGGATTAAAAAACGCACCATCTGAATTTCAAAAAATTATGAATGATATTTTTAATCTTTATATGGATTTTATTATTGTTTATATTGATGATATTCTTGTTTATTCTAAAACATTAGAATCTCATATAAAGCATCTTGATATTTTTAAAAATATTGTTATACAAAATGGTTTGGTTATATCCAAGACCAAGATGAGTCTTTTTCAAACAGATGTAAGATTTTTGGGTCATCAGATTTGCCAAGGGAGAATTACTCCAATTCAAAGATCCATAGATTTTGCATCAAAATTTCTGGATGAAATTACTGATAAAACAATGCTTCAAAGATTTTTGGGCAGTCTAAATTATATTTCTCCTTTTTATAAAAATCTTTCTAAAGATCTTGCTCCTTTAACTGACAGGTTAAAGAAAGGTAAAATGTTACCTTGGAATGACGATCTTACTAATCTAGTTAAATCTATTAAGAAAAGGGTTCAATATTTGCCTTGCCTTTCTCTTGCTAATCCAAATTGGATTAAAATTATTGAAACTGATGCCTCAAATATTGGTTATGGAGGAATACTTAAACAAGTAAATCCCCATGATAAAATTGAATATCTTATTAGATTTCATTCAGGCAAATGGTCTGAATCTCAGAGCAAATATGCGACTGTTGCGCATGAAATGCTTTGTATTGTTAAATGTGTTTTAAAATTTCAAGATGACTTATATAATCAAAAATTTATTATAAGAACTGATGCTCAATCAGTTAAATATATGTTTGATAAAGATTTCAAACATGATATTTCAAAATTAATGTTTGCTAGGTGGCAAGCCCAACTAGCTCCTTTTGACTTTGAAATCCATTATAAAAAGGGAAGTGATAATTCTCTCCTGATTTCTTATCGAGAGAATTTCTTAAATCTTAAAAATGTCTCCCTATTGTTATGAGATTGGAACTAAGGCTCTCATTACTATTTTCAAAATATTACAACCCTTAAACTCTGATTTAAAGGAGATTATTATTGATAAAATCTTTTATAGTCTTATTATGGAAGACTTCATTCATGATTATGAGACTGTTTCCCTAAATGATGACAATTGGGAATATGACATTGAAGGACATTTTGATAATTATTAAAGTTTGTTCGTCTTTTCAGGATGGCGGGAGGTAATGAA
The DNA here is from genome assembly GCA_027705065.1 of Solanum peruvianum. Lineage (NCBI taxonomy): Eukaryota > Viridiplantae > Streptophyta > Magnoliopsida > Solanales > Solanaceae > Solanum > Solanum peruvianum. The sequence continues at coordinate 6,261,959 of JAKWJD010001766.1, read as the reverse complement.
CCTCCATGGTCACATATTCGTGGTCGAGGAGGAAGAAACAGCAGGGGTAGAGGAAGATCATCCTCTTACCAATCTACGAGGTCGTCATACGACTCTTCTTACCCAGTTATACAACATGGACACAAAACCTTGATTAAATCAAAGGTTAGAGAAGCTTCTTCATCAGCTTCATCTACATTAAATCTTAAGGATATTCCAAAAGAAAGTTCATTATATGAACAAATTCAAGCATATCTGCAAACAAAAGAGCAAAGTCATACTTTTGCCTCTATAGCCAAAGAAACTGACCCAGTCAGTAATCCAGAAGAAACGGATAAAAAGAAATTATATTTCTTTTGGAATAAATTCTGATATTCAGAGAAAAAATGAGCCCTGGAATATACTCCAGAGATATCTCACGAAAGGATTATTTTTCCTGGCGAGACATATAAGTCTCGAACTTACTATGAATCTATTCTCAGTAATACTAAAAGTGCAGAATTTCAGCACTTTTCTGATTTTGATAATACTATTTATAATTTCTCCAAGATAACTTTCAAGCAGATTATATCAGCTGAAGATTGGGGAATCTCCACTCTTCAAGAAAAACAAGTTATGGTTAATGGGGTAAATATGAGTTTTACCTACTGGGATTATATCCAAGCTTTTAACAAAGTTTTTTATTATAATAATTATAAGCAAAAGCACACTTGGTTTGTAAAAATATGTGCTAAGGTTTTTTCTAAAGATTTACCAAACTGGTTTTTAAATTGGTGGTCTTTCCATGGACCAACGGTAAAGATTTTACCAGATAACTTTTTTATTCTTTATAAGGAATGGGCAAAAGTTTCCCCATTTATTACAAACTTATTTTTTACAAGATCATGTTTCTTGTATTGATAAAATAGATCAGATGTATTATTTAATAGAATTCTCAATTCCTTGGATCCATAAATGGACTCCAGAAATGGGCTATACCCCAGGAGAAAACATCCCTTGCTTATACAGAAAGTATTTTACAAACTTTTGGGACAAATTAAAGTGGTCAAAGCGATACAGCTAATGAACAGTCTGTAGAGCAAGGGATCCAAAAGTTTGTAAAATACTTTCTGTATAAGCAAGGGATGTTTTCTCCTGGGTATAGCCCATTCCTGGAGTCCATTTATGGATCCAAGGAATTGAGAATTCTATTAAATAATACATCTGATCTATTTTATCAATACAAGAAACATGATCTTGTAAAAATAAGTTTGTAATAAATGGGGAAACTTTTGCCCATTCCTTATAAAGAATAAAAAAGTTATCTGGTAAAATCTTTACCGTTGGTCCATGGAAAGACCACCAATTTAAAAACCAGTTTGGTAAATCTTTAGAAAAAACCTTAGCACATATTTTTACAAACCAAGTGTGCTTTTGCTTATAATTATTATAATAAAAAACTTTGTTAAAAGCTTGGATATAATCCCAGTAGGTAAAACTCATATTTACCCCATTAACCATAACTTGTTTTTCTGAAGAGTGGAGATTCCCCAATCTTCAGCTGATATAATCTGCTTGAAAGTTATCTTGGAGAAATTATAAATAGTATTATCAAAATCAGAAAAGTGCTGAAATTCTGCACTTTTAGTATTACTGAGAATAGATTCATAGTAAGTTCGAGACTTATATGTCTCGCCAGGAAAATATAATCCTTTCGTGAGATATCTCTGGAGTATATTCCAGGGCTCATTTTTTCTCTGAATATCAGAATTTTCCAAAAGAAATATAATTTCTTTTTTATCCGTTTCTTCTGGATTACTGACTGGGTCAGTTTCTTTGGCTATAGAGGCAAAAGTATGACTTTGCTCTTTTGTTTGCAGATATGCTTGAATTTGTTCATATAATGAACTTTCTTTCGGAATATCCTTAAGATTTAATGTAGATGAAGCTGATGAAGAAGCTTCTCCAACCTTTGATTTAATCAAGGTTTTGTGTCCATGTTGTATAACTGGGTAAGAAGAGTCGTATGACGACCTCGTAGATTGGTAAGAGGATGATCTTCCTCTACCCCTGTTGTTTCTTCCTCCTCGACCACGAATATGTGACCATGGAGGTTCATTACCTCCCGCCATCCTGTAAAGACGAACAAACTTTAATAATTATCAAAATGTCCTTCAGTGTCATATTCCCAATTGTCATCATTTAGGGAAACAGTCTCATAATCATGAATGAAGTCTTCCATAATAAGACTATAAAAGATTTTATCAATAATAATCTCCTTTAAATCAGAGTTTAAGGGTTGTAATATTTTGAAAATAGTAATGAGAGCCTTAGTTCCAATCTCATAACAATAGGGAGACATTTTTAAGATTTAAGAAATTCTCTCGATAAGAAATCAGGGAGAGAATTATCACTTCCCTTTTTATAATGGATTTCAAAGTCAAAAGGAGCTAGTTGGGCTTGCCACCTAGCAAACATTAATTTTGAAATATCATGTTTGAAATCTTTATCAAACATATATTTAACTGATTGAGCATCAGTTCTTATAATAAATTTTTGATTATATAAGTCATCTTGAAATTTTAAAACACAATTAACAATACAAAGCATTTCATGCGCAACAGTCGCATATTTGCTCTGAGATTCAGGCAGTCTCCTAGAAAAGAAATTCAGACTGAGAACACTACTTATACAATGGCTGAATTAAAGAGACAACTTCATAAGAGGTCTCAAAGGAATAATATTCCAACTACAATTCAAGATTTATCTGAAGAGGTTGATAACCTTAAAAAAGAAATTAATGATTTAAAAAATAAGAGTATTATTCTTGATAAAAGAATTACATTTGTTGAGAATATTAATAGTACTCAAAAAGAGAGTCAGGATGCTGATAATTCTTTTAATTCTCTTGATAATTTAACTCCTGATGATTTTATAGAAGAAAATAAAGAATCATTTTTAAAAACTATTGAGTTAATTACAGCTCATAAACCTCTTGCAAAAATTTCTATAGTTATTGATTATAATTTGAAAAGAGATTTTATTGCTCTTATTGATAGCGGAGTGATTTAAATTGTATCCAAGAAGGATTGATCCCTTCAAGATATTTCAAAAAGACTACTCATATTTTAAGAAATGCTAGTGGTCATAAGATGGATATTGATTATAAAATTCCCAAAGCTTATATTTGTACGAATAATGTTTGTATTCCTGAAAGTTTTGTTTTAATAAAGAACATTTCAAATGAAATTATTCTTGGAATGCCTTTCTTTTGGAAAATTTAACCAATTATTTCTTGGGATCATACTGGTATTACTGGGAATTTTGAAGGGAAAAGGGTTAGGATTGATTTTATATCTCCACCTTATTCCAAGTTCATAAATGAAGTTAAGGATTTAATTTCTTTAAAGAACAAGCAAATAGGCTTTTTGAAAAATGAAATTTGTAGTCTTAGTATTGAAGAGACTTTACAAAATCCTAAATTACAAGATAAAATTGAATATTTAAAAAATCAATTTTCTTTACAAATTTGTGGTGATCACCCGAATATTTTCTGGGAAAGAAAAAAACATATTGTTAGTCTTCCATATGAAGAAGATTTCTCAGAAGATTATATTCCTACTAATGCAAGACCTTGCCAAATGAATTCAGATTACTTAGAATTATGTAAGAATGAGATTAATAGTCTCTTACAAAAAGGTTTAATAAGACCTTCAAAGTCACCATGGTCTTGTACTGCTTTCTATGTTAATAAACATGCAGAACAAGAAAGAGGAATTCCTAGACTCGTTATAAATTATAAACCTTTAAATAAAGTTTTGAAATGGATCAGATATCCTATTCCTAATAAAAAGGATTTACTAAATTGTCTTCATGAAGCTATTATATTTTCAAAATTTGACTTAAAATCTGGGTATTGGCAAATTCAGATTTCTGAAGCTGATAAATATAAAACAGCTTTTAATGTACCCATGGGACAATATGAATGGAATGTTATGCCATTTGGTTTAAAAAATGCCCCATCAGAATTTCAAAAAAATTATGAATGATATTTTCAATCCTTTTAGCAATTTTATAATTGTGTATATAGATGATATCTTGGTATTTTCTAAAAATTTAGAAACTCATTTCAAACATCTTGATTTATTTAAGAAAATCATTATTCAAAATGGTTTGGTTATATCTTAAGCCAAAAATGCATATTTTCCAAACTACTGTTAGATTTTTGGGGCATAATATCGAAAAGGGAAAAATTATTCCTATTCAAAGAAGTATAGAATTTGCTTCTAAATTCCCTGATATCATTACGGATAAAACACAGCTTCAAAGATTTTTAGAAGCTTGAATTATATTTCTCCTTTTATAAAGGACAGGGCAAAAGATGCTGCTCCATTATATGAAAGGCTTAAGAAAAATGCTAAGCCATGGACAGATGATCATATGAAAGCTGTCCAGCAAATTAAAAGCAAGGTTAATAACCTTCCATGTCTTGTTCTAGCTAATCCCAGTTGGAACAAAATTGTTGAAACAGATGCCTCTGATATAGGCTATGGAGGGATTTTAAAACAAATCTCCCCAGATGATAATAAAGAAATAATACTAATTTTAGACCCAAGAGATCTATAATGGAAGGATGAACCTTGGCAAATCATGACAAGGTATTTTGATACAGAATCATATGCTGTCCCGACTTATAAATTCAGAATGCATTATGAGATTATACTCTCATCCATAGGATTAGCTGAATTCCAACATTTTTACCCAGCAAACACTAGGAAAGTTTATAACTTTTCTAAGATAATCATAAAAAAGATAGTTACTCCAAAAGAATGGGGAACTAGTACAATGAGGGAGAGAGAATATACTCACCCAGAACAGAAAACAACAGTAAGATTTAATTACTGGGATTATGTGGAAAGCTTTAATAAAGCTCTATTATATGAGAATGCTAATAAGAAGCATTCATGGTTTATTAAGATCTGCTCTAATAATTTTAAGCAAAACATCCCAAACTGGTTTTGTAAGTGGTGGACTTTATATGGTCCCACAATAAATATTCTTCCTGAGAATTACAGGCTGTTATATGCAGAATGGGTGGATATATCCCCCAAGATCTTACAATTACAAAAAGATGATATTTAATTTAAAGGGATTTCAATAATGTATTTCTTTATATAATTTTCAATTCCATGGATAATGAAATGGACAGTTGAAGTCCAAACAGATGGACAAGAATTTCCTTGTCTCAAGAGGAAATTCCGTACAAAGTTCCGGAGTAAATTACTCCACAAAAATCCAGAAGGACAATTACATGGGCAGGAGATAATAGACTACATTAAAAATTCCATTGACAAAGGTAATAACCAGATTGGTTCCTCAACAGATAGGGAAGATACAAGTCCCTTTAAGCAAATTTGCAGAAAAATCCAAATGAAGGGAGGAGTCATATCCAAGTCTGAGATCCTAGCTTCTTATATAAAGGAAGTAAAAAGAGACTTAATGAAGCATCTGGGAAAAAATATCCCAAAAAATACAGATAATATGTCAGTTTCTACTTCAAATGAAGATGAATGCCTAGCCGGAGAATCCCCAAACGAAAACGAAATGGACGTTGAAGAATTCATGCAACAATTCAGCAGTCAGATGGAAGAATCTTCCAGTTCAAAAAATGACAAAGGCAAAGGAATAGCAAAAGACTAAAAAAGTCAAAAAGATAATAATTGATTAACTTTTATAAAAGTAGTAGGTCCCAGTGTCGGCCATTATTAATGTGCATGATGTAAGCGCTTAAGTCATTTATTTTGTTATTTTCTATGATCCTTCTCTATAAAAGGATCCTTCTTTCTTAGTTAGAGGCATTAAGCCTCCAGCATAGAATTTCTCTCTTTTAAGTTTTTATCTTTTGTAAGTTTTTAAAAGTTGAAATAAAATCTCCAGCAATTGTGCATAGAAGATAATCTTAAGGTATTTACATTATTATATCTGTTAATTTTAAATTTATTTACTTTGTTGTTTGTTTACGCCTAAATGATAGGCTAAACTATTACTGACGGATTCATATCGACCTAAATTATGAACAAGATGGTAAGTCTTGAACTGTTCCGATGTTTCTAAGGTCGAAATAGTGCAGTTTAAGGATGGAAAAGTCTTGGCTTTGCCAGAGTTCCTGTTAGGCCCATGTTAAGCCGTTGAGTGAGGCATTGTTTCGGCTATGTTGGAATCGTAAAAGGCTTTTTCTTCCCTAAGACTGCTCAATTCGTAAAAGATCCTGTAGTTACATCGAAGCGATTCTGGATGAAGCATTTGATTCCATATACTTAAATTGGCCGTGCGGATTACCGCCAGCCATTACGAGTAAAATGGTATCAGAGCCATGTTGTTTATAAGCTTAGGTGATATTAATCTGTCAGTATTTCTATAATGAATATTATAAGAAATCGGGCTACTGTCAAAAACAATAGAAAAGATGAGTATGATATGCCTCAGCAGCTGGATCTCCTCAATAGATGGACAATTCCTAAAAAAGAACCCAGGGTTATATACCAGATGGGAACTTTTGAAAAATTGGGTTTTAAACAAATTGTTAAAACCACAGAAGAAACTATTACAGTGGATTCTAATCATGGCACCTTCAGATTATTATCTGAAAATGATTTTGCCCCTTATAGGGATAATTATAAATTTATGCATATTGGCCTTGTTCAAGCCACTTACTTTAAGAGGTCTACCGGAAAGCTTTATAGCAGCTTTAAGAGATGGTAGAAACCAAAATTGGAAGAAGTCTCTAATAGGGACAGTGCAAACCAGCTTGGCCTATGGCCCTGTTTATTTTAATGCTTATCCTAATTTGCAGATATCTTTAAGTGATGAAAATTCTTTAAATACTTTAATATTAAGTATTAAATTACATGGTTATGATTACTTACCTGGAACTGAAGTCATATGTATTTGTTATAGAATTTATTATAAACCGCTTAATACTTTGAATCCTATGTGTAAAATTATGGATCTAAAAAATGAGACTATTTTAATAGAAACTAATTTCAGTAGGTCTAAAGTTATTACTAGACGACCTATTAAATTGGATGAAATTGATTTTCCTAAAGAATGAGTTATAGAAGAAGCTGTTGCTCCTAGAAATAATATGAATTTTGATATTTCTGATAATAAACAGGCTCCTGATGGAAGGGTAAAAATAAAATTTACTGATCAAAACCTGTTAATGAGTTATACCGATAATATCGGACTGCTGACAAAAATGCCTAGATCTAATTATTCTTATATTTCTCCGGCTGATTATGTGGTTAACATACCCTCCAGAGCTTCTACATCTCAAATAAGAGATGAAGATAACTCTAGATCTTCAACCTTTGATACAAAGGAAAACGAACGAGTTGATAATATCAAAATTGAAAATCATATTGTTACTCTTGATATGGATGAACCCACTCTCTCTGAGATGAATTTTCCAAATGGTTTTTATGGATCAAAAAGACAGACTTGATTTTAGACCGGGATCTCCGGTAAGAGAAAAGATTTCAAATGAATTCTTTGAACCTAAGTGGAAACTTTTTAGAGAATGGTTCTTTAAAAATTTTGATAAAAACCAAAGGACCTTTTTACAAGATGATTTTTATAAAGATCTTCGCAAGCTAATAAAATTATTTTTTTATTCCTTAGTTTATGACTAAATATATTTATAAATATATTTGTATGCTTGAAAGAGATTATAAACTGACTGATGGGTCTATTACTAAATCAATTTTGCCCCCCCAACAGTCGTTTCAAATTGAGAAAAATAATAAAATTGTTCATTTTACAGCTTTTGCAGAATTATTTAATGATGATACTGCTTTAATAACTGCCAAGCATGTCAAAATTCTTATACATCAAAATAATTATACAAATGTTTATATGAGCATTCTAGGAGAACATATTCTCTCTTTACATGATAAAATCAATTATATCTGTTCTACTATCGAAAAATCTAAAGCTTCTGATAAAGGCAAGGAAAAAGCCTCTGCGAGTATCCAGCCTCCACCTGAAATCAAAGATTTTAAATTATCAAAACTTGATAATATTGAGAGGTGGCTAGAAGAAAAATATAAAAAAAGATTTGGAACTTAGTCCTCTTAATATAGAGGAAAATGATAAGAATAATAATATTTCTAAAAAGAGTAATACTCTTGATGAGATTAATAAAATCTCAGAAAAATATGCTAGAAAACCGGTCCAAAGGATGTACTATTATCCTAGACCAACTCCTCAAGATATACTCTTAGAGGAACAAGAATTTGTTGTCTCTAATAGTTTCAGTGGTACTGAGATTTATGAATGGAATATTGATGGTTTCACTGATAGACAGATTTATACTCTAGCTCATAGAATTCTTATGTATAGCACTATATGTAAAGCTAATGAGAATTCAGAACAAAATACAGCAAGCATGGTTATTGCCGGGTTTACAGGGCAATTAAAAGGATGGTGGGATAATTATCTCACAGAAGAACAAAGGATGGCAATTCTAAATGCCGTAAAACAAGAAAATGGTAGTTCAACTCCAAATATAGTTTATACGTTAGTTTTAACCATTATAGAGCCATTTTACTCGTAATGGCTGGCGGTAATCCGCACGGCCAATTTAAGCATATGGAATCAAATGCTTCATCCAGAATCGCTTCGATGTAACTACAGGATCTTTTACGAATTGAGCAGTCTTAGGGAAGGAAAAGCCTTTTACGGTTCCAACATGTCACGACCCAAAACCGAGCCGTGAGTGGCACCCACACTTACCCTCCTAGGTGAGCGAACCAACCAATCTAAACCCCAACATTTCAATATAATATCAACAGAAAGTAATGCGGAAGACTTAAACTCATTAATGAAAATCAATTCAATAACTTCTAAACTCAACATCTATTATTCCCCAAAATCTGAAAGTCATCATCACAAGAACATCTATCCTCAATTACTAAACTAAGAGTATCTAAGAAAGCTAAAATAAGTAAAAGCTAGTCCATGCCGGAATTTCGAAGCATCAAGACTTGAAGAAGAAGATCCAGTCCAAGCTAGAAGCATTAGCTCACCCTGAAATCCGGTGTAATGAAGACTGGCTAGAGTTGCGGTTGAGTTGAAGACGATGGCACTTTTGCTGCACTCCACAAATAACAAAGAAAGAAACATACAAGTAGGGGTCAGTACGAAACACAAGTAATGAGTAGGTATCATCGGCCAACTCAAAATAGAAAATAGTATATATCAAATAATATCATAAAATCAACTACAATACTCAACATGCGGCATTTACAATTATCATAACCCTTGGTTACAACACCAAGCACATCAATGAGGACTCACGCCTCCCCATCACGCTCATATGGGAATTAGGTTCATTAAATTGAGTATATTAACATCTTTCAAGATTCATTATCTTTATTCCTCTCGTGTCGGTACATGACACTCCGCTCCATATACTATCCTGGTGTCGGAACGTGACACTCCGATCCATATTCTATCCTGGTGCCGGAACGTGGCACTCCGATCCTCATTCTATCCTGGTACCGGAACGTGGCACCCGATCCATATACTATCCTGGTGTCGGAACGTGACACTCCGATCCTCATTCTATCCTGGTACCGGAACGTGGCACCCGATCCATATACTATCCTGGTGTCGGAACGTGACACTCCGATCCTCATTCTATCCTGGTACCGGAACGTGGCACCCGATCCATATACTATCATGGTGTCGAAACGTGACACTCCGATCCTCATTCTATCCTGGTACCGGAACGTGGCACCCGATCCTCTATTACTATCCTGGTACCGGAACGTGGCACCCGATCCGGATCCCCTAATCTCACTACTTTCGTTCATCAAGCCTTCTTTTATACCAAGGCATCATCATTAACAAAGCGGATTAGGGTTTCTTTTCAAGATTTAGGATTCAATAGCTTCATCATGCTTATTTTATCACAATTATATAATCACATTCATGCAAGCATACAATTAAGCATATAGAAGGGTTTACAATACTACTCAATACATATCATTCACTATTAAGAGTTTACTACGAATAGCATAAAAACCATAACCTACCTCCACCGAAGATTCGTGATCAAGCAAGCAATTTCCCAAAGCTTTGTTTCCTCTTCGTTTACCTCTTTCTCGATCGTTCTCTGTCCCTCTCCTTGTTCTTTCTATTTTTCTTATTCAAACCCTCTTTCTTTTACCCTAATTAGCATATAATTAAGTATAAAAGATGAGGAATTAACCCACTAATTAACTCAAGGTTATCTCTTTTAACCCCCAAGTAATTAAACTGTTAACATTAACCCACTAACTTTATAATTAAAGCAGGAATAGTCCAAAACGCCCCTTAAAATATTTACAGAAATCCGACCCAGCCTGGGATTACGCAACCTGTGACGGTCCGTCGTGCCTGCGACGGTCCATCCTGCAGATCCGTCACAAAGTTCAGAGACTAATTTTCTGTGGAAAATGTGTGACGGTCCGTCGTGCCCACGACGGTCCGTCCTGCCATTCCGTCGTGAAGTTCAGAGAGTCGATTTCAGTACCCAAATTTCAGAATTCTAAGTGTTTTGGAACGAGACCCCCTCGACGGTCCGTCGTGCCCATGACGGTCCATCGTGGGTTCCGTCGACTCAGACAGTTTTTCCAGAAATAAAATCTGCTGCTCAAAACGACTAAACAGGTCGTTACACAACATAGCCCAAACAATGCCTCACTCAACGGCTTAACATGGGCCTAAACAGGAACTCCGGCAAAGCCAAGACTTTCCATCCTTAAACTGCACTATTTCGACCTTAGAAACATCGGAACAGTTCAAGACTTACCATCTTGTTCATAATTTAGGTCGATATGAATCCGTCAGTAATAGTTTAGCCTATCATTTAGGCGTAAACAAACAACAAAGTAAATAAATTTAAAATTAACAGATATAATAATGTAAATACCTTAAGATAATCTTCTATGCACAACTGCTGGAGATTTTATTTAAACTTTTAAAAACTTACAAAAGATAAAAACTTAAAAGAGAGAAATTCTATGCTGGAGGCTTAATGCCTCTAACTAAGAAAGAAGGATCCTTTTATAGAGAAGGATCATAGAAAATAACAAAATAAATGACTTAAGCGCTTACATCATGCACATTAATAATGGCCGACATTGGGACCTACTACTTTTATAAAAGTTAATCAATTATTATCCTTTTGACTTTTTTAGTCTTTTGCTATTCCTTTGCCTTTGTCATTTTTTGAACTGGAAGATTCTTCCATCTGACTGCTGAATTGTTGCAGGAATTCTTCAACGTCCATTTCGTCTTCGTACTGGGATTCTCCGGCTAGGCATTCATCTTCATTTGAAGTAGAAACTGACATATTGTCTGTATTTTTCGGAATATTTTTTCCCAGCTGCTTCATTAAGTCTCTTTTTACTTTCTCCATATAAGAAGCTAGGATCTCAGACTTGGATATGACTCCTCCCTTCATTTGGATTTTTCTGCAAATTTGCTTAAAGGGACTTGTATCTTCCCTATCTGTTGAGGAACCAATCTGGTTATTACCTTTGTTAATGGAATTTTTAATGGAGTCTATTATCTCTTGCCCATGTAATTGTCCTTCTGGATTTTTGTGGAGTAATTTACTCCAGAACTTTGTATGGAATTTCCTCTTGAGGCAAGGAAATTCTTGTCCATCTGTTTGGACTTCAACTGTCCATTTCATTATCCATGGAATTGAAAATTCTATAAAGAAATACATTATTGAAATCCCTTTAAAGTAAATATCATCTTTTTGTAATTGTAAGATCTTGGGGGATATATCCACCCATTCTGCATATAACAGCCTGTAATTCTCAGGAAGAATATTTATTGTGGGACCATATAAAGTCCACCACTTACAAAACCAGTTTGGGATGTTTCGCTTAAAATTATTAGAGCAGATCTTAATAAACCATGAATGCTTCTTATTAGCATTCTCATATAATAGAGCTTTATTAAAGCTTTCCACATAATCCCAGTAATTAAATCTTACTGCTGTTTTCTGTTCTGGGTGAGTATATTCTCTCTCCCTCATTGTACTAGTTCCCCATTCTTCTGGAGTAACTATCTTTTTTATGATTATCTTAGAAAAGTTATAAACTTTCCTAGTGTTTGCTGGGTAAAAATGTTGGAATTCAGCTGATCCCATGGATGAGAGTATAATCTCATAATGCATTCTGAATTTATAAGTCGGGACAGCATATGATGCTGTATCAAAATACCTTGTCATGATTTGCCAAGGTTCATCCTTCCATTGTAGATCTCTTGGGTCTAAAATTAGTATTATTTCATCCAAATTATTTTGGTCATAGACTTCAATATTTTCAATGACCTCTTCATTTGCCACAGCGGAGTATGATGGCTGTTCTTGTTGCCTGGATTTTATAAAATCCATAAATTCTTTATACATTGGATTGCTTGCGTCTATCCCTGATATGCCAGTAGATGTGCTAGCCGATGTTCTTGTGATATTTGCGGCTATAAGCCTCTGATTTCCAATTTGAGCTAGGACATTATTATTTGTCTTTCCTCCTCGTCCTCTTCCCTTTCCTCTATTAGAGGAAGAGGGCCAAGATGGCCTCATCATGCTGCAAAAGAGAATCATTTGATTAGGTATTCTCTAGTCAGAAAATCAGGAAGACTATTATCAATTCCTTTTTTATAAAGTATTTCAAAATCAAAAAGTGCTAATAAAGCCTGCCATCTAGCAAACATTTGTTTAGAAACATCATGTTTTACATCATTATTAAAAATGAATCTAGCAGCTTGACAATCAGTTTTTATGATAAACTTTTGATTATAAAGATCTCCTTGGAATTTTAGAACACTTTTTACAATAGCCAAGATTTCTTTAGCTATGGTAGCATAATTTCTTTGGCTATTATTCCATTTTCCTGAATAAAATTGTATTAGATATTCTTTATTATCATCTGGGGAGATTTGTTTTAAAATCCCTCCATAGCCTATATCAGAGGCATCTGTTTCAACAATTTTGTTCCAACTGGGATTAGCTAGAACAAGACATGGAATGTAACGACCTGTTTAGTCGTTTTGAGTAGCAGATTTTATTTCTGGAAAAACTGGCGGATACGACGGACCCCATGACGGACCGTCATGGGCACGACGGACCGTCGAGGGGGTCTCGTTCCAAAACACTTAGAAATTAGAAAATTGGGTGCTGAAATCGACTTTCTAAACTTCGTGACGGAATGGCAGGACGGACCGTCATAGACTCTTTGGTGGAAATTGAGTCTCTGAACTTTGCGACGACCTGCAGGACGGACCGTCGCATGCACGACGGGCCGTCACAGGTTGCGTAATCCCAGTCTTGGTCGGATTTCTTTTAATGTTTTAAGGGATGTTTTTGACTATTCCTGCTTTAATTATAAAGTTAGGGGGTTAATGTTAATAAGTCTAATTACTTAGGGGTTAAAAGAGGTAACCTTGAGTTAATTAGTGGGTTATTATTGCCATCTTTTATACTTAATTACATACTAATTAGGGTAAAAGAAAGAGGGTTGGAATAAGAAAAATAGAAAGAACAAGAGAAAGAGGGAGAATCGAACGAGGAAGAGAGAAACAAAGCTTGGGAAATTGCTTGTTGATCACAAATCTTCGGTGGAGGTAGGTTATGGTTTATATGCTATTCGTAGTAAAACTCTTAATAGCGAATGATATGTATTGATGGAATTGTAAACTCTCCTATATGCTTAATTGTATGCTTGCATGAATGTGATTATATAATTGTGATAAAATAAGCATGATAAAGCTATTAAAATCCTAAATCTTGAAAGAAACCCTAATCTACTTTGTTAATGATGATGCCTTGGAATAAAAGAAGGCTTGATGAACGAAAGTAGTCAGATTAGGGGATCGGGTGCCACGTTCCGGTACCAGGATAGAATAGAGGATCGGTTGCCACGTTCCGGTACCAGGAATAGTATATGAGGATCGGAGTGTCACGTTCCGACACCAGGATAGAATATGGATCGAATGCCACATTTCCGTACCAGGATAGTATATGAGGATCGGAGTGTCACGTTTCACGACCCGATAGAATATGGATCGGGTGCCACGTTCCGGTACCAGGATAGTAGAAATAGAGGATCGGGTGCCACGTTCCGGTACCAGGATAGTATATGAGGATCGGAGTGTCACGTTCTGACACCAGGATAGAATATGGATCAGGTGCCACGTTCCGGTACCAGAATAGAATGAGGATCGGAGTGCCACGTTTCGGCACCAGGATAGTATATGAGGATCGGAGTGTTACGTTCTGACACCAGGATAGTATATGGAGCGGAGTGTCACATACCGACACGAGAGGAATAAAGATAATGAATCTTGAAATATGTTAATATACTCAATCTAATAAACGTAATTCCCAAATGAGTTTGATGGGGAGGCGTGAGTCCTCATTGATGTGCTTGGTGTTGTGACCAAGGGTTATGATAATTGATATTGCTACAGATTGAGTATTGTAGTTGATTTTATGATGTTATCTGATATATATTGTTTTCTATTTTGAGTTGTCCGATGATATCTACTCAGTACTTGTGTTTGTACTGACCCCTACTTGTATGTTTCTTTCTTTGTTATTTGTGGAGTGCAGCAAACGTGCCGTCGTCTTCAACTCAACAGTAATTCTAGCCAGTCTTCGTCACACCGGATCTTCAGGGTGAGCTAATGCTTCTAGCTTGGACTGGATCTTCTTCTTCAAGTCTTGATGCCTTGAACTTCCGGCATGGACTAGCTTTTTACTTGTTTTTGCTTTCTTGGATACTCTTAGTTTAGTAATTTGAGGATAGATGTTCTTGTGATGATGACTTCCACATTTTGGGGATAATAATAGTTATTGAATTGATTTTATTAATGAGTTTAAGTCTTCCGCATTGTATTTTGTTAATTGTGTTTAAAATGTTGGGGTTTAGATTGGTTGGTTCGCTCACATAGTAGGTTAAGTGTGGGTGCCAGCCGCGGCTCGGTTTTGGGTCGTGACAAACTTGGTATCAGAGCATTAGGTTCGTTGGTCTCATCACACAAAAACGAGTCTAGTAGAGTCTTAAGGAATGGTAGGGGGACGCCTTTACTTTTCTTTGAGAGGCTATAAGACTGTAGGAAAATTCCATTCTTTCTTTCTTTCTTTCGTGCTATTACTTGGATCCAATTGGTATTTAGGTGATACAAATGTGTATCTGACCATCTTCACTCTATTTCGCAGATGGTTGGTACTAAAGCAACGACTACGCCAACACCAACACCGGCAAGACAAGATGCGTCTGAGCAAGCCACTGGGGCTGTAGCTCGGAGAGGAGTAGTGGCGAGAGGCTGTGGAAGAGGTCGTGGGAGGACGTCCTCTAGAGTAAGAGGACAAGCACCTAGCCCATCTGGTACTAGGGCGGTGACTTCTCCACCGACTGAGGAAGTGATAAGAGAGGGTGAGGAAGGGGAGAATGAACAAGTGCAGAACGAGGAACTGCCACCCCAACCTACCCCAGAGATGATCAATCAGGTTCTTGCTTATCTTAGTGGGTTATCTGATCAAGGCCAGACACCTCCAGTGTTTTCTGCACCAGCACCTCAGGTCCCAGAGGTACAACATGCGGCTACTATGGCTCCCCGCATGGATGATTCAATGGAAATAGGCACATTTCCTCGTCTGACTACAGGGCCTATAATGACAATGATCAGCATGAACTTTTCAGTAAGTTCTTGAAATGAAACCTCCAGTCCTCAAGGGTGCTGAATCTGAGGATGCTTACGATTTTCTGGTTGACTGTCATGAGCTACTACACAAGATGGGTATAGTAGAACGGTTTGGTGTTGAGTTCGTGAGTTATCAGTTTCAAGGGAACGCCAAAATGTGGTGGCGGTCACATGTTGAGTGTCAACCAACAGAGGCACCGCCTATGACTTGGGCATCATTCTCTAGCTTGTTTATGGAGAAGTATATCCCCCGGAGCTTGAGGGATAGGAAGAGATGAGTTCTTGAGCCTAGAGCAAGGTAGGATGACGGTTAATGCATATGAGGCTAAGTTCCGTGCATTATCCAGGTATGCCACCCAACTTTGTTTCAGTCCACAAGAACGGATTCACCATTTTGTGAAGGGGTTGAGGTCAGAATTGCGGATTTCGGCCTTACAGGCAGCGGCTACGGCAAAATCCTTCCAAGAAGTGGTAGACTTTGTGATAGAGGTGGAAGGAGTGAAGCTAGATGACTTCACCATGACATTGACATCAAAAAGGTTTCGAAAGGGAGGTGAGTTTAATGGTTCTTACTCTAGAGGACAGGGTTCAGGAGGTTACTCAGTCTGACCAATTCATTCTTCACTACAGACTGTAGTTGGGGGTCCACCTCAGACCGGTCAACACTTCTCCGAGAGACCAATGCTTGAATCCAGAGAGTGTTATGGATGTGGGGAGACTGGACATATTAAGAGGTATTGTCCGAAACAGAGTTATAGATCCCAGATAGCTAGAGGTAGAGGTGGTCATGGTAGAGGCCGTTATTCTGGAGGACGTGGTGGTCGAGGTAATGGTGGTCACCAAAATGGCAGAGGTGATGGGAAAACTGGAGCCACTACAACACAACATGGTAGGGGCAACGGACAGACAAGTAATGGGGCCCATTGTTACGCTTTTCCTGGGAGATCTGAAGCGGAGACATCTGATGCTGTTATCGCAGGTAATCTTTCGGTTTGTGATTGCATGGCTTCTGTATTGTTCGATCCTGGATCCACATTTTCTTATGTATCTTCTTCATTTGCTACTGGTCTTAATTTACCTTGTGAATTACTTGGCATGCCTATTCGTGTTTCTACTCCGCTGGGTGAGTCTGTGATAGTTGAAAAAGTATATAGGTCTTGTTTGGTGACTTTTGTGGGGAGCAACACTTATGTAGATTTGGTTATCTTAGAGATGGTTGACTTCGATGTAATTCTGGGTAAGACTTGGCTTTCTCCAAATTTTGCAATCTTGGATTGTAATGCTAAAACGGTGACGTTAGCCAAGCCTGGGACAGATCAGTTAGTGTGGGAGGGCAACTACACTTCCACTCCGGTTCGTATCATCTCCTTTCTTCGTGCTAAGAGAATGGTTAGTAAGGGGTGTTTAGCTTTCTTGGCACATCTCAGGGATGACACTACCCAAGTACCTCCAATTGAGTCGGTTTCGGTAGTCCGCGAGTTTCTGGATGTGTTCCCTGCAGACCTTCCTGGTATGCCACCGGATAGATTTATTAATTTTTGCATTGATTTGGAACCGGGTACTCGCCCCATTTCTATACCCCCTTATAGAATGGCTCCCGCGGAGTTAAGAGAGTTAAAGGCCCAACTTCAAGAGTTGTTGAGCAAAGGCTTCATTAGACCAAGTGCATCTCCTTGGGGTGCTCCGGTGCTTTTGAAGAAGAAGGATGGGAGTTTTCGGATGTGCATAGATTACCGGCAGTTGAACAAGGTAACTATTAAGAACAAGTATCCCATTCCTCGCATTGATGACTTGTTCGATCAGTTACAAGGTGCTTGTGTCTTCTCTAATATTGATTTGAGATCCGGTTATCATCAATTGAAAATACGGGCAACGGATGTGCCAAAGACTACTTTTCAAACTAAGTATGGGCATTACGAATTTGTGGTAAGTCTTTTGGTCTTACGAATGCCCCTGCTGCTTTCATGAGCTTGATGAACGGGATCTTCAAGCCATATCTGGATCTCTTTGTGATCGTATTTATTGATGATATACTGATATACTCACGGAGTAAGAAGGAACATGAGGAGCATTTAAGAATGGTGTTAGAGTTATTGAGAAAGAAGAAGTTTTATGCCAAATTCTCCAAGTGTGAGTTTTGGCTAGATTCAGTGTCCTTCTTGGGACACGTTAGTTTCTAAGGATGGAGTGATGGTGGATCCATCTAAGATTGAGACAGTGAAGAATTGGGTGGACCCACAAACGTGTCAGAATAAGAGTTTTATTGGTTTAGCTAGCTACTACCGCCGATTTGTCAAGGGATTCTCTTCTATTGCATTCCCAATTAACGAACTTGACTAAGCAGAATGTTCCATTTGTATGGTCGGATGAGTGTGAGGAAAGCTTTCATAAACTCAAGACTTTGTTGACTACTGCACCCATTCTTACCTTGCCAGTAGAGGGTAAGGACTTCATGTTTATTGTGATGCATCCTATTCTGGGTTGGGTGCTGCATGCTAATGCAAGAGAAGAACGTGATTGCTTATGCTTCGAGGCAATTAAAGGTGCATGAACGTAACTATCCGACCTATGATTTGGGTTGGCCGCGGTAGTATTTGCACTAAAGCAATGGAGACACTATTTGTATGGGGTTAAATGTGAAGTCTATACGGACCATCGTAGCCTACAGTATGTCTTCACTCAGAAGGATTTGAATTAAGACAGAGGAGATGGATGGAACTACTGAAGGACTACGATATCACTATCTGTATCATCCGGGAAAGGCTAATGTTGTGGCAGACGCCTTAAGTAGAAAGGCAGGAAGCATGGGAAGTCTAGCTCATTTGCAAGTTTCTAGACGCCCATTGGCTAGAGAAATCCAAAACCTGGCTAATGACTTTATGAGGCTAGAAGTAAATGAGAAGGGAGGATTTTTAGCTTGTGTGGAGGCGAGATCTTCTTTTCTTGACAAGATCAAGGGAAAATAGTTTGATGATGAGAAACTAAATCGAATTCGGGATATGGTGTTGCTAGGAGAGGCTAAAGAGGCAATAATTGATGGAGAAGGTGTTTTGAGGATTAGGGGTAGGGTATGTGTGCCCCGTGTTGATGAGTTGATCCACACTATTCGTACCGAGGCTCATAGTTCCGGATACTCTATATATCCTGGTGCAACCAAGATGTACCGCGACCTAAGACAACACTTTTGGTGGAGTAGAATGAAGCGTGACATTGTGGATTTTGTTGCCAAATGTCCAAATTGTCAACAAGTAAAGTATGAACACCAGAGGCCCGGAGGAACACTTCAGAGAATGCCTATTCCTGAATGGAAGTGGGAGAGAATTGCAATGGACTTCGTGGTTGGTCTTCCAAAGACAATGGGTAAGTATGACTCCATTTGGGTAATTGTGGACAGATTAACTAAGTCTGCTCACTTTATTCCGGTCAAGGTGACCTACAATGCAGAGAAGTTAGCCAAAATCTACATCTAAGAAATCGTTTGATTGCATGGAGTTCCACTTTCCATCATATCAGATAGAGGTATGCAGTTTACTTCTAAGTTTTGGAGAACATTGCATGCGGAATTAGGTACTAGGTTGGACCTTAGTACTGCGTTTCACCCTCAGACTGATGGTCAGTCTGAGCGAACGATTCAAGTGTTGGAGGATATGCTTCGTGCATGTGTGATAGAATTTGGTGGTCATTGGGATAACTTCTTACCCTTAGCGGAGTTTTCATAGAATAATAGCTATCACTCCAGTATTAATATGGCTCCATTTGAAGCATTGTATGGGAGGAGATGTAGGTCTCCCATTGGTTGGTTTGATGCATTTGAGGTTAGACCTTGGGGTACTGATCTTTTGAGGGATTCCTTGGAGAAGGTGAAAGCTATTCAAGAAAAGCTTTTAGCGGCTCAAAGTAGACAAAAGGAATATGCGGATCGAAAAGTTAGAGACTTGGAGTTCATGGAGGGTGAACAAGTCTTTTTGAAGGTTTCGCCCATGAAGGTGGGGGGTGATGCGTTTGGTAAAAGAGGTAAGCTAAGCCCAAGGTATATTGGACCATTTGAAGTACTTAAGCGAGTAGGGGAGGTGGCTTATGAATTAGCCTTGCCTCCAGGGCTGTCTGGAGTGCATCCGGTATTTCATGCGTCCATGTTGAAAAGGTACCATGGGGATGGAAACTACATCATTCGTTGGGATTCGGTTCTGCTTGATGAGAATTTGACTTATGAAGAGGAACCTGTTGCTATTTTAGATAGAGAAGTGCGCAATTTGAGGTCGAGAGAGATTGCATCCATCAAAGTTCAATGGAAGAATCGACCAGTTGAAGAGGCCACTTGGGAGAAGGAGGCCGATATGCAAGAAAAATACCCACATCTGTTTAAAGATTCAGGTACTCCTTTTCGCCCTTGCTTCTTTTCTTGTGATCGTTCGAGGACGAACGATGGGTAAATTGGTATCTATTGTAACGACCTGTTTAGTCGTTTTGAGTAGCATATTTTATTTCTGGAAAAACTGGCGGATACGACGGACCCCACGACGGACCGTCATGGGCATGACGGACCGTCGAGGGGGTCTCGTTCCAAAACACTTAGAAATTAGAAAATTGGGTGCTGAAATCGACTCTCTGAACTTCGTGACGGAATGGCAGGACGGACCGTCACAGGCGTGACGGACCGTCACAGACTCTTTGGTGGAAATTGAGTCTCTGAACTTTGCGACGACCTACAGGACGGACCGTCGCAGGCACGACGGGCCGTCACAGGTTGCGTAATCCCAGTCTGGGTCGGATTTCTTTTAATGTTTTAAGGGACGTTTTTGACTATTCCTGCTTTAATTATAAAGTTAGGGGGTTAATGTTAATAAGTCTAATTACTTAGGGGTTAAAAGAGGTAACCTTGAGTTAATTAGTGGGTTATTATTTCCATCTTTTATACTTAATTACATACTAATTAGGGTAAAAGAAAGAGGGTTGGAATAAGAAAAATAGAAAAAACAAGAGAAAGAGGGAGAATCGAACGAAGAAGAGAGAAACAAAGCTTGGGAAATTGCTTGTTGATCACAAATCTTTGGTGGAGGTAGGTTATGGTTTATATGCTATTCGTAGTAAAACTCTTAATAGCGAATGATATGTATTGATGGTATTGTAAACTCTCCTATATGCTTAATTGTATGATTGCATGATTGTGATTATATAATTGTGATAAAATAAGCATGATAAAGCTATTGAAATCCTAAATCTTGAAAGAAACCCTAATCTACTTTGTTAATGATGATGCCTTGGAATAAAAGAAGGCTTGATGAACGAAATTAGTAAGATTAGGGGATCGGGTGCCACGTTCCGGTACCAGGATAGAAATAGAGGATCGGGTGCCACGTTCCGGTACCAGGATAGTATATGAGGATCGGAGTGTCACGTTCCGACACCAGGATAGAATATGGATCGGGTGCCACGTTCCGGTACCAGGATAGTATATGAGGATCGGAGTGTCACGTTCCGACACCAGGATAGAATTTGGATCGGGTGCCACGTTCCGGTACCAGGATAGAAATAGAGGATCGGGTGCCACGTTCCGATACCAGGATAGTATATGAGGATCGGAGTGTCACGTTCCGACACCAGGATAGAATATGGATCGGGTGCCACGTTCCGGTACCAGGATAGAATGAGGATCGGAGTGCCACGTTCCGGTACCAGGATAGTATATGAGGATCGGAGTGTCACGTTCCGACACCAGGATAATCTATGGAGCGGAGTGTCACGTACCAACACGAGAGAAATAAAGATAATGAATCTTGAAATATGTTAATATACTCAATCTAATGAACCTAATTCCCAAATGAGTTTGATGGGGAGGCGTGAGTCCTCATTGATGTGCTTGGTGTTGTGACCAAGGGTTATGATAATTGATATTGCTACAGATTGAGTATTGTAGTTGATTTTATGATGTTATCTGATATATACTGTTTTCTATTTTGAGTTGGCCGATGATATCTACTCAGTACTTGTGTTTGTACTGACCCCTACTTGTATGTTTCTTTCTTTGTTATTTGTGGAGTGCAGCAAACGTGCCGTCGTCTTCAACTCAACAGTAATTCTAGCCAGTTTTCGTCACACCGGATCTTCAGGGTGAGCTAATGCTTCTAGCTTGGACTGGATCTTCTTCTTCAAGTCTTGATGCCTTGAACTTCCGGCATGGACTAGCTTTTTACTTGTTTTTGCTTTCTTAGATACTCTTAGTTTAGTAATTTGAGGATAGATGTTCTTGTGATGATGACTTCAAGATTTTGGGGAAAATAATAGTTATTGAATTGATTTTATTAATGAGTTTAAGTCTTCCGCATTGTATTTTGTTAATTATGTTTAAAATGTTGGGGTTTAGATTGGTTGGTTCGCTCACATAGTAGGTTAAATGTGGGTGCCAGTCGCGGCTCGGTTTTGGGTCGTGACATGGAAGGTTATTAACCTTGCTTTTAATTTGCTGGACAGCTTTCGTATGATCATCTGTCCATGGCTTAGCATTTTTCTTAAGCCTTTCATATAATGGAGCAGCATCTTTTGCCCAGTCCTTTATAAAAGGAGAAATATAATTCAAGCTTCCTAAAAATCTTTGAAGCTGTGTTTTATCCGTAATGATATCAGGAAATTTAGAAGCAAATTCTATACTTCTTTGAATAGGAATAATTTTCCCTTTTCGATATTATGCCCCAAAAATCTAACAGTAGTTTGGAAAATATGCATTTTTGGCTTAGATATAACCAAACCATTTTAAATAATGATTTTCTTAAATAAATCAAGATGTTTGAAATGAGTTTCTAAATTTTTAGAAAATACCAAGATATGATCTATATACACAATTATAAAATTGCTAAAAGGATTGAAAATATCATTCATAATTTTTTGAAATTCTGATGGGGCATTTTTTAAACCAAATGGCATAACATTCCATTCATATTGTCCCATGGGTACATTAAAAGTTGTTTTATATTTATCAGCTTCAGAAATCTGAATTTGCCAATACCCAGATTTTAAGTCAAATTTTGAAAATATAATAGCTTCATGAAGACGATTTAGTAAATCTTTTTTATTAGGAATAGGATATCTGATCCATTTCAAAACTTTATTTAAAGGTTTATAATTTATAACGAGTCTAGGAATTCCTCTTTCTTGTTCTGCATGTTTATTAACATAGAAAGCAGTACAAGACCATGGTGACTTTGAAGGTCTTATTAAACCTTTTTGTAAGAGACTATTAATCTCATTCTTACATAATTCTAAGTAATCTGAATTCATTTGGCAAGGTCTTGCCTTAGTAGGAATATAATCTTCTGAGAAATCTTCTTCATATGGAAGACTAACAATATGTTTTTTCTTTCCCAGAAAATATTCGGGTGATCACCACAAATTTGTAAAGAAAATTGATTTTTTAAATATTCAATTTTATCTTGTAATTTATGATTTTGTAAAGTCTCTTCAATACTAAGACTACAAATTTCATTTTTCAAAAAGCCTATTTGCTTGTTCTTTAAAGAAATTAAATCCTTAACTTCATTTATGAACTTGGAATAAGGTGGAGATATAAAATCAATCCTAACCCTTTTCCCTTCAAAATTCCCAGTAATACCAGTATGATCCCAAGAAGTAATTGGATAAATTTTCCAAAAGAAAGGCATTCCAAGAATAATTTCATTTGAAATGTTCTTTATTAAAACAAAACTTTCAGGACTACAAACATTATTCGTACAAATATAAGCTTTGGGAATTTTATAATCAATATCCATCTTATGACCACTAGCATTTCTTAAAATATGAGTAGTCTTTTTGAAATATCTTGAAGGGATCAATCCTTCTTGGATACAATTTAAATCAGCTCCGCTATCAATAAGAGCAATAAAATCTCTTTTCAAATTATAATCAATAACTATAGAAATTTTTGCAAGAGGTTTATGAGCTGTAATTAACTCAATAGTTTTTAAAAATGATTCTTTATTTTCTTCTGTAAAATCATCAGGAGTTAAATTATCAAGAGAATTAAAAGAATTATCAGCATCCTGACTCTCTTTTTGAGTACTATTAATATTCTCAACAAATGTAATTCTTTTATCAAGAATAATACTCTTATTTTTTAAATCATTAATTTCTTTTTTAAGGTTATCAACCTCTTCAGATAAATCTTGAATTGTAGTTGGAATATTATTCCTTTGAGACCTCTTATGAAGTTATCTCTTTAATTCAGCCATTGTATAAGTAGTGTTCTCAGTCTGAATTTCTTTTCTAGGAGACTCTACCTTATTAGTAGAAGTGCTTCCCATTTTGTCAATAATCTGAGATCTTATTATAGGATCATCTATTAATTTGATCATCTCAATCCAATCATCACTACTAATGACATTAAGATTAAGATCTTTGAATTGAAAATAGAGTTTATAAAACTCATCTGTATTCTGCTTGTCTTCACAAGTTTCTCCTATTTGACAAGGCATACATTCTCCATCTGACGAAGAGATATAACTCTCATCATGGAGAACCCTTAAATCCTCACTAGTATGAGATTCTTCTCCCCCACTATTATCAGGGCCTGATTCTTCAAGTGAAGAGTTTAACAGAATTTTACACAATGAATCCTTGATATTATCATCTAAATTAAGACTCTTAATTTTTTCCTTAACTTTACAATCTCTTGCATAGTGGCCAACCCTTCCACATTTATAACAAGCATCCGAATTATTATGCTTAAAGGATTTTTTATCAAATCTTTTGGATTTCCTTTTTTCACTTTTATCCAAACGTTTCTTTTTCCTATGAGTTTTATAAGGCCTATCTGTATAGTCCTTATCTTTCTTCTTTTTAGAAGATCTTTTTGAGGATTCTGGTATATCAATAGCAAATTGTTCACAGAATTCCCCCAATTGTTGCTTCTCATTTATATGATACCTCTTGATTTGTCGATTCAACTGTATTTCATTGCATAGAGCTAGCCCTTCTTGGACCACGACGCTAATAAGCTTTCCATAAGTATAATCCTCATATTTAATTTTAACCTCATCCCCTCTAAGGACTCTCCTAATTCTTTCTGCGAATAAGTTTGGAAGTCCATCTATAAATTTGGATTTCCAATGAGAACTATTACATTCTGGTAACTCCATTACTCTGGACAAAAATGTATCCTTGTACCATCTCCAATTAGTAAGAGATCTACACTTAAGATTCTGTAAAAGAGTCCTGATAGTCTCACTATTATCTGACCATCTTCCAGAGAAATGCTCTATAATGGTTAAAACTAACGTATAAACTATATTTGGAGTTGAACTACCATTTTCTTGTTTTACGGCATTTAGAATTGCCATCCTTTGTTCTTCTGTGAGATAATTATCCCACCATCCTTTTAATTGCCCTGTAAACCCGGCAATAACCATGCTTGCTGTATTTTGTTCTGAATTCTTATTAGCTTTACATATAGTGCTATACATAAGAATTATATGAGCCAGAGTATAAATCTGTCTATCAGTGAAACCATCAATATTCCATTCATAAATCTCAGTACCACTGAAACTATTAGAGACAACAAATTCTTGTTCCTCTAAGAGTATATCTTGAGGAGTTGGTCTCGGATAATAGTACATCCTTTGGACTGGTTTTCTAGCATATTTTTCTGAGATTTTATTAATCTCATCAAGAGTATTACTCTTTTTAGAAATATTATTATTCTTATCATTTTCCTCTATATTGAGAGGACTAAGTTCCAAATCTTTTTTATATGTTTCTTCTAGCCACCTCTCAATATTATCAAGTTTTGATAATTTAAAATCTTTGATTTCAGGTGGAGGCTGGATACTCGCAGAGGCTTTTTTCTTTGCCTTTATCAGAAGCTTTAGATTTTTCGATAGTAGAACAAATATAATTGATTTTATCATGTAAAGAGAGAATATGTTCTCCTAGAATGCTCATATAAACATTTGTATAATTATTTTGCTGTATAAGAATTTTGACATGCTTGGCAGTTATTAAAGCAGTATCATCATTAAATAATTCTGCAAAAGCTGTAAAATGAACAATTTTATTATTTTTCTCAATTTGAAAAGACTGTTGGGGGGGGGCAAAATTGATTTAGTAATAGACCCATCAGTCAGTTTATAATCTCTTTCAAGCATACAAATATATTTATAAATATATTTAGTCATAAACCAAGGAATAAAAGCAATAATTTTATTAGCTATAAAAATCATCTTGTAAAAATGTCCTTTGGTTTTTATCAAAATTTTTAAAGAACCATTCTCTAAAAAGTTTCCACTTAGGTTCAAAGAATTCATTTGAAATCTTTTCTCTTACCGGAGATCCCGGTCTAAAATCAAGTCTGTCTTTTTGATCCATAAAAACCATTTAAAATTCATCTCAAAGAGAGTGGGTTCATCCATATCAGGAGTAACAATATGATTTTCAATTTTGATATTATCAACTCGTTCGTTTTCCTTTGTATCAAAGGTTGAAGATCTAGAGTTATCTTCATCTCTTATTTGAGATGTAGAAGCTCTGGAGGGTATGTTAACCACATAATCAGCTGGAGAAATATACGAATAATTAGATCTAGGCATTTTTTCCAGCAGTCCGATATTATCGGTATTACTCATTAACAGGTTTTGATCAGTAAATTTTATTTTTACCGTTCCATCAGGAGCCTGTTCAACATAAAAAAATATCAAAATTCATATTATTTCTAGGAGCAACAGCTTCTTCTATAACCCATTCTTTAGGAAAATCAATTTCATCCCATTTAATAGGTCGTCTAGTAATAACTTTAGACCTACTGAAATTAGTTTCTATTAAAATAGTCTCATTTTTTAGATTGGTAATTTTACACATAGGATTCAAAGTATAAAGCGGTTTATAATAAATTCTATAACAAATACATATGACTTCAGTTCCAGGTAAGTAATCATAACCATGTAATTTAATACTCAATATTAAAGTATTTAAAGAATTTTCATCACTTAAGAATATCTGCAAATTAGGATAAGCATTAAAATAAACAGGGCCACAGGCCAAGCTGGTTTGCACTGTCCCTATTAGAGACTTCTTCCAATTTTGATTTCTACCATCTTTTAAAGCTGCTATAAAGCTTTCCGGTAGACCTTTTAAAGTAAGTGACTTAAAAGCAACTTGAACAAGGCCAATATGCATAAATTTATAATTATCCCTATAAGGGGCAAAATCATTTTCAGATAATAATCTGAAGGTGCCATGATCAGAATCCACTGTAATAGTTTCTTCTGTGGTTTTAACAATTTGTTTAAAACCCAATTTTTCAAAAGTTCCCATCTGGTATATAACCCTGGGTTCTATTTTAGGAATCGTCCATCTATTAAGGAGATCCAGCTGCTGAGGCATATCATACTCATCTTTTCTACTGTTTTTGACAGTAGCCCGATTTCTTATAATATTCATTATAGAAATACTGACAGATTAATATCGCCTAAGCTTATAAATAACATGGCTCTGATAATATTTTACTCGTAATGGCTGGCGGTAATCCGCACGGCCAATTTAATCATATGGAATCAAATGCTTCATCCAGAATCGCTTCGATGTAACTACAAGATCTTTTACGAATTGAGAAGTCTTAGGGAAGGAAAAGCCTTTTACGGTTCCAACATAGCCCACACAATGCCTCACTCAACGGCTTAACATGGGCCTAAACAGGAACTCCGGCAAAGCCAAGACTTTTCCATCCTTAAACTGCACTATTTCGACCTTAGAAACATCGGAACAATTCAAGACTTACCATCTTGTTCATAATTTAGGTCGATATGAATCCGTGAGTAATAGTTTAGCCTATCATTTAGGCGTAAACAAACAACAAAGTAAATAAAAATAATAATAATAATAATAATAATAACAACAACAACAACAACAACAACAAACAACAACAACAACAACAACAACAACAACAACAACAACAACAACAACAACAGCAACAGCAACAACAACAACAATTTTCTATTTTTGAAATAGAAACATTAACAGAGTTAACAGTATTGGAATTCATTTTAAAAATTTCTGTCCTATGGAAGTTACTAAACAATGATTAATTCAAGACTTCAAATATACATAGAAATTAGAATCATGCTTACAGTAAGTCTTTCTAAAGAATTATAAGATTTAACTATCTTGGATATTACTTGAAATCGTTGAAAGGTATTGGTAGTAGGAATGCCCTGGATCTAGCTCGCCCCTCTTGTCTTATAGTGATCCCCTTCTGGCTACCCTACTTAAAGTCAACATTACTTGACAACCTCGTTTCAACAGGCATTCAAAACCTCAAGTTTATAATCTCATAGTTCTTGACAAAGAGATAATGTAGTCATAATAACAATATCTAACTATATAACAATTCTATTATTATTCAAAGTATATTAATGTCTTGGAGTTGCTGAGACTTTTATGTCAACAATGCGGCAGAAAAAGAAAGAGGCCTAGATTGGTTATTAATTATAAGCCTTTAAACAAGATCTTAAAATGGATCAGATATCCAATCACCAACAAAAGGGATCTTTTAAAACGGACTTTTAAAGCTAATATTTATAAGTATAAAACTGCTTTCAATGTCCCCTTTGGGTAATTTGAATGGAATGTCATGCCTTTTGGGCTCAAAAACGCCCCATCATAATTTCAAAATATAATGAATACCATTTTTAATCATATTAGTCAATTTTAAATTATTTATATTGATGATGTGTTAATATTCTCTGAGGACATTGATTCTCACTTTAAACATTTGAATATTTTCTTTAAAACTGTTAAGCACAATGGCCTTATCATTAGTGCTAAAAAGATTTTGTTTTTCCAAACAAAAATTAGATTTTTAGATCATGATTTGTTTCAAGGAACCTACAAACCAATCTGCAGAGCCATTGAGTTTGCTGATAAATTTCCTGATATTATTTCTAATAAGACCTAGTTGTAACGATTTTTAGGTAGCCTTAATTATGTTGCAAATTTCATTCCTAAAATCAGACAAGTCTGTAAACCTTTGTATGACAGGTTAAAAAAGACTCCAGTTACCAAGGTTGTTATCACTGTTAAAAGTTTTGTTAAAAATCTACCCTGCTTGGGAATACCTAATCCCAATTATTTTATGATTGTTGAGACTGATGCTTTAGACATAGGATATGGAGGCATTCTTAAACAGAAGAAAGCCCCCAAATCGCCTGAACAATTAGTCAGATATACTTCTGGAATCCGGAATTCCGCTCAAAAGAATTATAGCACGGTTAAGAAAAAAATCCTTGCTATTGTTCTTTACATTACCAAGTTTAAAGATGATTTGATTAACAAAGAATTCTTGCTTAGAGTAGATTGTAAGCCTGCTAAATAAATCCTTGAGAAGGATGTTAAAAATCTTGTTTCTAAATAGATATTTGTTAGGTGGCAAGCCTTGTTATCTAGTTTTGATTTTCAAATTGAATATCTTAAGGGAGAAGACAATTCTCTCCCCGACTTTCTAACTCGTGAATTTTCGCAGGGTAAAAATGAGTCGGCAACAAGTTAGGCCCTTGGCAGGCAGAAAAACAATTAGGCCCACTTTTAATGGACCAAGCAAAGCAGCAGGCCTATTTGCAAAAAGGCCTGAATTGAACCAGAACAGATATTCAGCATTGGCCCAATGACCTCCAATTGTTCCCTCTACACTACCATCAATTAGTTCTTCAAACATGCTAGTTTTGAAAAAGCCTCAAAAGGAGCAGGAGCAGCCCAGTTCGACATCCCCATCGGGAAAACTTAGATTTTCCCAAATTCAAACCAGTGACAGTTATGCAATGAAGCAGCCAGAAAACTTCGTAGAGGCAGTATCTCTGAATACTGTTAACATGACTGCAAAAGAAAAAGATAAATTTGACGTTGTTTCTTTGCAGGTTTTCCCCATCCTTGCTTTAGACAAGGAATATGAAGGCTATAAGGTTAAACACCTCCTTGAAATCCCTTTACTCAAACAGGTTTTACATAGAAACGGATAATTCCTTAAAAACAAGGAGATTTTTTTGAGTTTATTCTCGTAGATACAGGGTCTATCGAGATTGAACATGAACTCGCTGATAAGTCAGATTCGGAAAGCATTGCCTATTCAAATTATACTATTAAAAATATTTTATCTCCATTTAATTGTCAAGTCGACCACTTACAAACTCCTATCAACTTTTCAAAACATTTTAATCCACAAACATATAATTGGTATGATTATAAAAATACTTAGACTAACTTCTTATATGTTAGGCCGATCACTCATACTTGTTTTGTGAAGTGCTGTCTGGAAGTAGCAACTTCCGTTATCCCAAGATGGTTCTACGAATGGTGGAGCTGTTTTGGTGGAACTGAACAAGTTATGCCTAAGCAATTTGCAGATAAATATCCTCAATTTCAAATTGACGAGGGCATATCCACTCTCCCAAAGAATATTAAGCTCTGATACCATAAATAAAATGCTTTAACTAAAGAAAAGGAACTCACAGAATAGTCAAAACTTCTTTACTAATCTTCCAACATTTTTACGGCATTCGAAAATTTTTCGATATAACTCTCTTTTCTCTCTAAATATTTGTCTTGCTGTAAATATGTTGGAAGATCAATAAAGAAGTTTTGCCTATTCAATTCTATTATTATTCAAAGTATATTAAAGTCTTGGAAATCGTCCAAACACACATGTATCGCTGGCTCCACAATGGAATATGAATTTATTGCTTTTAGATAAGGCTGGTGAAGAAGCTGAATGGCTACGAAATTTCCTAGAGGATATTCCATTTTGGCCAAAACCTGTGGGACCTATTTGCATACATTGCGATAGTCAAGCAACAATAGGTAGGGTAGGGGGCGTCATATACAACGATAAGTCTCGTTATATACAACGGAGACATAATACCGTAAGACAACTTCTCTCTAGTGGAATCATCATAATTAATTATGTGAAGTCAATTGATAATGCGTCAGATCCACTAACGAAAGGCCTAGTGAGAGACAGTTGAAAGATCATCTAAGGGAATGAGTTTCTGGCTTAGGAAAAGTCAGCATGACGGTAACTCTAGCAGACTAGAGATCCCAAGAGCTAGATAAGGAGAAAAACAAAGTTGTGATTGACGGTTCGACATTGTCAATCAACTCAATCCATTCTCATGATGAAGACAATGTTCAGGAACACGGTTGAGACTTTAAGTCTTGTTAATGAGTTAATAAAACTTAAAGTTTTTAATGATTTGCTAAGTTTGGCAGATTTGACCAAATAGTGTATCTACGAGATACACATTAGAAATTACATATGTGAGTGTGAACTGTATGCCACTTAAAAGAGAATCTTATGTCAAAAGCCTATTCTTCTCTATACACTCATGAAACCAAGAGGTGTTCATAGCTGAAACAAACACAATTGTAAGAACCATAAATAGTAAACGGTTAATTCTTTGACATATGGTTGTCTAGGTATACACTATAGTTCGACGGTTCAAAGAAATCACATCTCGATTCACCGAGTATATCCGACATATGTTCACTATGGAAAGTCCAAGGAGAAACCTACTTATGAAGATACAATTAATTCTTGCCTGTAAAGTACACACTTGTCCGTGCATTCCTATTTTATAATCATTCCACATCAATGTGGGGGATTGTTGGCTATGTAGCAAGAACTGATGGGAAATAGAGGGAAAGAGAGGAACTTGAAAAGTTGGGAACTTAAAGATTTGGGAACTTGAAAAGTCCTCTTATACTTTAGTGAAAAAGCATTTGTCCCTCATCGGTGGTGAAAAAAATATAGGAGAGTTTAAATGTAGAAACACTCCTATTAATTGTTTAAAGTGTTGGAAAAAGGGACCACTCTTGCGCCGTCGTCGTCGCTCGCTCGGCTCGGCTTCGGCTTCAGCTTTGGAAAATGATCGATCGAGATATTATTTTTTGGACAAAGTTTGTTTTAATTATTTATTAATTAATTAAATTAAATTTAAAGGCCAAACTGGTTTCAATTAATTAGTTGATGACATAGATATTTTTAATTATTTAGTTGAGATTAATCGAAATATTTCAACCGACTCGTATCCGCGCGACCCTTTTTGTTAGAATTTTTCCCGATTTTATTTGAATTTCTCACCGTTTGGAAATGTCTATTCTGAAGGTTGCAACTTTCAGGAACAACAAGGACCGTTTGAAAGTTTGCAAACTTTCATTAATGGTTGTGTGGATTCTAAAAGGGTTGCAAATTTTCAGAATCAGTTCTTCTTGCCTATATATACCATTTATTCCTTAGAATTTTTCCTTGTGAATTTTTTTGATTTCTTCTTCTTCTGCACAAAAATTTCTTCGTGTACTTTACTGGTGTTGAGTGGTGCCTTGACACCAGAGTTTTGGTATCAACACGCTGGTGATTGAGATCATTTTGTCCTGGGAGGACATATTACAAATCAAACCTCGGATACTAGAGGGGAATAATTTCCTTAAGGGGACACTGTGAATTCAGTGGACTTGATCTTTTTCCTGTTAAACTTTTTTCTTTCCAGATTCTGGTAAGTTACAAATTTTAATTTTTCTCAATTAATTTTTGTTCATCTTTCTTACTAATTCAGTAAACTTTGGTTACTTCATTTTCTGCAAAGTTTTGTCAAAATCAGTAATTCTGATTTTTCAAGCACATGTTAATAATATAACCAAATAAGAATATAAACTTACAAAAGTAAGAAGTTCATAGAAATTTACATTAAAGAAGTCTAATAAAGAGAACACGGAAGAATAAACAACGAAGGAAAAAAAATACAACATGCCCATCCTTAAGTCTTTAATAATAAAAATATAGATGAAAAAAATACAAAAAAATTACTTAATGGAAGGTGTCGAGCTCTTGTCGACATCATCCCTCTTAACCAATAAAAAATCAAGAGTCTTAATCATCAAGTCAAACTAAATCATGAATCAAAATAAAACAATAATGTAAGTGTTTCACTACTTTAGTGATATAATACATAAATGTGCCATTTAATTTGGATTCAACTGGTATTTATGCCCTCAAACATTGATTTGACACAAAGAAATACTTAAATTTGTATGAAGTTGAACAAGTAGACACACATCTTATGTGACATATCGCATAGCATGTAAATTACTGCATAGGAAGCCACATAGGATGTGTGTGTCTACTTGTTCAAGTTTTGAATAATTTAAGTGTCCACTTGTGCACACCTAAAATTGGAAGACACAGATACCAACTGAATCTAAGTTAAATGACATATTTATATATTGTATCTACTTTAACTATAGAATGAAATGATAAGCTTGGGGATGGGTTTCATGAATTAAAAAAAATGAATTTATATAGAAAAAATTGAAGAATATCAAAAGAATCTTAAAGTTTTAAATTAAATCGTATGAATGAGAGTTATGGATACTAAGATAAGCAGTATAAAGAAGGCATAATATATACATAAATTTGTCCTTTAACTTGGCATCAACTCACATTATGTCCTTCAAACTTAGGTGTGCATAAGAAAATACTTAAACTTGTAGAAAGTTGAACAAATAGACGCACACGTCCTATGTGACATCCTACGTATTAATTTGTGTCCTATGTATATCAAATCATGTGTATTACGTGGTGTCCTACGTGTATTATCCTAGGAGAGTAGGATAATGATATGTATTAAGAAAACTAAATTTATGTGCAATTGTTCAAGTATATCTATTTATGATAGACGAAATAAAGTTGTTTCCTTTTCTTTTTTTAATAGATTCGTATTTGGAGCTTCCCACTTAAGTTACACATTTATTCTCTCATGTCATTTTATATTCTATGTTGTTTTAAAAGAATGCTAGTTTGGGCATGCTTTTTAAAATACATGTTTTATTTTAGTAGTTTGACCTTAGATGTTTAAGCACTTTTGGATTCTCGGTGTTAGGTGTTAATATGCAACAAAGTTTGATATTTGGAAGTTTGCAGGTTTCTTGTCCCAACTTGGAAGAATTATATATTGATGGGGCTAACAGCATAAGTGCTCTCTGTTCTCACCAACTTCCAACTGACTACTTGAGCAAACTTGAAATATTTAAAGTACATAATTGCAGAAAATTGAGAAACTTGATGTCTCCATCAGTAGCTAAAGGTCTTCTGAATCTCCGGGAACTAGAGATTGAAAACTGTCAATCAATGAAAGAAGTGATCACAAAAGGAGGACCAGTCATGACCTTATTTCCCTGTTGGAAAAGCTGAACCTTACAGATTTTCCTAAGCTGGAGCATTTCTTTTTAGGATTATGCTCTTCAAATTCCATTTCTTAGAGAAGTGAATATATATGGCTGCCCTAAAATGAAGACATTTGTCCAACAGAGAATATTTGTGAGTACACCGAGTCTTTGAGAAGTGAATTATGAATATGTGCGGAAAGTAGGTGATCTCAATAAATGGATACAACAGATGTTCACTTCTCAGGTTTGTCTTGTATAACTAATAATTCTCTCTTTCTGTCTTAACTTAATATTCAGATACTTATTTGTGTTTGTCAAAATTGAATGAACTTTCTTATACAATATTTTTAATGAGAGATCTGAAGCATCACTATTCTCTGCACCCAGGAAGAAAATGCTAGTCAAGGTGATAATTCTGAAGCTGCCAATGACTCGAAAGGGTGAACCATGATTTTGGAGGTGTTGGCAATGAAGTTGAACCTAGTCATGGAAGAAGCTAGTGATGTCTATGAATCTAAAGTTAGTCATGGAGGAAGCCAGTGATGCCTATGAAGGTAATAAGTATTCAATGAAATAGACCTTGTTAGCTCGAATATCACCTAATACATATACCATATATTGTTTGTTGATTTTTGAAGGAAGGGGTGGATCTTGAAGAAGCGCACGAGCCTAGAGTAGCAGCCTATTACATATTGTTGGGACCCTTTGATATCTTATTAATCAAGTGCTAGCCCCGTAAGAGTAAGATGCTCATGATGGAGGTAACAAGCAAAGGCAGATCGATATTATAATTCATGGATTCACGTGAACTCAACAGTTTTTGCTAAGAAACTTTGTATTTGTACAAGTAATTTTTTTAATTACATATTCTCTGACGTGCAGAGGAGGGTGTTAAGCAACCCACATTAGTTGAGGAACTTTCTGATTGATTTTGATTCAAGGACAATTGGACAGATGAAATTGTCTGGAAAAGGTAAGCCTTTGAATAATGTTTTGGAATGCGAACTGAAGACTAAAAGTGAAGTCCTCGTTTAAAATTCTTTTTTGATTTTCGTTGCCTACAATTATTATTTGATTCATCTTTATATACCACCACATCTTCTTGTATTGCCTTGGTGCCTACGTCAGCTTGTAAACTCATTGGTGTATTCAACGGTATATCAAGTTTAATGTACTTGGCTACTTGCCACTAAAATACACTGATAATGTAAGAGCATGTTTCCATTGCCGGTGTATATAAGCTAAATTCTTATTTGAAGTTCCACTCAGACGTGAGATTCTATCATTTCCCTCAGTTTGTAAGTTCTCTTATACTAAAATTTGTTGGCTTTTGTGTGTTTGAATAATTTGCAGAAAACACAAGTTCCAAAAGTAGAAACTAAACCACCACAAAACAACATAGTTGTTGATCAAAGCAATAACATAAAAATGACTCTGATGATAGAGGAGAAGGGTAACACAAGGCCCCAACGCAATTATAATTCCACGATCAAGACAAACTAGGAAACTTGTGACAGATATATTATCTGGATTTGGTTCCTCATCAAAATATTCTTATTGGAAGTTCAAAGAAAGGACATAAAAGTGATGGTCTTTGTCTAGCAGAGAAGGAGCTTTTGTTGAAGAAGAAGGAAGCTGACGATTGGAACATGTCAAAAGAATAGGTCCAACGCAGCTGACTGACGTGTCTTCAACAAGACATGTCAAAAGAATAGGTCCAACGCAGCTGACTGACGTGTCTGCAACAAGTTTTGATGATGAAAGAAATTGAGAATTGGAAGTAATCCTAGTCGTAATATAATCCTAATCACAATATAATTATAGACGAAATATCATCCTAATTGACATAGGTAGTCTAATCCTAGTGCGATTCTAATTCTACTGCAGTGTTGTAAACTCGTCCATCAACTTCGTTGGACCTGTTCCTTCGACATGTTTTAATTCTCAGCTTCCTTCTTCATCAACACTTGTTATAGACACGTCATTCAGTTGTGTTGGACATGTTCCTTTGACATGTTCCAATCGTCAGCTTCTTTCTTCTTCAACAGGTTTTACCATGTATTGCTTTGCTTGAGCTCCTTCGTAGCTTCTCTCTAGTAATCCTTGGATTTTTTCCCTTTAATTCTATATGATTTGCCAACTCATGTTAATAGCAAGAACATACACGTCATATCATATAAAAGAGAACCATATGCTCGCCTACGTAGCACCACGACAAACAAGGATTCCCTTTAAATTTATTTAATTCCAAAACTAGTCTTCCCCTCCTCTTAGAAACCTTCACAACCATCACCACCATATTAAAAATTAGAACTCCATCAAATCTTTCATATGTATAAATATCAGCCTCCCTTTGAACTTACTTAACCAACTAATCGCTAGGCAAAACTTTAGTTTAACCAACTGGTACCAAAAGGAAGTATTGCGCCAAACTACGCGAGTTAGCTGGCTCATATGAATATATAACAGTTATACCTTGAGAATTTTTTTTTAATTTGGGAATTGTGAATGTTTCTCCCTTAATCATATGTATACTTGCATTGTTGCATGAATTAGTCTACTGTTTCTCAATAATCTTACTTTACCTTTGGTGATTTGAGTTAATCATTTTTTTGTCTAGGGGTGGTACAAAATAGATTTAAGGTCAATATCATTTATTAGAACTTTGAATGAAATACGGAGAGTTGCGATTTTCATGAAAAGTTGCGACTTTTATGAAGAGTTGCAAATTTTATGAAAAGTTGCTAATTTTATGAAATCTAAAGTTGTGACCTTTTTTAAGGGTTGTAACTTTTTCAAAGAATTGTGACCTTTCCATTAAGGCACAATAAACATTTGTTCACACTACCTTTGTTGTCCATAAATAGAGAGAATTTCTCTCATTTTAAAGAAAACAAAAATTATGAACTTCTTCTTCTTCTTCTGCACAATTAAATATTCGTGTACTTTGCTCCTCTTTAGTGACTCATTAAAATCATTATTTTTTTATCAATACACTGGTGCATAAAATCGTTCCATCCTGAGAGGATTTATTCCTTTAAACCTCTTGTACTAGAGGAAAATAATTTTTTTAAGGGGACAGTGTGAATTCAATGGGCTTGATTTTTCCCTTTCTATTTCATTCTATTGTTACAGATCCTAGTATTTTTCTACTGTCATTAATTTATGCTTATGTTATTAATTGCTATTTTTGAGTACATGCTTTAAACTTTATTGTTTATGTTTCTGCAAAGTTATTTGTTATAACTATTTGTTAGTATAGATTAAATAACACACGTTAATTGAGTATTCCTGCATGTTTTTTCTACTGTAATTATTGGAGGTACAATAAAGAATCCCTTGAAGATCTATCTACCATCTCTGAAGACAAGATTCAAATTTGGTATGTCATTGTAAAGACATAAAGACCTTAGAAGTGAACCAGGAAAAGAAGATAAGAATTAATAAACTTTTAACATGGTTTCAAGGATGTTGTGCTGGATGACCTATAGAGGAATATGACTAGATTGTAGCATCTTTTATCCCAACGACATAGATAACTACACAATAGATTAATTGCTCATATTGGATATGAAGTATCGATAGATTCTCAAATTTACTGCAAGTTGTAAATATTTTTCTTGATGTAATAGATGTGTTTCTTAATACTGCGATTGGAATAGAAGTGTAGTTTCAAATTGAACTTCATCACTCCGGTATGCTAAATTTTCAAAAGAACTCAAAGAAAACAAATAATTGTGTAATATTTTTCTATCTTAAGTATATGTTATAAGTTGAATTGTTGATATGATATATTCTTTCTATAATTTTTATTTTAATAATTTCTTATGATACATTTAAGTGAGAAACTTTAAAATTATATATGTCAAGCAAAAGGTAGGGCTAAACTTTCTACACACCAAAATTAGAATATTTGTTAACTTTTTTAGCTTTTTAAAATTTATTTATCCCTTCACCAAACGATAATTTATTTATTAGAAAATTTAATATCTCAGGTTGATGTTCATTTGATTCTCCAAAAATATCAAATAGCAACACTTTCGAAAAGCAAAAAGATACATTATAAAATTATTAATGTTCATTTCTACGTGAATGTAAGATCATGATATATGAGACAAATTAACATCTTATTTGAAATTCTAATTATGGATGTAGATGAGAAGTTTTTCAAATTCAGATTAATTTCAACTTTAAGTTCAATTTGAATGTCCATGGTCAAAAGTAATTTTCTACTAAAGTAAAGATTATTTCAGAAAAAAACGGTGATGTAGTTCTATTACTCCACGCAAAGCACGGATAAGTTCGCTAGCTTATACTTATATGTTAAATATGTTTTGTTGACATGTCAACATGTGTGTGATACGCAAGGGCGAACCTACAGAGGATCAACTGGGTTTATTCGTTGAAAAATAACAATGTGTGTGTGTGTGCGTGCGTGCGTGCGTGCCTGCGTGCATGCGTGCGTGCTACATGCGTGTGTCTGTGTGATCAGTTTTGAAAATGTTATATGTATATGTTAAACTTTTGACCCCACTAACGCTAGGGGTGGGCATAAACACCAAAAAATTGAAATACCGAATCGAACCAATTTTTTTTGGTATTTCGGTTTTTTGTTCGGTATTCGCTTTACATTTTGTATTTTCAGTATTTCTATTTGGTTTTCGTTAATTATCTTTTTGTTTTTTGGTATTTTGATTTAAACCGAAATATTATATTATAATTTATAATATATATTTATATTACTTTAATTATTTATGTTAAAAATAAATTAAAAAGAAAAAAGAACACAAAATCTGAAAAGTGAAAAGTAAATTTTTTAACTTTTGTCTTTTTGTCTTTTATACTTTACTAATCTTACTTTATAGAAAGTAGAAACCCTAATTCATCTTGCTCTTCCTTTTCCTCAATTCATCTTCCTCTTCCTCAATTCATTCTTCCAAGTTCCATATTAGTTTCTTTCAAGTTTCTTCATTCTTCATCCTTCCTAGCAGCGGCCAGCGAGTTCAGAAATCAGACGGGCAACGACTTCAGACGTGCAGAGACCGGCGACCAGCGCCCGACGTCCAGCCGACTAGTCGACCACCAATCAGGTTTGTTTTTCTAATTTTCTTCTTTGTTCTTTCATTTTTTTTTCTGATTTTTTTATTACTAGTTAGTGTGAATTTTAAAAATCCCATTAAGCAGGTCCATTAAAAAAAAAACTGAAACCGAACCGAAATATCGAATATCCACCCCTAACTAAAACAAGTGTGACCCTTGATCGAGTGGGGAACAAGGTTCAATTTTCCCAGCCAATCCAAGTTCGAATCCTTTTGCCATATTTTAGTTTTATTTTTTATATCTTGAACTCACTTCGTGAAATCTTGGGTGTGCCACTTGTGTTACACACATGAGAGGTTCGTGAAATGCATCATTTAACAAAAAGAAAAATATATTCTTTTTTTAATTGAAATTATCATCCCCCCTCCCTCCTCCTTCTCCTCCTCATTCTCAACCACCATTGCCACCACTTTTCTACCACCGCAATCGTTGGTGTCACCACCATTAAATTTCCTTCTCCTTCTTTCTCGACCTGTAGTTATTCTTATTATCCATGCCACCTTATTTTGACAATATTTGTCATCACCTTAGCCATACTTTCCCTTCCGTACTTTCTTCTCCTTTTCTTTTCAGCCCTCATCTTTTTCCACTCTTTCACCATCCATCACCCCAACACACACCACCAACATCACCTCATTTTTCTCCAAATCTATCATTGTCATTATCTTTCTTTCTCCTCAGCCTTTCAAATTTGCCACCTTAGCTTGTTTGTCGGAAAACACTACCATCATACATCTCTTTCTCTTCTATCTTTTGTCAAATCAACCCAAATGTAAATCAAATCTAAACCTAAGGAAAAAACACAACATAAATCAAACCTAAACTTAAGGTCAAACAAATGTAAAAAAAAGTAGAAAAATCTAGGAGATTTAAGTTTAAAAAATAAAGAGAAAATGGTTAAATGTCCCTTCAAGCTATGACCGAATTTTCAATTACACACTTATTCTTCAAGGGAGTCGTATCCCCCCCCCCCCAAATTGTTTTAAACTAGAATTATTATCACCCCTAATGCCTACATGGCAAAGTGAGTGTATTGCATTCTCTTTGACAGACTAAAGATAAAAAAAATATTAAAATTTTACTTTTAATATTTTTTCATTAATATATGCATTTTATTTTAATTCTTTAATTTTTTCTTATTTGTTTCTACTTCTAATTTGGTTTTTTCTCCATAGCAACTTAGTAGAGCATCAATGACAGTCATCATATATCGGAAAATTCTTGATCCTATATTCAATACCCAAAAGACCCATGAAAATTTCTGTATGTGTTGGTAACTTTTGGGATTTGAATTCTTTTGGGTTCGAAGCTAGTTCCGATGGCGATTTAATGATTTTTATTTATGTTTCAAACAATGAATTCAATGGGTAAATTTTATTTCAGCTTCAAATAATACTTCTCAATTGACTTAGCACATTGTAATTTTCTTGCAAATCTGATAAAATGCAGTTCATGTTCTTCATCTTCTTTGTATGGTTTCCACAAAAATTTGATGCAAAACCACTCTAAATCTTTTTCAAATTGCCTCAATTTTTAGATACAAGCTTATCTCAACATTTCGATTCTTTTGATTCATTACCCATTCAAAACTGAGCTCGTCTGTGGTAAGTCAAAATTAGAACTCAAGCTTATGAGCTAACTTTGACAGTGGTTTCAAGTTGTGCTTCAAAGTCTCAACCTTTAGCTTTGATTTTCAGCCATACGATATTCTTTGAATCATCGACGAACTCAGTTTCTCCTAATTTAAGAATATAGATTCACAAAATTTATATGAATGCTCTCGATTTTTATGGAGTTCCGACATTCTTCAATCCAAAATTCATTGTTATATATAAACTCAATTATCTTAATGTATTCAGCTTCAAACAATTAGCAATCAACATTATAATTAAAAAGTTTCAATATATGAAGATCCAAGACATAAGTCTACAAATTTCAACCCTTAACCTTCAACATAGTTTTTAGGATAATAAATTAAAAAGAGAAAAAATGAAAAAAAAAAGTTTAAAATAAAATTTCTAGCTGTCAAATGCATGGATATCACCTGCCAACATAAATGTGGTTGTGACATCTTAGGGGGGTAAAAATTCAATTTTAAACAGTTTAAGGGGGTGATAGGACTCCCGCAAAGAATAAGTGTGTAGTTGAGAAATTGGTTATAGCTTAAGGAGACATTTGATCATTTTCTCATAAATAAAAGAGGGGAAGAAACGAAATGAGGATGCAGTTCGGAGACGTCAATTGTAGCTAAGGATTTTGGTTTATTCATTTTTGAATTATAATTATTTTGTGCCCCAAAACCACATGTCATCTTTTAATAGTTTTTTTTCCACATCATAGTCTCATGACACAGGGATACAACCTAGACGTAACATGGCATACAAGACCCCGAGAGGCCTCATATAAGGCACTTAGCTTTTATAACATAAGATAATAGAAATGAGAGGAAATTTAAAATATTTTTGCAAAAATATCAAAGTCTTTTATAAATAAAGCAGAAGTCTAATACACTTTGTCTCAAACCATCTAAAACATGAGTATCTTTGGGATACAACCCACACAATAGTTCAAAACATAAAATGAAAGATCATGAGGAAATGGTGGCTATATCCTCGAATGCTATGAGGACTCATCAATCTTATCCATGCTTCTACTAAGATCCTAGCCACGGGATGAGAGTCGATGTAGCCGGACCCTATATTTGGATAAGAAATGTAGGCAAGAGTATGTGTTAGTACAAACATGTACTAATATAAATATGATACCTTGAATATACACCAACATAAGCATAAGAGATAACAACATGAATCATAAGCATAATCAATAGACAGAAACCATCATGATATAAGGGGAACCATTCTTGAAGTAACCTAAATTTATCCTTAGTCAAGACTTGTGTCATCACCTCTAGTCATACATATTAATGAAGGCAACTCTAGCAACAATCCAAGCTAATTATTCATCATACAAGCAAATCTCATATTAAATCATACTTGTGATACTTTTTTGAAGTAACCTTGTTTCATCATAACTATGCTACTTTGATTGGAGAATAGCAATGCTTAGTTATTTCTACTATTCATGGAAAACATATCATCTTACCAATCCAAGCTAAATCATCAACCATGGAAGAATACTACTTTACTAATCCAAACTAATTCATTATCCATGAATGGTTACTATTTACCAATTCAATGCTACCAAGGAAAAGCACCACATTATGCTAGACCAAACTATCATGGAAAGCAACTTATCATGCAAGTCCAAGTTATCCAAGGAAGGATACCGTTTATCAATCCAAGCTACCATGAATTGGTATGGACTTACCAAATCAA
This sequence comes from Solanum peruvianum, assembly GCA_027705065.1. Classification (NCBI taxonomy): domain Eukaryota; kingdom Viridiplantae; phylum Streptophyta; class Magnoliopsida; order Solanales; family Solanaceae; genus Solanum; species Solanum peruvianum. Next base: position 6,219,609 of record JAKWJD010001766.1, on the reverse strand, counting down.
GCTACCGTGTAAACATCTCATCATGCTAATTCAAGTACCCAAGGAACGATACTATTGCTCAATCCAAGATACCATACAATGGTGTGGCCTTACCAAGTCAAGCTACCATGCAAAGTACCTTATTGTGCTTCGTTCAAGCTAACCATTGGAAGGATACTATTGCTCAATCCAAGTTATCCATAAGATCTACTAACTCAAGCTATCCATGAAATGGTCTTGTCTAGCCAAGTCAAGCAATCATGAAGGGATCTCATATCACTATGTCAATCTACCATGGATTAGCATCTCATTATGCTAAGCCAAGCTAAATCTTATCTATCATAGTTCACAAATGCTTTGATTCATTTTAGGTGAGCAAGTCTATCAACCTAGAATCAATCTATGTGGGAAAATCTTTCACATTTATACATTCATGCCTTCATAAAGTAGATCATGTGGATAAATTTTTCCACAACAATTCTATCTAGTAATCAACATTCATCATATAAGTTTTACTTCAAATCCCTACTAGTCATAATTCATCATATTAACTTTACTCTCAAAGCCCTAATAATCATACTTCATATCTATATGTTTCACTCTCAAGCAATTCATATATATATTCTTCACTCTCAAAAAATTTATAATGTACCATATCAATCCTATATGAATGCATCTAAATCCTCAATTTCCCCTTTCATAGAGTAAGGCCCATCTATATCAAATTCATCTTTCTAGACATGGGTTAGGCATGGGTACATGCAATTTCTTTCTAAAATTATTAATTCTACTAAATTCAAGCATAAACAATCATAATCCACTCAATTGGATCAACATCAATACCCACAACATTGGAACAAATCTAACTCAAATTGAATTTCATCTTTAGGAATTCCATGGATGGAAGAAATCCGTGGATGAAAATCCATCATACCTTGATTACAAGGCCCACAAATTCTTGAAGATTGGAGACTTGGCCTTGATCCTAGTTCCAAACTCTATCTTCTTTTTCTTTAAGTTCAGGAGAGAGAAATATTTGAGAGAATAACTTTGGGATTTTTTTTTGGATTTTGAAAATAATGACTTGAATGAATGAGTTTTAGGGTTAAAAAGACTAATATAGGTGTCTTAGTCTTAGGCAAAACGACCTAGCTTTATTCTAATTAAAACCGGAAAAGAACATTTAACCCTTAACTTGACAATGGACTAGCCCTTACTACGTGACTCATGGTCCTCCTCGTGGTCTTGGAATACTAGTAGCTAGGCCATTTTTTAACCCTTAAAAACCTAAGGCATCACCATTACCCATCCCACGACCCGTTAAGGTCTACACGAACCGGTTAGTGGCTCATGGGGGAGTTGAGAACCAAAATAAGCCACCAAAATATAAAAATGACCAAAATAAGCCACTATTTTAGTTATTAACTAAAATAGGCTTAGTGGAAAAAAAAGTTCCACTTTATCTAATTTTCTAAACGTTTTCCGTTAGTGTCATAACGGGGAATTTTAATGTATAATGGAAATTTTTCTTCCACTTTACAAAGTGGAACTTTTTATTCCACTTTATAAAGTGGAAGAAAAACTTTATAAAGTGGAAGATTTTCTTCCACTTTATAAAGTGGAAGAAAAAGTTCCACTTTGTAAAGTGGAAGAAAATCTTCCACTTTATAGAAAATTACTTTCATCTTTTCACCTTCTCCTTCTTTCTTTCACTTTAATGGCTTTTATGTTACTTGAAGATGAACCAATATGGTCCCAATCCGACAAATGAAGCGGCCCCACAATAAATAAATCAAAAATTCGGAGTAGCACGACCCGACAACATAACAATTCGTCCCTACAAATTATATAAATTAGGTATTTCTTTAACATCTCATATTTTCTTTATTTAGAATGTGTTTCATTTATCTCATCTTGTGTTAGTATAATATTTTTGATTTAGCATTCTTTAACATTTTGATTTTGCATTCTCTTAATTTCTGCTTGTTAGTGGAACATTAAACATTTTTTAGAATGATATATATTTTTTCTAATGTTCTTGAAATATTTTCCGGCGAGAAACTGCTTCATTTTCCGGCGAGGTGTGTAAGATGCTTTATTTTCCGGCGAGAAGCTGCTTCATTTACCGGCAAGGGATTGTTTGCTTAATTTTGTTTTTAAAAAAAAATAAAAAAATTGTTTAGAAACAATAGAAGCTTAGTAGGCACACATATGAACATTAAAACGCGCATTTCTCTACCCCTTTTCTGATACTGCATCACATGCCAGCTGAAAACTTGCACATGTGGATACTATACTAAAATATATAGGTTCCACTTTGTAAAGTATATGTTATCTCAATCTCCGTTATGCTTCGATTGGAATACTATACTAAAATATAGAGGTTTCATACAACAATAACTCCTTCCATACTTCAAAATCAAGCAAGTTGGATCGGCTATATCATAAATCTTCATTGTTCATCTCGCTTCATTATTCAAACAAAAAAAATATCATAATGACTAATTTTCATATCGATTATGTTCTTGATATCTAGTCAGCTAATAGTGCTCAATTGATCGCAAATAAATGCAAATAACTAATTTAGATTTCTAATTGGAATGATAACACTTATTTTCCCTCTTTCTAAATGAGGATAATTACTATTCTGTGATTTTGTTTTAGTAATTTCTTTTGGAGTTAGCATAGCGTTATTCTTTACTAGATTTTGATTAATAATAGGAAGCATTCTTCATGATTATGTCATAGTTAATAACTAAGAATTTTAAACATTATTTAGTTAAAATATTCTCGATCATCATATATGTTCTCACTACTTACTCAATTAGTATTTTTTTTCTTTTACTCCCCTTCACAATTCAAAAGCTAAAACCTCGCTGAGGAACCTCGACAAATAATAAGAGGTATAATATACAATTTCACTTTTACCGTAGAGGTCCAACAAAACTATAGAAGTAAATAAAAAGCAAAACTGTCTAGGCATTAATATGTCAAAATATAATTATATTATACGAATTAATATAATTTTTCTTACAGTATATAATGGAGCGTGTTGTGAATCCTGGACCGATTGATCGTACACTTCTTCTCTCTCAGCATGAGCATAAATCAGAATTGTTATGGAAAGGTGAGATACCATTTAGTAACCTTATGAGGACGGTGCGCATGAATGATGCCTGGAATTTATTTCGTTTGCACCGACCTCATAAACGTGTTGAGGAGATCTTACGTAGGTCCGGACTGTATGATGTAGTTTGTGTGGGCAGGATGCAGTATGATCGTGCCCTTGTTACAGCTATGGTTGAGCGTTGGAGGCCAGAGACTCATTGCTTCCACTTACCTTTTGGTGAGGTCACGATTACATTGCAGGATGTGCAGGTCTTGTTTGGTTTGCGCATCGATGGTGATGCTGTGTACATTCAGGATGCTACCCGGAGGATTCGTCCATGGCGTACTTTATTAGAGACACTCACAGGATGTACCATAGCACCTACTGATATGGATGGTGCGACTCGGGTGAGGATACATAGCATTACCGGCTACTTGCGAGATCAGTTACAAGTAGATCCGATAAGAGATGCTACTCCAGTGTAACGAGTGGAGAGGATTGCTAGACTTTACATGCTTGTTATATTAGGGGGCATCCTATTTCCGAACACTTCAGGAAACCTTATTAGTTTACAATACTTGGCGTTCCTAGATCCTATTCACGATGTAGGTAAGTACAGTTGGGGCAGTGCAGTGCTAGCCTACTTGTACCGTGCACTTTGTCGAGCATCTATCGGTAATGTGGTTGACATTTGCGGATTTATTCCTCTCCTTCAGGTAACTTTACTTAAGTTTTAAAATACATTCAAATGTAAAAATCTTTAACATTATACCGTACAAGAATATTTTTTCTATATTCAATTTTTTAAAATATTTAAATTACATACAAATAGTTTATTTTCTTTGCCTGCTTATTTCGATAGAAACTTGCATTGATAAAGCACACAATGTTATTCTATTAGAAAACCTACATAGTTTTAAAAAAAGGGTCCAACTAAAGGTTGAAACTTACTTCATAATAAATATGAATAATTATTATAAAACCTACATAGTTTTAAAAAAGATTCACATACATTTTCCTACACCTATAAAAATTTATGTATGTGATTATCTATTTTTTTTTTGTTAATGATGATAATTTAATTATTTTGTTTGTCACATCAAGGTTTGGTGTTGGGAGAGGATCTTGCCTGTACAACCATCAGCTCCTCCTCAACATGATGGTGACATGTTACTTCCATATGCTAGGCGTTGGACGCGTGGAATTGATAGAGATACCGAGTCACATCATGTTCTTATCCCGATTAGAGACCAGTTAGATCGCATGACGGAGGATCAGGTACATAAAATAAATTTCATTATATATGATTGCTAAATATTAAATAAAATAATACACATATAATAAATAAATAAAATTGCAGCATTAAGCTAGCCAAACTTTGTATTGCTTATTTCATGTTATAAATTCATGAAAAGTTATTTAATATTAATTATTATGTTATTTGCAAACCTATCATTACTATTCTAATTAGTTGAGATGTGAGTGTTGATGAAGTAAAATATTTAGAGAGAGAGAGAGAATAATTTAGATTAATATTATTATAATTAAGGTTATTAAATATCAATATTTCCCGGGAGTTTACATAATATAATTAAAATATGATATTATACTATAACTTATTATACTAGAAAATAAATTAATTAATTAGGTGAAGAGTCAATTGCAATCTTGATTAATTAATTATGTATATGGATTCCTACGTTGTTACATTTTATTAGTTAAAAAATATATATTTCATATAAAAGTAAATCAATAATAATTTTATTTGTATACAAATCAGTTAATGTTGATTTTATTTAATTGTTATATTTTAAAAATAGTTTCGATGGACACCGTACAATGAAATTTTACATACACTGCCTCATTGTTGTATGGTCGATGAGCCTCTATGGATGGCATGTGTCCCTATGTTTTGCCTAGAGATTGTTGAAGTGCACTCGCCTGATAGAGTAATGCGTCAGTTTGGTCATTCCCAGCATGTACCTGTGATTCCTAGTTGGGGAACCAACCACCACGTGCATGATCATCGTAGGAGGCTTGGACCAGAGGTTCTTGAAATGATGGATAAATATTTTCGTGATTGGGGTAATTGACATCAGAGTTTAGCTGTTGAGGTAAATGATGGTACTAGCGGGGCAGGGTATAGATTATGGTACATGCGGCATGGAAGATTGCTTATAGGTAGGCCTACATTAGAGGTTGACGTATCGTCAGGCTTTGTTCATTCTGCTGGTACTAGTATTGCAATGTCCAGAGGACTATTTAAGTTGTATAGTCTTGCATTACAGTGGCAGAGAGACACAACCTCGGTTTCACATGGTGAAGAGGTATCTCAGATTGTTAAAGATACATTGCTTGAGGCCGGAATACAATTTAGAGAGCCATTTTTTGAGGGTGATCCTTTATTTGAACATGTGCGTGCAAGAGGACCCAGACGTGGACGGATGGGCATAGAGGTAGAGCTCGAGGACGCGCTCGAGGACGTGGGGCTGGTGGTATACCTATTCCTCCAGACATAGAGGCAGATGTGAGAGTAGAGGCTGCTGATTTGCATGTTCATCAGTTTGGCACGTCAGATATCATGAATTTATTACATATGTCATTTGATCCTTATTCAAGATCGACTCGAGATGTGGAAGGAATTGGACATATGAGCTATGAATCAACAATAGATGTTGGAGATTATATACCTGATATCGTGGTAAGAATTAACAATTAATTTTAAACTTAAAACATTACTAACTTATATAAATATTTTAAAATAAAAAAATAAAACTATTTATATATTTTTGTAGGGCACATCAGGTACTGTCCGTTGTGACACAGAAGATACTACTATTTATAACACTCAAGATTTTATTGAAGGATTATTTGATGATCCAATTGAGTCGCAGGTTCGTGTTATTTATCTATTTAATATAGTAGTTATTAACACTTTGATTTTATATTAAATTATGTTTTAATTATTTTTTAGATTCATACTACGGGCCCTTCATCTATAGTGGAGGAGAGTCCCACGACAATCATAGAGGATATTGTTCCGACAGTTAATGAGGGTCCCGATGTTACACAGGTTTATGTTAGTTATTTATTTTTGAAATATTTATATTAATTATTAAAACTTTGATTTTATATTAAATTAAGTTTTAATAATTTTAGATTCATACTACGGGACCTTCATCTACAGTGGAAGAGAGTCCCACGACGATCATAGAGGATGTTGTTCCGACAGTTAATGAGGATCCCGATGTTACACAGGTTTATGTTATTTATTTATTTTTGAAATATTTATATTAATTATTAAAACTTTGATTTTATATTAAATTGAGTTTTAATAATTTTATATTCATACTACGGGACCTTCATCTACAGTGGAGGAGAGCCCCACGACGATCATAGAGGATGTTGTTCCGACAGTTAATGAGGATCCCGATGTTACACAGGTTTATGTTATTTATTTATTTTTGAAATATTTATATTAATTATTAAAACTTTGATTTTATATTAAATTGAGTTTTAATAATTTTAGATTCATACTACGGGACCTTCATCTACAGTGGAAGAGAGTCCCACGACGATCATAGAGGATGTTGTTCCGACAGTTAATGAGGATCCCGATGTTACACAGGTTTATGTTATTTATTTATTTTTGAAATATTTATATTAATTATTAAAACTTTGATTTTATATTAAATTGAGTTTTAATAATTTTAGATTCATACTACGGGACCTTCATCTACAGTGGAGGAGAGCCCCACGACGATCATAGAGGATGTTGTTCCGACAGTTAATGAGGATCCCGATGTTACACAGGTTTATGTTATTTATTTGTTTTTTGAAATATTTATATTAGTTATTTTGTAGACTTTTATTTTGCACCACATTGCATATTCCTATCATTTATACTTTTATTTTTTAATGTCTACTATCTAACTTTGTATTTGCAGACCACCTTATCACCACTCTCGTCTCCAGATGTTACGTTCATTATGCCAGTGGATGATATGCCGCAAACACCCGGAAGAAAAAAACTTGTTAAAAGAATTGTAAAGAATGTGAACATAAAGGATCTTCCGGTCAAAAAGAGGAAGAGGAACAATGAAGATGAAGATGGATATACGGGACTTAGACCGCGAGATGTTTTACGGATTTCAAAAAAGGGTTGTGGAACATAATATTATTATATTTGTGTATGAATCTTTTTTTGAGGGTGTATAGTAAATTATTCTAATCATATATAGTTTTATTTTGGTGTGTGTATCTTTTTTTTTGTGGTGTATAGAATTATTGGTTTAGTTATATATATTATTATTATTTTGTGTATGTATTTTTTTCTTTTAAAAAGTGAATAAAAAATTTTTAAAATTTAAACATGACTTGAAGATGATCAAAAGTTCGAATAAAAAGTTGCATAAAAATTGATACAAGAATAAATTAACACAATTAAACATCTTTCTCTAGCTACTACCACCATATGAGGCGTTTCGAGTTCGTGAATTACAGTTGCGCCTATCATGGCCTATTTGTTTGCACGTTGAGCACTTGCGAGTGAGTGTACTTGTAGGAACATCCATTTCATTTTGTATACGGGTGGTTTTATTTACGCCCACTTTTCGTAAATAATTTTTATTTGCTATCATAGAGAAGGGACTATCAGGCCAATACTTTTCACCGCCGAGTGGATTGAATTGTCCAAAGTAGGCATTTTTGTAGCTACGCACAGTGAATTCTGGTGCCATATGCTCCCATGCTTGATATCCAATTTGATCAAATCCCTTTATTGCATGAGAACATGGAATATGGTATGATTGCCATTTACCACATTGACATTTTCCTTGTGATGCATTTACAATGTGCTTATTACCACCACGACCATGATGCATATGTGTTTGCACCTCAAATATGTTTTCCCTTTGTTGGTGATAGTTGATCAGTGTGTGACGTTGTGACTTTTTTCGATTATCCTCAAAAATCTTGAATGGTTTAGGCATCCATTGTTGCTTTTCCAGTACTAGATGATTAACAAATTTTGATCTTGTAACAAATCGATTCACAACTTGATTGTAAGTGAGTCTTACCATTGCAGTAACTGGCAGACCCCTTGCTGATTTGAGAAGACCATTGAATGATTCAGAACTGTTTGTTGTCAGCATGCCCCATCTCTTACCTCCATCCATGTGCAATGTCCATTTGTCAAGATCGTTCTTCATTAGCCACATATATGCTTCCGCATTAATCTCCTTGATCATTTCCATTTTTTCCCAAAATTTTTTCTCCTGACAGTGATTTGCAGCTGCCCATAATAGGTTGTTCAAAGTGATATTTTTGAATTTTTTTTTGAAAATTGGCCTTCAAATGTCTTAAACAAAAACGATGAAACCCAAATAGAGCCTGCCAATTCAGAGAATTATACACGGATGAGAGTATTCCGTGATGCCTATCTGATATCAATGTGACTCCTCTACGACCCTTGACAACGTGCAAGTGCAAATGATCCAAAAATAAAGTCCATGTCTCTATGCTCTCATTTGCAACTATTGCAAATGCCAAAGGTAATATAGAGCCGTTACCATCTATTGTAATCGCAATCAACAACTTGATATCATATTTTCCATAGACATGTGTTCCATCGATCGATATAACAGGACGACAATGCACAAACCCATCAATGCATGGTTTAAAAGCCCAAAACACATAGTTGAATACATGTTCAATGACATCGACACGCCGCTCTGTTTTCCATTCTACTATTGTTCCAGGATTGAAGTGTTTCAAAGCTTCCATGAACCTCGGTAACTCGGCAAAAGAACCCTCCCAAGTACCATAGACTTTTTCAAAAGCCCGCTTGCGACCAAGATAGGCTTTTCTTCTACTTATCGAAATGCCATATGCTTTAAGAACGGCTGTTTGACAGTCTTTGATGGGAAACCTGAAAAGTAATAATAATATTAATTATCAAATAAAAATGAATATTTTCTTATTAAATAAGAATCATCTTAGGATAAAATAGTACCTTGGCGTTCTTTCTATATCAACACGGAGGACGTTAGCAATCATCTCAACATCCAAGTTGAAATGTCCTTCGCGACATGTACCCATATCACATGTATGTTCTTCAATGTATCTTCCAACTTTCCACATGTTAGTATGTTTATCAATAAAAGAAGTCAACCTAAATCGACATCCTTGTTCTACACGCCTGCAAACAAGTCGCCATGATTTTTTTGTCGATTTAATAACAAAGTACTCTCTTGCTACTTTCAAATGTAGAAGTTTAACTGCTCTTTGCAACTGCTTCTTTGAATTGAATAACATGCCTTTTTCAATATAAATAACACCATTCATGAAATCTTCTGGTTCATGCCACGTACGTTGTGATGTATACTCATCATATGTATCACCAAAGATATCTGAACCATCCGGGAGATGATCAAGATAAGGAATTTCATGATTATGAAACGGGCTCATGGACATTGGTCTTGGCGATCGATTGAGAGTCGAAAAATCATCATCACTAGATGATGCCTCAAATGGAACATTATCTCCTGATTCCTCAGCATTAGGCAAATCATCACTATCACTAGCTGAAGGTGAGCCATAATTAGGAAGGTCACGATCATCGATATTCACAGGATCAATGGGTTCATCTTGTGTAATGTTTTCCCTATATATGTAAAAAAGTATAAATATTTCGCTCATGCAATTTACTTACTTAAATAAAAAAAATCAAATGTTGAACATACTGAAAATCATCTGCACCAAAAGTAGTCGAGACATGAAAATTTGAGGATGTCCCAACATTTTCCGTCATTTCAAAGTGTGATGACTGACCAAAATAATTATCTAATCCATAACTTGGAGCAATGTTCATATCTTGCTGAGGTAAACCGCTACAAAATATATAATAATAAGAAAAATAAATCATATAAACTAATAAATAATCGACAAAATCAACAAATAATGATTAAAATATAATTATTCAGCATTACCGATCACTTTCATTGATAGTCTCATTTAAATCAAAATCATATCGACTGGTAAGAATATTTTGATAATGAGTCATGTTAGGAAAATCAGCAGATTGAGTTATTCGAAATTCATCAACGCTATTACGATTTTCTAATCGGGGATTGACATCGACCGATAAATGAGAACGTTGTTGACTAATCTTAGGCTCCTTCCTAACATAGATTTCAAGTATTGTTAACTTGATTTGATCTATGTAGTCATTTGGAACCCTCAAAAAGTCGGTTAACGATTCGTCATTATAGATAATCCACTCTCCAAAATTAACTTGTCCTTGTGATAAAAATGAAGTAGGGTATTTTCTGACTATAATCAAATTATAATCAGTACTGTTTATACCCACTTTTATAAATTGATGATGAAATGATTTATGATATCGAACATTAATTGGATATTTAGCATTGTGTTTGGGAGGACAATTATAATAAAGGTATTTCCGTCATGTATAATTTTGCCATCCCAATAAATTGAAACTTTAACTTTAGGCGTAGAAGACATTTTTTTTGAGATTGAATGAACAAAATATAGAAGATTTTTGTTGTAGGTGATTTCAATCATTTTAAACGACCTTAAATAGAGATTGAAAATTTTTTCAGAATAAAAAAAACAAAAATACATAGTGTAATATTTTTTTCCGTTTTATGACATGTCAAATCAACATAATTGTATGACAACACTGAAAAAGCTTTTTCGAAACGTGAAAAATATTTCTCTTATAAAGTGTAATAAAAAGTTCCATTTTAGAAAGTGGAAGAAAAAGTTCCACTTTATAAAGTGGAAGAAAAAGTTCTTCTTTATGAAGTGGAAGAAAAAGCTCCACTTTATAAAGTGGAAGAAAAAGTTCCACTTTATAAAGTGTAATTTTTACTTACACTTTATAAAGTGTAAGAAAAAATTCCGTTATATATTAAAAATAAACGTTATGACACTAACGGAAAACGTTTAAAAAATTAGATAAAGTGAAACTTTTTTTCCACTAAGCTTATTTTAGTTACTAACTAAAATAGTGGCTTATTTTGGTCATTTTTACACTTTCGTGGCTTATTTAGGTTTCCCACTCCTCATGGGGAGGGTCCAACTTTTGTGAATCTTTGAGGGGGTCGGCTAGTCCTGCCTTTTCAATCAATCTCCGGCCAGCTATTACCTCACCACCACGAGTGGTACCACGATCTACAATGACCACCACGAGCCGTCTAGGCTCTCGTTGGAGGTGGGGCAGCCTTGCTTAGTTACTACCTAGGCCTCACGGGCACCACCACGAGCCGTGGTGCCTTTCATGATCCACGTGGGCACTCGTGGAGAGTGCCAAGGCCCAAATATCTAGTTCATGCCTTGAACTTAGCCCTAGCTTAGCCTACTAGATTTCGAGGTGTTACACATGGCGAGTGAATCACATACTTTTTACATTTTTTCAATAATTATCAAAATTAGTCTATAGGATCAATTTTTGTATAGTAAAAAGTGTTCAATAGGTATAAGGTCTAATTGGATTGTCTAAGGGAAATATGCAGACAACTTTAAGGGGTTGTGGATGACTTAAACCTAATACTATGTCTGAGGTACAATATACCCTCTTTAGATTCCCCTATGTAGACTACACTGATATGTTGTTGAATTCAGATAGATTTATCCTTAATAATTGAAATGTAGAAATAACTTCACAATCTTCTTCACCTGTCAGAATTTCAAATTCAAAATCCTTGTGTCAGTGGTTCGAATCCACTTCTAAGCAGGCGAAAGGTCCAAACCGTAGCCGGGAGTGAGCCAGATTGAGAAAAGAAAGTGAAAGAGTAAGCAAAAAAATGTGAGCGGGTCTTATATTAGGGGGTCTAGGAGTGGTATTACTTCCCAATCCAATTTATTCGGCCTTTTCCTTGGGATTGGTTCTTGTTTGTACATTGTTATTCTATATTCTATCTAACGTCTATTCAGTTCTCCACCTTAACGACAGAAAATAGGATTGATCAAATTCTATTGAGTCTGACTCATAGTGATCATTTATCAAAGAATGACTCTGGTTATCAAATGATTGAACGAATATACAATTAGTAAAGCATCCGATTCAAGGGTTTAATCAAAAGAAGAATACTTTTTCTAACACGTAGCCCCTTTTAACCCGTCTTTAATTGGGCTTGAGTCCCAAATCAACCTTTGTGACCTTCCTTCCAGTTTTGTTGTTTCTTATGTATCCAATAATTGGTTGTGTGACATTAGGCTGGAGCTAGTTCATAACAAAAGTTATTGAGTTCAAGTGAACTTGAACAACCATTCTAGCTTCCTATTCATAAACAACACTGTAGCTTTTGCCATCACTAATGTCTTCATACTAAGAGCAGAGAGTACAATATTTACTATTGAGTAGCTAGATTAATAGAAGAAGAAAAAAAGTTGAAACAAACAGAAAATTGTAGTTAATCTCGATAAGTAGAGTAACCACAATATTCTACTTTCATATCATATGTAGTTCCTCCAATTGAACTAGTCTTAATAAGACATTGTAATTTTTTACCAACGGCATTCGGTGAACACCCTCCCCGAACCCCTAGTTATGGATATACATCTTAGGGGTGTAATTGTTTGAATTTAAAATACAAGTGGTCTATTTGTAATTGAGTCATAATAAATGGGTGTTTAGTGTAATTAAGTTTTTTTGGGGGCTTTTCCATAACTTGTCTTGTAAACCTAAAAGGGAACTTGATTAAGCTCCGGGTTTTTTTTTCCCGATGATGGAGAAATTCTTACCGGTTGGACGATTTGATGATTTTTGCTGCAGTGGTGACTCAATTCTCCTCCTTTCTGGCCCTACCTCATCGTAAGTTAATTTTGCCAATTTTTTTGATTTTTTTTTATGGAAGTTCAAAATTGTTCAATGATTGATTGATTGAATGATTGTAAGAGGGAAGACCTCTTTAGTTTTCCAATTCGCAATCAATTCTGCAACTGCTAGCGCCAGTAATGTTGTCTTCATTTGCAACCGTCGGAAGTTGGAGAGTAAACCCCCTTATTTAGCTCAGGTAAGTTTTACCGATTATTTGTTCGTAATTTTAGCTTGAAAATAATAATTTCCAGAAAAAAAAAATGTGTGATGAGATGATTTTCAGGGAATTGATCCGTCTTCTGATGTTATTAACCGTATTCAGATGAAGTAAGTATGTATTTTATACTGATCATTTGACAAAAAATTGTCATTGAGTATTGTTTTGAATGTGACGATGTAAGTTAACGATATAGGTATGTAGATGACGAAGAAGGAATTAAGAAATACTTTGCTGCATTCCATATGCATGATCCTGCTCCCGTTTCAGTTATTATTGATGATTTTGCTGATTTTTTTGATCAAGGGTACTTACTTCATTTCTAGTCAATCCCGAAACCAGTATGTGTTGGTATCATTTTTATGTCTGAATCTTTTTTCAGAAACTGTCAAGAGAGATACAATAATACTCGAGGAAGGGATTTGGCGATGGTTCGGGTATTAGCCTTATGTCGTAATGCTATTTTGTGTGCTAAGTGAGTGAGCAAACGTCCCTTGAGTATTAGTAATTTGATGCACTTTTGTTAGTGCTGGTTTTGTAATCAGCATATCTTCGTTAATTAGTGAAAAGGGGCCATGTCAGCTTCTACTCTCCGATACTCATAATGGTGACTCCCCAAGGTTGTTATACCTTTACAAGAGATGGGTCTCCTCTATCTACGTAATCAAAGGTAACTTGCTACTCTTGTTGATTTTTAGCTAACGCTTGTTTTTTATTTGTTAGAGTTGCTTTCTCTTGACCATAGTTTTACTGTCTTTGAAATATATGATTCTTCATGGAAGGGGATGGCTTCGGATCATATCTTATTAGGAGTTTGGGTGTTGCTAAATCTGCGGCAACTAAACTTGCAAAATACTCCATAGCTCTTCAGTATTTGGTTTATGAAGGTATTGCAGAAGATGGAGAGCAGTCAGATGAATGAGTATTTCTCTCATGGAGGGATTCGGTATGTCTGTCTTCAAATTTTCATCATGTTAGTTCTTATATTAACATCTCTGAAGATAAAAAGATGATTATATTTACCATTACCATTTTTTTTTAAAAAAAGATGTATATTTCATTGAGTTTTATATGCTGAGCAGTGTCTATTCAGAAAAAGCTAAAGCCGTCTTAATTCGTTTATGATAATATTACTAGTCTCAGCCAAATATATTTTGACAAGTTCACTGAAATTTGGTGAATGTCGAGAGCATTTGAGCAATTTTGGAGGGGGGGGGGGGGGGGGGGAGGAGATTAACAGTTGTGTTGAAGTTCTGTAACTTGGATGTGGCTTAAATATCAAGGGTCACTTGTAGATTCTCTCTTCGTTAGTTCTGCCGCTTAGGGATTCAGTTAATGTTCATCCATTGTTTGTTCGTAAATGATTGGTAGGTAGGTAGTGTCATTCAAATACAATGGCATATACTGTTCAATGGGAGAAAAGAGAAGACCAAATGACCAACTTTAGTGAATATAAACATTGAATTTACAGGTTGCTATGTAGTAAACTCACTCTAAAAATAGACTGTACATTCAAGTGAAAGATCCATTAAGAAAAACGAACTAGAAAAAATTGTGAGCTATCCCTTGTTTTTACCCCCGAAAAACTTCAACTTTACAACATTCATCTATTTGATGGAATTAGGATTGTATGTCTTAGCTCATTGTAATGAACATACCCCTGTCTACCCTGATGTAGTTCTGTTGCTTGTTGCTGATGTTTTGAGTTTGACACATATAAGAAACCACAAGACGAACATAAGATGCATTTCAACTTCACAACCATCTACTCCTATTGTATCACAGGCTTTGGCTGGAAAGATACCGAGCACAAGTAGCACATACTATTGCTGGAATAAGAAACCCGAAGTAGATGAAGAGCTGCCTTATGAGGTGATGGAACTATTAGCCAAGTCTTTGAGCTTCATATGCTACTGTAGCTACTCTGTTATGTGAACGTTGGGAAGTTCTTTGGGTTGAAATGGAGCTTGGGTGGTTGAGCAAGGGCCTTGAATGGTACTATTAGCAAGAATACACTCACTGTAAATCCGGTAGTAGATTATGGGGAGTCACAATCACAAGGGGAACCAGGGTCATTGCTCCTGAGTCGTGGCCAAGAAACAGATATTGGAGGAATAAGTGAAAAAATATGTCGAACACTTTTTTTGTTAGTCTTTACGTATCCAAAATTCTACTACGACTGGAAATGAATCTTTTTCTTTCTATAGAAATAGAGAATTGCTGAAGATGAAGAAGTTGATTAAAAAGTTTATCTAGATTTGTGTTTATATAGTTCATTAAGTTGCTTTCTGCACATGAACAATAGTAATTCAACTCTGTTTCCGATTTTCATTATTATATATTTCAACAAAAGATGAGTTAAATTAAGCCTAATCATAAAAATAAGAAGGGCAACAGAGTTTTCATTCCAAGATAAAACAACACACAACAATTACATTACCAAAATCACAGAACAGATATACAAGCACACCAGCTGGAAACAGAAAAGTAAAAAAGGGAAGAAACAGAGACCTACGTACTGCAACTCTGCAAAACCTCTAGTCTTGTGGAGGAACTAATTTCGGTTTACACGGCTATCCACACTTTATTTAACCGTTGAATTGAGAACCTATTCATCTTCGCCTCATTGTCGTTAGATTCTTTTTTGAGGACGCAATAAGAAGAGCTCGTACGAGACATTATCTACCCGTCTCAAGGTCTTTGGAGCCCCAGCACACTGGCGATTCATAATAAATATGCATGGGGCGCAATAATAGGCCATACCACGGGAAGTTTGGATATTGCCATAGCAGCTGGACATCTGAGTTCCTCAATTAACAAATTTAAGCAGCAAGTTAGCTTGAGAGGGTTTTGGTGATGAGACATTTGTTGAATAGTGGATGGAACTGAGAAGCAAATCTTGTCAATAAAATAATTGCAACTACTGCAAAAGTACCCTGTCAAATAACCAATGTAGCACAAGCTACAAATAAGGGGCTTGGCCGAGTTATATTCCTTGAGAGCATGGCCATGAGTGAAATGAGTCGCGTCCCCACACGGTTGACCTGCAAGTGTATTAGGGAGTTCGGCACCAAAATAGATACTTTTTTACCCTAAACACCAAAAGGGACACTCTCTATAAACACACACCAAAATGGACAGTTTGCCTATTTATGGGCGAAATATAGCTACCATCTAATTTTAACATTGTCATACTCGTTAACTCCAAATCCATCTAAAATAATGCTACACAAACTTTAAAGGTAGTTCGCCAAAAATTAGTGAACTACAATTCTCCAAAATAATATTACACAAACTTTAAAGGTGGTTCTTCGCCCACAAATGAGTGAACTACAATTCTTTTTATTAACTTCTCATGTAAATCTATATCTCTTGTTTCCTCACGTGAAGTTATTTCTCTTTCTTCACATAGTAACTGCCAAAAATGTCCTTGTGAAAAATTGAGAAATTACCATATGCCATGTTCGCCATGCCATAAAATTTTGGATATGACATTCAGCCAAAGAGCTATGTCAGCAAGTACTACATTTCAAAGAATTACGAGTAGACTTGCAACAACATATTTTTTCCATTGGACGATGAGTCATATTGGCCACCTCCATTCAATTTAATTGCAAATAACGTAAAATTTGAGAACTTCTGGAGCCAACAATACTAGGCGTCGTAGAAATGAAATGGACATTGCTCTAGGTTGCATGGCACAATTATGTAGTTTATGTAAGGAAACTGGTCAGTAGAGGAATCGTTGTCCCCGTCGACCTTAGTAGTTTTTTTTACTATTGTAAGCAAATAATTAGTAAACTTTATTTTATGAAAAGAATTTCTCAAGTTCTTTTATACTTCTATTATTGAAGAGTCATGATTTTATGTATCAAAAAGACTTAACAATAAACTTAAAATTGAGAAAGAAATATAGATTCATGTGAGGAGTTAGTGAAAAGAATTGTAGTTCGCCCATTTATGGGAGAAGTACCTTTAAAGTTTGTCTAACATTATTTTGGATGGATCTGGAGTTAACAGGATGGCAGTGTTAAAAGATGGTAGTTTTCTGGGCGAACTATCCGTTTGTGTGTGCTTTTAGAGAGTTGTCCCTTTTGGTATTTTGGGTTTAAAAACAACTCTGTATAAAGAGGAAGATCTGTTGTTGCCTGTGTTTGCAACTGGTTTTGAAGTTTACCCATGGAGTGATTCTCCATTATATATGTAATCTGATACGGCAGCACAATTGAAATGACAGGTAATCATGCTCATGGTTGTAAAATAGCCAGCATCCAGAAGTGGGAGCAACTTAAGTACAAATTGAGCAAATGACAGTAGCAGTCTGACTGGTAATAGCTAGGGGATGCAACGAAGAGATGAAGATTGAAATTGCAGGGCTCGCGGCCATAGTATGACTGGAACAGAATCATCATGTCCACAAGCAGCACAATGAAACTTGTTATTTTGAAGCTGATTTGAAGTTTCGATGATTTAACAACTTCAGGATCTAACAAGGACCTGCACATGCTGATAGGGGAAATGGTGAAAGGGAGAAGAAGGTTGAATATTAGTTTGTCGTCATCGAAAAATGGGAAACTGTTGTTTTGAGTTAGATTTGAAGTTTTGATGATTCAATAAACTTTGGACCTGATTCCAGACAAAATTGGAAGTGTACGTGGAAGTGTCCGTACAGGAATTTTAACTGTTCAAAAGCCTGCATCTCTGCAATATCTTTTGTGGTTGGTGCGCGTCTCCCACAGGCCACATACAACAGGCCGTCAACCAATAGAATTGCTTTGTCTGTTTGTGGCTATCTTACAATATGTTCAATCTCTATTGAAAAACTAGGCTTTTTGCAATCAGAAATTTTACATGCAAAAGTCATTCTCTCAAAGGAAGTATTTCTCGAAGAACGACAAGGGACTTGATAGAGTTATCATTATTCGTAGTTTTGTTAGAGTCAGTGCTTCATCTTAAAGATCTATTCCTAATCTATAAAGGAATTAGATCATTTGAAGTTCTTGTTGAGCTTTCCGATTCTTAGCTAGAGTTAGCTATGTCGGGGTGTTGAAGTCTATATCAGGTAGAGTTAGCTGGTGTAGACGGCAACATATTGTTGCTTAGTGCAGTTGAGTTGCTGCTCATTTATTCTCTAACCCTCGAGATCTGAGTTGGTGGCTAGAGTTAGCCTTGTTGAGTTCTTGAAGTCGAGTTCTTGAAGTCTAGATCGACTAGATCGAGTTAGTTGGTTTAGTGGGCAATAAAGTTGTTGCTGGTAGTAGAGTTGCTACAGTAAAGGGGAAGGAATTAAGAATTCGATTCCTAGGTTACAAGAGTCTGTCTTTGCTCTTTTTATAATTAAATAGAGTTGGGTTGGAAATCCCGTGAGGACATGGCGTGGTTTTCTCCTCCCTTGAGCGAGGGGCTTTTCACGTAAACTTCTTGTGTGTTTCACATCCAGCTATTTACTTTCTGCATCATAATTTTGTCAAAGAACTTGGTTCAATTCATTGACTTTTATTGGACACATACATTCTATCAAAGTTGTTCTTGGTTTATGACTTTAAAGGGGCGGAGAATAAGAGTATGGTCAGAGCCCTGATGAAAATCATGGCAAATTTCTCTGGGGAAATTACAACACACATGATGAAGTTAATAATCACAATGTTTGATGGCAGACAGAGGCGTTTCTAGGATTTTGAGATGATGGGTGCGTTGTTATATAAATGTTAATCTATGATATAAATTTGATCTGTTCGACATTTAGGTTTTTACTACTGAAAAACGTTAAAATTTTGAAATTTTATGTCTGAAATTAATTGTTATATACCAACTACCACTTAGAGAAGTGTTATCTAATTTTAGAAAATAAAAATAGAGCTAGATTAATATAAAATTCAACTTTCTAAACTCGCGGAGAAAGGTGCACCCAGTCATAATCGCATTATTTGATACTTGAAGTGTGTGTTCATGCATCTATGTTTCAGTATTTTTAAAAATTATAACACTACTATACATTATCTCGAGAGGGGACCATGGGTTCACGTGAACCCGATGACCCCCCCCCTAGATACACCTGGATTGTAGGCATAACCTCGACCTGGGATGACGATATTGCAAAAGTTGCATTTGATTCCTTCATTCCATTGAAAGTGCAATCGAAGCAATGTATGACGATGGTTGAAGTGATTCAAGGCACCCTCGCTATTTGAGGCATCAGGAAAAGCAGCTCGTAGTATATGACTCATTCACAACGACTGCTCTTTTTTGCAGATATTGGGCTTAGTTTCCTTGTCAACGAAATCATTCATTTTAGGGAAATTTTTCTAAATATCAATGTTTTAACATTTAAGAGGGTTCAAAAGCAACACATTCAATATTTAGTAAAAATGTCAAAATTTTAATTTGGTATGCATTTTAGTTACGTTTTTATTATTTGTTTTTATTTAATGAATACAATTTTTATATAACAGATTGGAGGGACTTAGGGAAGATAATTTTTCTTAAAAAGGAACAAACGCTTAAAAGTCTCATCAGTTTCAATTTATCAAAATACACCAGCTTCCATATCTTTCTTCTTCTTTCGCCATGTTTTAAAAAACACGCCTTTTACTATTGTTCTAAAAAAATTAAATATTCAATTTTCTTAATTTTTTTTTTCTAAACACTTTTATTTATCAAGACAAATATTCAATTTTCACTCATTATTGTTATGAAAATCACAGAATTATAGAAGTACCACATCAATAAAATTTTGAATATCCAATTTTCACTAATTATTGTTATTAAAATCACGGAACAAAAAATTCAATATCCAATTTTCAGTAATTATTGTCAAGAAACTTTATGATAATACATTATAATTTTATCTATCAAATTTAAATTGTTTTAGTCTAGAAATTTGTACACCTATAGTTTAATCTGTTATTTGGCATACTTTTTTCGCCGTGTATTGATTTATTTTTCAGAATTTTTATATCCTTGCTTAAATCGTATTCATTCTAATTTTTATACCATGTGCACTTGTATTCGTTTTCATTCTAGTTTTCATGTTATATTTTGTATAATGAAACTTGTATTTTTTGATTAGTTTGTATTCGTTCCAACATGTATGTGAAATAATATGTAGCTATTTATATTTGTATTCATATATTGTTTCATTGTGTATTTATTTTTTCTCTTCAGAATTTTGTTTCCTTTCGTAAGTCTTATTCATTCAAATATGTATATTATTTGTATTTGTATTCGTTATTGTATTTTATATAATGATGTATAAATATAAAAATAATATGATGAAAAAGTGAAAATAAAATATAAAATTGAAAAAGAATACGAGAATATTGTTGCAGTTATTCTTCAATAAAATATATAACTAGTTGGATTACCTTTGAGATGAATATAATTAGGAACAAATAAAGATTCATAAACTATGCAACATGAGATTTTGAATTAATACAAATATTAATAGCATACATAGTAGCTTGAATACGAATTGAAAAAAAAAATTGAAGAAAAACCTATAAAAACAAAATAAACTAATAGAAAGTTGTTCTTCCTATAAATGAAATACATAACTAGCTAACATAGCTTTGGGATGAATACAAATTAGGGACAATACAAGATTCATAAATTATGCATCATGAGATTTTTAATAAAAACAAATATTGATAGCATACATAGTGATTTGAATATAAATTGAGAAGGAATACAAAATTCTAAAAAAGAACTATAAATACAAAACAAACTAATATAAAATTGTTCTTCCTCAACTTGGTATTCAACAAGTTTTCGAAATCTTCTATACCCATTTTTTCTTTTATTAATAGTGATACAAAAAGATGCAAACACCAACTCTTTGATTGTTCCTCTTCCATTATTTTAAAAGTGAATCCTACATTGTCCGTTATTTCTTGAATCATATATATATATATATATATATATATATATATATATATATATATAATGAAAAATTGCTAGAAAATTGTTGATTAAGTTGCATATCTCTTGTAATCCTCTTAGATTCGACCATTAGAGAGTGATTTTATGGTTTTCAAACCCTAAACGAAAATTGGTCAATTTAATACCAACCACAAACAAAATTTTTGAAAAATTTAAACAAAAAAATAGTAAACAAACCTAAAAATCGGATGAAGATGCACACCTTAATCAAAAGGATTGTTGTGAATATCTTTAGAGATATATTTCCCAAGTTCTGAAGAAAAAAAATGAAAAGAGCAGAAAGAGAAGTTAGAGTTGAAACATAAAGAAGATTTGAAAGAGTGAAATCACTGAGAGAAAATATTTTTTTGAAAAAATACATATGAGAGAGAATGAGTTGGAAAAAGTATAATTAAGGTGAGATAAAATAGGAACTAAATTAGGATATACAATATTTTCTAAAATATTGACATTTTAACATTTTTACTAAAATTTATAAAATATAGATGTTTTTAATTATTATGTTATGATTTTTGACTAGTTTGCTAATTTGTCCAAATACGGATGCTCTAAGCTTTGCATTAACGTAGTTTTTTGGTATCATATATCCAGTTTCTTCAGCTACAAGTGTAAGTTTTATATGCAAAAGGAACATGTCTTTAACGGATAAAATCAGAGAAAGAATAGGAAAAGCTTCAGAGAACCTTCTGGCATTGCCCCAAACCTACACAGTAATAGACACTCAAAATCATTATTGATCCCACGCGAACCGTTGTCCTGACTGACTACTTTACAGAAAATTATGCATACTTGCCGAAGCCTTGCAAAATGAGCATTCAAAATTAATGAAAGATATATCATGCAAAAGCCTTAAATAAATCTAAATATAAATATATTAGAACTTTTGAATGCTCAAGAGGGACTGACTCACTAACTCTGTGTCTATCTATGAAACCTCTACTAATTGAAGATAGGTGTCATAATAAGATCAACGACTATCTGATTATTCAACTAACAATGTCTGAAAGATTAAATAAACTGAACTAACTGAATTAGAGTCCAAGTGTGAAGGTCTTACCGATTACTGGAAAATGTTACGACCCAAAATACACCCTAGATGTGTTATTACAATATAGAACCTGAGAGGCTCTAAACAAGACACTTGACATAAGTATGATATAAAAGAAATGCAATATGAGTATAACCAATAAGTATCAACACTTAAAGATGACATAAAATATGCCAACAGAGTACATAAGAGAAAATGCGGGAGCAGCATCGAACTTCATAATATAAGTATAATATGCATCATTACTTTGAATGTACTGAATATAGGAAAATAAAAATTGAAGATGATAAATTAGTGAATTTAAACATGATATCCATGACCAAGTAAAATGTGGTAAAAACCTTTAAAGAGAAACCATAAATCATAAACAATGTCAATGCATATTGAAAACCATAGAAAGGTTTTGACAAGATTTTTAAAGAAAACATAGTTTATTTGTGGGATATTTACCGTTAACCGATAATAAAACCATGTTAGCTATAATATGGAATTCATTGTAACCCTCACACCGAAAAGATAGTCTACTTGCCAAAGTAAAAGCTCTGTATTATTCATTATAGCTGAAATGGATCCATGAGCTAGGTCATTTATGAGAAACTCAAGAGCTTGATAGGTCATTTATGAGACAATGTTGGAAAGGAACAACGAATTGATCTCATTCATATAAAAAAAAACCGACCATTTTAAGTTCAAGAATTTTGTGCACGACCTAATAGTTTAGACTGGCTGATGCATTTATACAAGGTCTAACATGGCAGTCAACTCTTTATTATTTTAATCCTCTACTTATTAGTTCAATATCTATCAATTATATGCCACGCCAAATTAGTGCACTATGACCATTAACCACTTCCTTATTTTTTTTCAGGTTGTATCTACTGAGTGATGGTTAGACTTGCTATTTTGTATGGGACGTAGTGTTTACAAATCAAGAACTTACATGCTCAAAAGATGAAAGTTGCAAAGATGAGGATGTTGAGATGGATGTGTGGCATCAGTGGTGGATCCAAGATTTTCTGCTCGTGGATGCTCACTTCTTTTAATATAAAATTATTATAAATCACATAGTATAGTTGCATAGTTATTTAAATGTGATGTTTAAAAACTTAATGAGAAAAAAATTATTAATACTGCCATTACAAAAGCAAAAAAAAAAAAAAAAAAAAAAAAACTTTCAAATTTTGAGGAAAAAAAATTATCTTAACGAATTTCTTAACAAAATAGCCAACATCTCTTAAGAAAAATGGGAAAAGTGATTGAATATGACTTTTTTTAATTTTGTCATGTCAGGAGAAATTTATAAAACGTAAATGAAATTATGACTAAAAGTTTATAAAAAATATAAAGGAAAAAAAAGTTAAACATGTGAGAGTTTTATATTGGTAGAGAGAGAGAGAGGAATTAGAAAATGTGTAAACAGTCGCTATAAGACCAATGCACCTATCAAGAGATTTATTCATTGAGTGCTAAGCAATTTATATATTCAAATTAAGAAGAAACTACTATATGTATAAATAATTTTACTTCAAGGTTAATGGGTGCTCAGCACCCGGAAGACCGCATGTGGGTCCGCCCCTATGTGGCATATTAGGAAAGATAAGATTAGAAATGAAGAAATCTGGGACAAGGTAGGAGTGCCTCATGGTCGACAAGATGCATGAGGGAAGCGAAGATGAGATGGTTTGGGCATGTGAAGTGGAGAAGTGTATATGCCAAAGGGAGGAGGCGTGAGAAATCGGCAATGGCGGGCATTAGTAGAGGTAGAGACAACCTGAATAAGTATAGGACATGGTGTATCTTGAACTTACTCAAAACATGGCATTCGATAGGAGAGTTTGGAAATCATGGGTTAGAATAGAAGGTTAGAATTGGTAGTTGATCGTTTACTCGCTTTATTGTGGGATAGACTAAATGGTCATACTAATTAGACCTTCTTTCTTACTAGTGGTATTAGCCTTAGTCTCGTAGATTCTTGTTCTTCGGCTTCAGTGATCACTTGTGTTTTTTGTGCTTCAATTATCACATTATTTCGCTGTAATTATTGTTCTTTCCTCTGTATGTTGTGTTCTTATCTTCATTTCACGTTATTTCATTGTTTTTAGTGCTTTTATTTATGTTTTACCTTTTTCAAACGGACTAGAAATGCTTTATTTAAGCTTAGGGCCTGGTGAATACAGTCTCTCCGTCTTTACGATGTAGGATAAGGTCTGTGTGTGCTCTATCGTCCTCAAATCTCACTTGTGCAAATATACCGAGTATGGTGTCACTGTGGTATCTTGAGTTCAATAAATTCCTAACCTTGAATGAGAAGGCAGATTAGCATGCAATAGCCTAATAGATGTTAATCTAAGCCACCATTCAGAAATGCAGTTGTTATGAGAAAATGACATAAATAGTCTCTTAACTATAAAAGTAGGTTTAAAATGGTACCTTAACTATACACTTAACATATATATTCCTTTAAATATTCAAAAACTTGTTAGCTTTGGTCCCTTGACTATACACTTATCGATTTAAGTCCCTTAACTATAAAGTTACCGATTTTAGTCCTTTAAATATTCAAAAATTTATCAGGTTTGGTCTTAGTCCATTTTCTTAATACAAATATCTTAGGTTTATATTAACAAAAATATTCATGAAATTAAATCTTTAACCCATTTTTAAAGTTGTTTATCTATCCCTACCCTTTTTTCTTCAAAATATTGTTATAAAAAGAACAATAACGTGTACGATTCAAAATAAAATTAATGAGAAAACAAGATATATGTCCTAATTTTATTCAATGGAGGATAAATTAAGCAAATAATTATTTTAATGACTTGAAGTCACACTTAAATATTTTAATTAGTGTGGATTTTATTGAATGTACTCAAACACTTTACATGAAATAAAATGAATAGAATAAGAAAATGATCTATTTAAAGTAATTAAATTTTTTACAAATATACCATTATATAAATTTCAATTTCTGAAACATTAAACAAATTTTGTTCAAAGAAGTCATTGAAGTACAAACTTTGAATTTAACGAGGAATAATTTTTTTCTTTTTATAATAAAGTTAAGCATAATCAAGTCATTAGTAGTAATAAATATGCTTCATTGGATCCTGTATTGAATAAAATTATGACTTAAATTTTCTTTGCTCATTAATTTTATTTTGAATTGTTAAGGTTAAGGTTCTTTGTATAAGGTTAATTTGAAGAAAATGAAGTGGAGAGAGAGAAACAAAAGAAAGAATTTCTAAAAAAAAATCAATTTCTCGAGACACGGATCCCGCTAATATGAACCTAAGCTATTTATATTTACAAATGGAAAAAAGACCAAACCTGATAAGTTTTTGAATACTTCAAGGACTAAAATCAGTAATTTTATAGTTAAGGGTAAGTCTACAGTTAAGGGACCAAAGTTGACAAGCTTTTTGAATAGTGAAAGGACTATATCCGTCAAGTGTATAATTAAAGCACCATTTTAGGACTACTCCTATAGTTAAGGGACTATTTATGTCATTTTCTCTTGAGAAAAGCTAAAAGAAAATCCTACTAACTTCAAAAGATGTGTTTCAATCCTAAACAAGTTGGAATCCGTTTCATGAAGCCTCTAAGTCTATTATGCTCTATTGATGGTAAAATTCCACAACAATAACTATAATTCAATCACAAAACTAATTAGGACTATTAGACTTATTTACTAAATATTGACTTAACATTAACTTATTATTTTGTTTACCAAAATGGGTCAGTCATTGATGGTTGGTGGACAAGACCCAAGTCATATATTTATATGGATTTCTTGATGGACCTGTATCATTTCATGTACTATGTGTGGGCCGACAAAAGTGTAGGCCTATTAGAGAATAGTGAGCTTGTATTTGTGAGGCCCACTAGGTTAAGACTTTTAAGCCTATATATAAGGCGCTAGGTCCTCTCTTGTGACTTGACCTAAAATATTTCCCACAATTGCCCGCTGTCATAAACTAAAAGGAAAACTCGCCGAAAGTTTGTCTTAGTTGTGTGTTGCTATGGCGTGCATGTACACACTCTCTATTTGCAAATTTCATTACCTTATAGGTATTCTTCATATATCTGATAAATATCTTGTGTTCTCGATTAACTTAATACTTTATACCAAAAAAAATTACATAGGTCTAGAACCATTTCAATTGATCATCACATGAATGAATTAAAATATTACTATTACTGTAAAGTGGACCGCGGTTTAGATTGCATCCGAAACCCTAAAATAGAGATAGTATTGCACACTGATTTGTTATACTTGCACTTTATATCCAGATGTTACTTATTACAGTTATATTCAATTTATTAAGTTCAAAGTTTATTTCAGTTTGGGATTCTTAACTTTTTGGCATGCTATAAGGTTTCTGTCTTTCGGGCCCTTCATCTTTTTTAATCGATACCCAGCACAACTCACGTCATTCCAACAACCGGTGGGGAGCACCTCTATCGCGCACAGTAACTGGAGTCCTATTACACCCAAGACAAAGTTTGTCTTCAATTGTTCGTCGCTATGGCGTAATGGTACACTCCCTTTTTGTGAATATCATTATTTTATAAGTGTTCTTCATATAAGTAATTAGTATCTTTGTGTTTCTTAATTAACTTAATACTTGATATCAATAAAAATAACATGTCTCGAACCCTATAAATTGTTCATTAGACAAATAGATTAAAATATTACTATTAGTATAAATTGGATCAGGTTTGTGATTGCATCCTAAACTCTAAAACAGAGATAGTATTGCGACAATGTTTGATTTTATAAGTGCAAATGTTACTTTATTAATATGATATTCAATTAATCAAGTTCAAAGTTTATTTCAGTTTTGGAATTTTTAAGTTTTTGGCAGTAATCATATGCTACAAGGTTTCTCTCTTTTAGGCCCTTCATCTTTATGAATTGAGATCCAGCTCTCACAATCAGACAATAATTCGTAAGCAATGCTTCTTAGACGAAACAATAAACTACCTTTTAGAAGAAAATCTTACTTAAGTTTTTTTTTTTTTCACATCTTTAATCTCCAGAGTCACTCTGCTTTAGCTGAAGATTCTCTCACTTTGTTATAGCAAAAGTCATTTTTTCCTTTTTTTTCACTTCAACATTTAATAGATGTGGATTTCAATTTTAGTCAATATCTATGAGGAAAAAAATTAGTTTTTCCTAAAAATATAATCATTTTCCTTGTTGGACTTGTTTATCTCCTTCCCCTTTCCGCATAGGATTCATTTGCCTTTTAGTTTTCTACTTATTTTACTAGGATTGTTGTATTAAATATATTTCCTATTGCACATATGTTTGTGCGGTCTTTTATCACTCTTTTTATTTTATGTCTAGCACATGTTTGTGAACCTGGTTCATATTGTCATCATCAAAAGCTATTGGAAAGTTTTGACAAGTCTCATCAATTTTCCCCTTTTTGATGATGACATATATACTATTTTCTACACCAGTTTCAACAAAACAAACTCTTCCCCTCTTTGGCATATCAAAAATAAGGGTAACGTATAGCATTACATTTTGACACACAGAGGAAAGTTAGGTCTCTGCTCCTTCTTCATGTGGAAGAAAGGCCTTGTTATCATCTAGATTGACGTAAAGTGTGTAGCGGTGTAGAGTCCAACTAAGACTTCCATGAAAGGTCTTATTTATCTTGATTGAGGAATTTCTTACTGACCAACCCCCATTCTCTTAAGTAAGCAAGACTTTCTACCCTACATAGGAACGTAACAAACTTAGAGCCTTAATGGAAACACTAAGCCATGACAAATAGAGAAATGATCTAAGGATATTAGTCATCCAAACAAGATGCAAAGATTACAGTCATGAAGTGATAAAGATCTAATCAAAACATGATACATGATGTTTTAAGCTTTGTAGGAGCTCCACCACAACATCCAAAAATACAAAACGAAAGAAGCAACAATATTGTCTCAAAATAAGCAAAAATGACATTCTGGTATAAGAGTTTCAAACCAAAAAGGAGGAAGGATGTAAGGTAAAGCCAGGATCTGCAAACACGATCCACTCGAGCATTGTTGTATGTCATTGCTGCAACAACTCCTTCAATCTAGTTACTTCCTACTGAGACCCAGTCAGGTTAGTGCTAAAAGTCTCAATTTCATCAACAAGGGCAACATTATGTTCCTAGAAACATGACGATCATTGAGAAGGATGGCAACTAGTATAGTAGGCCTGGGAATAGTAGCAGGAACCTAATAATTATTATCAAGAATTTACTGTCAGAAAGAGTAGACCTGGTGACCATATCTTTTTTGTTCATAACCCTCCCCCCCCCCCCCCCCCCTCCCCTCACTAAGAAACTTCAAAAGCCTTAAACACAACGGTAAGAAGGTTCCAAAAGACAAACTATGGGGACCAGGTTTATGATCAACCAGTTGTGTCATATGTTTTATTATAACAGAGGGTAAACCAATAGGAATTTGTTTTCCGAGGAATTGCTCTGGCATATCTTTGAAAGATGCCTCATGGCGCTTTTCCTCCTAGTAAAAACACCATTGTGCACTAATTTATACATCAATTTGTGAAAGAGTTCCATGTCCCCCTTAAAAGCCTTCCTAGGTCGTGCAGTGACCTACCCTTGAGAGTATATAGACGTAAACATATAGTTATCATACTTAGTCTAGACATATTCAGCTAACCCAACAGTGGGGATATGAAGTTATTTACTAAGATGAACATTATCAAAAACTAATTCAAACCCATTGACAGAAGAAGAGGCAGTGTTTTCTTCCAAGATATTGAGATTCACATAAAATTCAACAACTTCATTCTCATAAACCACTAACTCCCTTAAAGTATAACAAGTCAAGAACCTTTTTAACCAAATCCAAATACTTAACCTCAGGATGAAATGTTCTTCCCTTTAAAACCACTTTAGACCCAAAATATCTTTTTTCCTCTTTTCTAAGAACTTGGTCATATTCTTACTGGGTTTTTTTGTGGAGGGAGAGAGGATCAAAGGGAACATATTCAGGTTTAGATTCAAGAAGCACAAGAGATCGAGGGGAGTGAATCGGAGACTTACTAGGATGAAAACATTTCCTACTCAATTTGACAATCATACTTAGGCCTGTGCAAAATTCGGGTTAAACCATTAACCCAAAATGATTTTTGGTTTATTGGGATAAAGGTTCGGGTTATTGGATAAATGGTTCAACTTAGTTATTTTATTGGGTATCGGTTCGAGGGTCGGGTTGGGAAGACATAATTTCGGGCTACCTGATACCTCGATGAAAGTTGGATGACAGTAAGGCCTTACATGTGTTGCTGGTGCCTGGCTTGTTGTTGTGTTGAATGAGGAGAAAGACAAAGGCGAAAGGGACTATTTTTACGTCCCCTTTTGCATTTCGTTTTGTTTGATTTGCCATATCTTTGGATTTTGTTGCCATATTTGTTTCTTTTCATCTTCTTCTGGAATTTCAAAATTTTACACATTTGAAAGCCTCACTTTGTGGATTAACGAGAAGAGGGAGTTGTTGTACCTTCTCAATTACATGCTTAATATAGCATATTCATTTTTTCTATGCTTCTTAGTTCTTAGAAAATATTTTGCCTCTCGTGTTTTCGGTAATCTACCTGCAAATTACATTCTACAGTAAATAATTACATCTTCAAATTTTCATGTGATTTTTTATTTTAAAAAGTTGTATGTTAACGGTTAACCCAATAATCGAACCGATAAGATTCGATAACCGATTAATCGATAACCGATTAATCGATAACATAACGGTTCTTTAACGGTTTAGCTAGTCTATAATCGATAAACAAAACCGATAATGTTCAAAACTGAACCGAACTGACCGATATGCAACCCCAGTTGTACTAAGATGGGTTTGACTGGCACTTCATTTGAAAGGTACTCAAAGGGTGGCCTGCTTCATAGAAATATGATTATGGGGTTTTTTATATGCTAGTTTGGTGGAGTTGGCGTAGGGGAACGTCATCAGAATTCTGAATCTATAGGGTGGTGGGTAGTGGGGATATTGAAATGAGAGTGGTTGCAGGGAGATGGATCTCGTGGATGGTAGTTGAGATAGTGGTCGGGGGGGAGTTGAGGTCGGGAAGAGAAAATTAGGATTTAATAAAGGAAGTGGAGACAACAAGGAGGTAATAGGATCTCCAGAGCTAAATGGTGGGAAAAAATGGATGGTTGGGTTCGATATGGTAACCAACATGGATGGAACTTGTTTATGGGTGTGGTAGAGGCGATAACTCCCCCCGGGGCAAGGTGAATCGGGCATGGATGCCTTTTCAAGTGAGAAGAAGTCCTCAGTGTCATCAGAGTAGGCAACTAGGTTGCCTGTTGTAGTCATGGTGATAAGGAACTTTAGGTTTTAGGAGATTTTGGGTTGGTTTGTGAGAGATGGATATATAGGATTATTGGGAATGGACGAGTAATGATGGGATTTTACATTTGATGGGAAGTATAAAAGATGATTGAGTTTTCTTATGTAGGAAGTGACTGTAGATCATCGGTAATGAGTTTTACCTCGTAAATGTCTAGGTTTTAAAGAGGTGTGTATACAGATGGACTAGGTTCATAAGTTTCTTTCAATACAATACCATATGTTTGAGTGTGTTGCATAGTTGAATATAATGAGGATCAGTGCATGCTTGTTAAGAGGAGAGCTTGTTCATTGACATGAGAGCACCTTCGTTGCATAGTTATAGGAAACTAAATGTAATATCATTAGACATGAATAGAGTGTCATGAAGTATAGGTCATGACAGCTTGTTCCTTGACATGTGGGTGTGAGCAAAATGGAATCTTGATTCGAGACTCTCGCTGAAAATTGAGTCTCATAGACTCAACATTATCCGCACACATGCACATAAAGTCATTACGACATCTTAGACTATACGAATAGCAAGCAAAAGAAGTGGTCCTCGTTTTGAGTCACTCATGGCCACTTATATTCTTTTTAGCATTTATTTGCTTACTTATTTTTCTTTACATGTTAAACTTGCTTATGTGATTTGAATGTATTCCTGTTCTTGAGTTCACAATAGCTAATTTCATGTAGAGAACTTCATTCCCTTTAGTAATGGAGTATAGGTAATTGTTTAGCTAATTTTATGTAGAGAATTTCAATCCTTCTAGTAATGGAGTATAGGTCATTGCTTAGCTAACTTTATTTAGAGAACTTCATTCCTTTTAGTAATGGAGTGTAGGTCACTTCTTAGCTATTGTGAATTCAAGAACAAGAACACATTTAAATCACATAAACAAGTTTAACATGTAAAGAAAAATAAGTAAACAAATAAAAGCTAAATAATAATATAAGTAGCCATGAGTGACTCAAAACGAGGACTCATTGTTTTGCTTGCTATTCGGATAGTCTAAGATGTTGCAATGACTCCATGCGTGGGCGTGAGAAAACTGGAAAATGTCAATTTGCTCAAAATAAGGAAATCGATCTGAGTTTAATATAGAGATGATCGCATATAGCCAATTCACTCAAAATAAGGAAAATGTCACCGTGAATCTTTTCAAGAAAATGCCATACGATGGAGGTTAGATGCTTCAAAAATACATCTTTAATTTCATTTCCCGAAGAGGAACTGATCTCAACCTTCATTCAAATTTAAGAACGTTTAGACTATGATAAGTTTCTTGCCTCTTGGAACTTGTGCACACAACTTCTTTGATATAATTAAGGTTGGCAAAGAGTTATAAAATGGTATTCAAAGATGAAGAATTGTGTAACACCTCAGATTTTGAGAAAGGGCTAGAAAGGATAAACATGCAAGTATTAATCCAAAATGGACCATGGACCTTTCACGGCACCCTAGACGGACCGTTTAGGGGTTCATGACTCGTTATGTGCATCGTGAGCCCATTCAGGACTGACCCTATGAAGGATTCACCTAGACATTGCCTTAGACGACCCGTTGTGACCTGGACGACCCGTCTAGGGTTCCGTATAAGTCACATAAACAATGAGTTTTCACCCCCAAGGTCACTCTGAAGGACCACGGATGCCTAAACAGTCTGTGAAGCTTCACACAGACCGTGAAGTCATCCGTGAGAGGGACTTATCAGGTTTTGAGTTTTGGATAAACTTCAAACGATAATATCTTTTACTAAAATTGAATTAGATTGCCGATGACCTATCAAATTAAAGGTCTTTGAGTCATCTTTCCAACACCTCCAAGTTTGCCTAATTTTGAGCCCGGAGTAAGGAGTTATGCTTGTTTTAGTGAAGCACCGTCAGGCAAGGCAACATCACGACCGACCAGACGAGCCATGATTAGACAACTCGTGAAACGCTAATTGAACTATGCATGTTTAATTGAACTTATATCTACATGTCATGCAATGGGTTAGCTTGGGTCAGTTGTGACGCTAAGCCTCGTGTTGTGTCAAATGGTAGCTTCGAGGCGTGAAAATTTTTTAGTATCAGAGCATTGGGTTCAAGAGTCCTTGGGTGTCTGAAAATTGCACTAAGTAGAATCTCTTTCATGGGTGTGAGCGCGTCACACCTATGAGGGTGAGGCTATGAGGTGTTCTAATTGTCAATCAAACATCATATTAATATTATACATAAGTAATTTATTCTCATCTACCTACCAAACGTCATATAAGTTATACAAAAATTTATTCATAAATACTTTTTTCTTATACAATACGATCTCAAAATTAAGAGTTAATTCAATATTTTTATTTTGAAACTACTCCATGTGGCACCAAGAGTAAAGCTTAAAACTAAACCTCAATTATATCAGGTAATAACAAGCATCCTTGGACAAATCCCCACAAAGATAATTCAACACTGCTTCAAAGCTATTGTATTCATATCACCATCAACACATATTCTTGATTATTTTATTTTTTTTGGATGAAGTAGTGATTACATTAATGGCATCGAGATTCAAGAAGATGCAGAATTTACACATGTTCTTGAGTTCTTTCGAGGGACATAGTTGATTTTCTTATCTACTGGGATTGGACTTTAGAAATGTTATCTAACTGAGATTATAGTAGTCCCACTACCAGGTAATTTTCCTTCATTCCTCTGTTACTGCTTGCTGCATGTGGCACCTAAATTGAGAAAATATTATATATATTGTTCTTTATTATTGCTCCACATATAGCTCTTCTGTGTTCTAAGTCATCTACACAACTTCAACACATCCCTTGAGTCAAATTTGAAATTGAAAATTGAAAGATCACCAAGATATAAATGAGTAATTAAAAGAGTGATCGTAAACTCCGAGGCCCTTTACATAAATCAAAACAAAAGGAATAGCAACAATCTATTGTATTTCAAAAAGGCTGAGAGCAACTCTAGTGATGACCTACAAAAGTGCAACTCAGAAGTACAACAAACAGCATAACCAATACATTCCAGTGAGATCTGAAGAGAGTAGAGTTATACACCGACCTTACCCCCTACCTTTGTGGGATAAAGAGGTTGCTTTCGACAGAACGTGTAACGCAAAACTACCATGAAAAATAATCCAAAAATATAGAAACGTATTGAGCAGAATATCTAATTTAAACACATTATATTGACATAAGGAAACTGAGATGGAACATCATTGATACCAATCTTGTTCCAAAGCATCTTTCTAACTCCCAGAAAATAAAAGGGCGAGCGAGCCCAACAGTTTCACAAATTCATCAAAGTTAAATCCTGTCTATGATAACATTGATGATTTCCAAACAAAAACGAAAGATGTGGAAACAAAGATGTCCCAAAATATCAGTTTATGACGGTTGTACATTGGATGACTGGTATTCCAGCATCTCAGCCCTGTACCTCTCCTTATCTCTCGCACCTTTTTCCTGATAAACCTGCATCAAAAGCAACCCAGAACGAATATGAGTATGAGCTGAGAATTGATCTGGATTTTCCTCCACAGCATCAAAATATATTTACCATGGACATTTTAGTAACTCCAAAAAATCGTCTCGGTCTTACTGAGGATATCCAGGAATGACAACTTTATTATTAGAATAAAGTCCGGAACTGTGCTTTATCCTGGCTTACTTCAGCCTTTAATAACACTAGACTAAGCTTGGAGTGAAATATTTAACGGTTTCATAGACAACCTTCTTATGCTCTTCTACAAGGATGCATACTATTAGTAGTTGATAGACTGAACTACCAGTAGGCGGTAGCTACATTGCCTTGGAACACCCATATGCAAACAAAGATCCAAAATTTTACTACTCCCTTTATTTCATATTATGTGTCTTAGTTTGTTTGAGCACGGAGTTTAAGAAACTTAGGGAAACTTTTGAATCTTTTGGTCTTAAATTAGATCTATTGAAACTTATAGTCTTAAACATGTAACTTAAGATGTTAGAATTAAAGAGTTAATAAATAAAGAAAGTGATATTTTTTTCTAAACAAACTAGAGGGCTAAAGGACATTAAGACACAGAGTGAAATAGAGGAAATAACATTTTTCACAATATCAATCTAGTATGTGGCAACTATATTTAACAACACAGGCACAACTAATGAAGCCCCACACAACATCCCATTCCCACCACCCTCTCCCCTTAAATGTCTTTTTACTAAAAGAGGCAACTTTTGATATTTGGAACCATAAAATACACCGGAATGACTCAGTGACAAAGGTGGTTAAACACATCATAACTTTGCGAATATGCTATCAAAATACAATCGAACTATGATTCTGCTTAGAAGTCACACGAGATAACAAACAATTAAAGAACTAAGTTATTTATAAAGTTACTGTATGATGACAATAGCAACATGTAAACGAACCATTCCAGATAGCAGATGCAGTTTCTGCACAAATATCAAGAATTAACATAAAAGTGAATTTTTAATCTGTCAAGATTTTATCCAACCTGTTTCTCGGCCTCTGTGAGTCGACTCCAAAGAATTCCAATCCTTTTGCTGATAGCTCTCTCTTGCCCCTGATATGAAGGCTTCAACGTTGCATAATGCTCAGCAAAGAAAAAATTATAACCACTTCGATTTGGCTTGGGTCGAGAGGGGTCCTTCAAAGCCAACTGTCTTTTCCTAATCCTTTGGGAAGGCGTAGCCAAAGTATTCACCTTTTGGAATTGATTTGGTAATGCAGGTATATGATACAATACACCATTTAAATTCTCAGAGCCCAGGTTCACAGAGATTACATAACCGTAATCAAACTTCGCATCAATTGTTCCTACCAGTGAATTCCCATCCTCCAGATTATAGCTCACTGCAAGTTGCATGATAATTTGGACACATGTAAACATGTCTAGCCACTGTTAAACAGAATATTACAAACACATAGGAGCTACAGAAAAAATCAACAAAAACTAAAAAAGAAAAGTTGCAGGAGAGAAAAGCAGTCCCACAAAAAGCAACATCAAGCTTCAATACTTCTTTGTTGGAGCTCTTTTGAATTTTCAAACAAATAAAAGGTGATGCACTCCATCTCATATCAAAGTCATGGATAAAAACAACATAAACAGGAGTCAGGATCTCATGAAAGAAAATTAAGGTTTTGAAAGATTGGAAGCACACCTGAACTTTGATCCGTAGCAGCACTATCATCATTAGCATGTTCAGTTGCAGAGCCACTGACATTTCTACTTGTAGGATCTGCAGAACACATACAGCAACAACTTTTTCAGTTTTTATTTTACAACAAAAACATTAAAACAGATGTAGGTAATTGATTGCAAAGTTTCCACCTACCAGACACAGAAACAGAAGGCTCTTCTTTCCTAAAGTAATAAACCTGCTCAAAATGATAAAGCATGGATAGATAGTGTTTCCGCAAGACAAATGAAGCATTGGTCACAGAAGATGGAAATCTGAATATTCCTTTCACCTCCCCCCATTTTCTCTCTCTAATAACCTGCACCAAGTTCACAATACAGAACCTGAGTGAATACAAATCACATTACAGCAACCATTTAACGGGTGAAACAAAATTATTTTGGTCTTGATAAGAAAAAGGAAGTGTAAATTTGAGGATGTCAAACCAGAAATAAATTCACTGAATCAAGTTTGAGAAAATCATCTGACGCAGTTCATGAGCACTTGAACAAGAATAAATCAAAGGTAATACAAACCAAAACAAGTAGGTGACATCAGCTGATGCATTCTTAATTCTTGTTCAGGCAGTTGACAAGTAGAACAAAAAAATAACCCATTTTAATAACACTTGCACACAACACTGCAGATCCATCATTTCTCTTGCGACCACCAGATCCAGATGCTCTCTCTCCTCTGAGACGCTCTCTTTCTCTCACCTCTGAGATGGAAAATATGAAAGACTCTCGATTTCATTTATTTCTCGCTTCACTGTCTGCCACCAACAAATATGCTCTGTCCCATCTATTTCTCCAGCGACAACGCCTACTACAGGTTTCTCTTGACAGCGACTTCTACCAGCGTTGTTAGGGTTCCCTTCTTTCGTTCTTCATTCCGGCAGCGTCGTGTAGGGTTGTGGCATCAGTATACGCGGCAACAAGGAGGAGCAAGTCTGGCAGGTTTCCACCAGTCCGACGGAAAATCATTTACCTCATATTCCCGTTTCCTTCTGTCTTTCGTCCTTTCTTTGCTTTCTTTCTGGGACTTTTGCAATTTGCACTAATATTTTACTGCATATAGTTGTGTTTATTAGACTAAATTTGTTTCCAGATTATTTCCTGTCATCGTCGATATGACTTGCCTTACTTCCCTGCCTCTATTTTTCATTTTTGTTACCTGCCTGTTCATAGCTTATAGTGTTTCTTGTGTTCTTGCCTATAAAACATAGGAGTCATTTGGTAGGATGCATTAGAAAAAGTAATGCATGCATTACCTTAGTGTACTACTAAAACTTTGTTTGGTACACTTTTTCAATCTATATTAGTTATACACTCTATTAAGTATTATGCTATGTATAAGTAAGACATGGTAAACCATGGTATTAGCAAATACAAGGTGTTCCAATGCATGCATTAGCATGATTAAAGACATAATTGTTCCTCAAATCTTTTTCCACATCCTTTCCACCATATTTGTGGAGGGTATTTCCATAAACAAATAAATTTCTTGTGGAGAGCACTGACGAGGAGGAAAATAGGGAAAATGGGGAGAGATATAAGAAGGTGAAGAAGGAAGCAAAATTAGCGATTACAATGGCCAAAATAATAGTGTTTGAACAATTGCATGAAGAACTATAGGACAAAGGCAGGGTGAAGGTTCACAAC
This sequence comes from Solanum peruvianum, assembly GCA_027705065.1. Lineage (NCBI taxonomy): Eukaryota > Viridiplantae > Streptophyta > Magnoliopsida > Solanales > Solanaceae > Solanum > Solanum peruvianum. Next base: position 6,182,266 of record JAKWJD010001766.1, on the reverse strand, counting down.
TTGCTAAGGCAAGAGAGCGCAGTGCATGAGACCTGGACCAAGTAAAGTGTTAGGAAGATTAAGCACATGTACGATGAAACCAAGACCCAGGTGAGGAGACTCGGAGCACTTTCCAATCATGATAGGGTAGCAAGAAGGAGCAACGCTTAGTTCATTTTTATTTGTCATGGTGATGGATGTACTGACACGACATATCCAAGGGGAGGTTCTTTGGTGTGTACTATTTGCAGATAACATAGTATTGATTGACGAGACACACAGCAAAATGACGATAAGCTAGAGGTTTGGAGACAGAACCTGGAGTCTAAGGGCTCAGGTTGAGCAGGATGAAGGCAAAGTGCTTAGTGTGCAAGTTCAGTGATGTTACCCCATGAGGTCGACGTGGAAGTAACGATTGATACTCAGGTTATTTCCAGGAGAACAAGTTGAAGAATATCCAGGCTTATTAATCCAACAGTTGTGGGGCAGTAGATGGAGCAGATTGGGTGGAGCTTAAAGCATCAGGCACTAGGGGAGGTATTCTTCTGATCTGGGACAAAAGGAAATGGATTAAGGTGGATATTTGATAAGTTGTCATTCCATTTCTTGTATGCTGGAAAGTTCTAATGAGAACTTTAGATGGTGCTTTACTGGTATTTATGGTCCTCGCTCAAATCCGGAAAGGGAGGAGATGTGGGATGAATTAGCAGGAGTCAGGAGCTCTAGGAAGATAAATGGGTCAATGGGGGGAACTTAGATGTTTGTAGATTTAAATGTGAAAGAATGCACAGTACTAAAAAATCCACAGGAATGGAATTTTTTTTCAGACACAATCAAAGATCTTGAATTAATTGATTTGATATTACAAGGAACACAATTCACTTGGTCCAGAGGTGTTAACGCCCTCAAGCTTCAAGAATAGACAGATTTCTTATTTCACCAGAATGGAGTGATTCCTTCAGAGTTGCGAGACAAATTGCTCAGCTAAAGGTAATCTCAGACCACAGATCTATATTACTGGAAAATGGGGATTCGGATCCATCTCCGTAATACTTTAAATTTGAGGATATGCGGCTGGAAGTAGAAGACTCCACTGATAAACTTAAGAGTATGGTAGGGAAGTCACAACTTTAATGGTGGGCCAGACTTCATCTTCAGTCAAAAATTGAAAAGACTGAAAAAAAGATATCACAATCTGGAACAGAAATGAATTTGGGAAACTGGAGAGTAGGAAGTCGAAGGCCTTGAAAGATCTGTTATCATTAGAACAGACCATCGAAGGAAAGCAACATGGTCCCAATGAGGCAGAGAACATGACTGCTTTGAGAGTCGAAATTCAAACAAGTAGCTAAAATTGAAGAGGTATCTTGGAGGCAAAAGTCCAGGTGCTTGTGGCTAAAGGAGGGGGACAGAAACACCAAAAATTTTCAAAAGACTGCCGATTCAGATAGGAGATATAACTGTATTGATAGGCTATTGGTGAGGGATGAGATCATTGAAGACAAGGAGATGGTGAAAGGGAGAACTCTGGAGTTCTGTAAGAACTTATACACTGAACCTGTATCATGGAGGCCACCTGCAATTTTTGAAGACACAGCCTCCTTAACTGAAGAGGAAAGCAACTCCATGAAGGCTATGTTTGAAGAGGAAGAATTATTAGCGGCCGTAAATGTCAGAGCACCTAACAAGGCCCCTGGGCCTTGTGGGTTTACTATGGCATTTTTCAGAAATCCTAGATCTTTATCAAGCCAGACTTGTTAGCAATCTTGCAACATTATCACCAACATTGTTAGTTGGTAAGTCTTGCAATGCTTTATTCATAGCACTCATCCCCAAGAAGAAAGGAGCAATAGAGCTGAGATAATACAGGCCAATAAGTTTAATTGGCAACACTTACAAGATTGTTGCAAAGATCCTAGCACGAAGATTAAAAAAGTAACTGGGAAGTTGGTCTCAAATCATTAGAATGTATTTATTCAAGCGAGGCAAATTACAGATGCTTCCCTCATAGCAAATGATGTCCTAGACTGGCAGAAAAAAAACAGGTGAATGCTGGTTTGTTATGCAAGTTAGACATTAAGAATGCATTTGACCAGATGATTTGCTCTTACCTCAGTTCTATAATCAAGCAAAGGGGATTTGGGGAAAGGTGGATCAAGTGGATAACATTCAAAATATCTACAGTTAAGTACTCAATCCTCATCAACAAAAGCCCAGTAGGATTCTTCTTTCCTCAGAGAGGATTAAGGCAGGGTGAACCGCTCTCTCCTTTCCTATTCATAATAGCAATGAAGGGACTGAGCAAAATGCTGGACAAAGCAAGCAAATGCAGTGGATAAATGGTTATGATGTAGGGAGGGATAGAGCAGTCAACATCTCCCATTTGTTATACACAGATTTTGTGTGGCGCTGAAAGGAGTCAGATCCTATATTTAAACCCAGCTCTTGATTTTTGAAGCTATTTCAGGTCTCCACATTTACATGCTGAAAAGTGTAATCTACCCCGTTAATGAATGCTTAATGTAGAGAAACTAGCAGCCATCATGTGGTGTAGCACTGGAGCATTTCCAACGACCTATTAAGGACTTCCTCTTGGAGCAAAGTTCAAAATAAAAGGCGTCTGGAGTGGAGTTATAGAGAAATTCGAAAAGAGACTGGCTTCTTGGCAAATGCAGTATTTCTCTATGGGAGGCAGACTTACTTTAATCAGTAGTGTGCTAGATAGCATTCCAACTTATAATATGTCTCTCCACCCCATTCCAGGAAAGGTCTTGGAAAAACTTGACAAAATAAGAATAAGAAGAATTTCCTTTTGGAAGGAAACAACAATGTGCATAATCACCTAGTTGAGTGGGACGAAGTCATATTGCCTAAGAGGCTAGGGAGTTTGTGCGTAAAAGGTTTAGCCTTACATAACAAGTGTCTCCTGATCAAGTGGCTTTGGAGATACACACGGGAGGAGCAAAGCTCATGGAGGGAAATCATAATTGCCAAGCATGGAGCACTGAATTACTGGAGATCAAAGCTGTCAGATGAACCATATGGGGTTGGAGTATGGAAGTTTATGCGCAAGCTATGGGAAGAGTTCTCACAGTTCAACCATCTTGTAGCAGGAAATGGCCAAAAAATCAATTTTTGGGAAGACAAATGTCTTGGGAATTCTCCTTCAATGTCTGACTTCCCAACATTTTTCCCAACTCAACAGTCTAACAGAACAGGGAAGGAAATGTTTGGAACCTAATCCTCAGAAAGAACCTACCAGAGTGGGAGTTAGAGGAAATGATAATCTGCTAGCAGCACTTCATTACCAAACATCAAACCCTTACACCCAAACTAATTCAAATGGGGAGTTGCAAATATAAAGGAATTCGCAGTGAAGGTAGCCTACAAACTTCTAGGTCCACTAAGCACAATCACAGGGAGTTGGTCATGGAATCTTATTTGGAGGAGCAAATTCCCCCCCAAGATAAGTTGCACCAGTTGTACTGCCATGCCTGAAGCATGTTTGAAATAAGACAACCTAGCAAAGAGGAAGTTTCACATGGTCAACACTCAACAGATGCTATATGTGCCTGAGGGGAACAGAAACACATAACCACCTTTTTCTACAATGCCCTATGGCATCGGATCTATGGAGCATGTTTATAACACTTTTTGAGCACAAATGGGTCATGCCACAAAACATCAAAGATGCATTTGAAAGCTAGGACAAATGGAAAGTTGATAGCCCCATCAAGATAATATGGAAGATGATACCAGCACTTATTTGTTGGAGTATATGGAATGAGAGGAAAGATACTTTAATGGGATATCAACTACCTACCAATCTCTAAGAGCTAAATGCCTTATGTATCTATATAGCTGGGTTATTTGTCCGCTATGATTCCCTGGATAACCTTTTGAACTTCGTTAGTTCCTTATCTTTATTATAATGTCTATAATGGAGCTTCTTCGTTATTTTTGCTACTACTATTTTGTAACTTACATGCATCTCCTTGATGCCAGCAATAGAAATCTTCGCTTCAGCCAAAAAAAAAAAGGAATTTGCTTATTTGAGGAAGTTAGTGGCCTAAGGGCATTGTTGGAAAGAAATACACAAATTGTTGTTGTAAAACTTTCTCTATTATCATGATCATGCATATACATTCATTTGTCATGGATCATGGATATGGTATGGTGGTTACAAAAGATTGAGGAAAATCCGAGGTATATATGGGTTAGTGACATTGTGATGATGTTGAGGTCATTATCGGAGGAGCATATGGACCTCACAAGTCCCCCATGCGTCCTAGTTAAGTGGATGCCACTATTGAGCAGGTTTATACGGGTAGTATTATTGGTCATTGCAATCCATGTTATCATTTTGCATTGGTTTGTACCTTTTTAGTTTTATCCGCCTTAACTGATGGTCTTGTATTTACTTATCGTATAATTCTAGTTAGCTTCCTTATCCCCATTTTGCAAGAGTTAGTGGACTATTATATTGACTTAACGAGATTCATTAAATACTTCTCATGATACAATTGTCTAACTCTAGCTCTATAGGCCTATGATGCCAACTAAGTACACATGTTAGTGTATTTATACTACTCTTGTAGCATCTTTCTTATGCATATCCTAGCACTAGCAAACCCTGCAGATTCATTTTATCTGAAGTGTTAGTGAGCTACCTATCGTTCAAATTGCCTAGCTTCTTCTATCTTGTATATATATGTATCTGTCTTTTTACAAAGTGCCTAGCTTCTTCTATCTTGTATATATATATATGTCTTTTTACAATTTCTGGTAGTTTTATATTTTGAAGTAATGTACTCAATTTAGATGCACTTGTACTACTAGAGACACTTGTACTACTAGAGACACTAGATTTTGGGTGTATTTCTTGCTTCCGCACTTCTATTATATCTATGAAAGCTTTGGGTTTTGAGACTTGATTTCGCTTGTCTTGTTATTTCCGCATGATTGCTTGATATTAATTTTGGTGGAGGCTTGGCTTACCTACCAGTGGAATAGTGTAATTGCCATTATGACCATGGCTTTTGAGTCGTCACGCCTCTTATTTGTGGAAAAAAAAATCATTTTTCTTTAATAAATATCATCTTAGAATTCATCACTTACTACAATCGGTACATTATTGTACCTTTAACTAAAAAATACTATAATCAATAAGAAGTTCTCATACCTTTTCCTACTCCTTGCATGACTACTACTTATCACAAACCTATTTATCCATCAAAATACTGAAATATGATAGATGTGTTTTCTAATGATATGCTAACATCTTTGTAAAACATACTTCCCCGAAACATTTTCTACCAAATGTGCCTGTGTAACAAGTTAATTATTGTGCTTCCTATTACCAAAATAGTCATGGAATATGACCTGTCAAAATTTAAGCAATTTTCAATTTTCTAAGAAAAGAGTAAAACGATTTCCTTAAAAAAAGATTACACTAATCAATTTATTTAAAATTTGAACCCCAACTTACGAAATTTCTTAATTTGACTACATTGACATTTCTTGTTTGGCATCTTTAAAAGTTACACACTTCTTCAAGTTTTATGTATTCTACTCCAAAAGGAAGTGTTTTTTTGTTTGAGTATCAAATATGGCTACAAAAAGGCTTGTGGCTACAAAAAGGATTAGGATTACTAGGAGAACTATAGTGAAAAAATGCGAGAAACTCCATCCTAAATAGTAGAAGAACAACAAGTTTGTTCAAGAAAGCAGATGAAGTTTCTATCTTGTGTGATGTAGAAGTCGCCATAATTACTTTTAGGCCAAGAAATACCCAACCAACTGCTTGGGAATCAACAAGTCTGGCTGGGGATGTCTTAACGAGGTATTTAAGTTTTACAAAAGTACAGAAGGCTTAAAAAAGTTGTCAACCGTGAAACCTATCTCCCTGAGGAAAGCGGATAAGAAAGAAGAACAAATTAGCAAATTAGAGAAAATGAATGAGGAGAAGGAGATGGAACTCCTCTTCAACCAACTAATGGAGGGAAAGAGTATTAAATGAACTTGATGCAAGACAAATGAAAGGTTTGTTAAAGGTGTTTGCTGCTAAAACGGCTAAAATTTAACAAAAGAAAGATACAATTGGAAAAGTCTCCAAATCCTCAATCCAACAACATAAATGTAATATCAACAAGTCTAGTCGAAGATTTATTGAATGGTGGTTATTTTTTTGAGACTATAGCTGCAATAGGGGATGGAAGCGGTACAAAGACTGGACTAGCAGAAGGCAATGACACCAATGCTGAAGATGATGTACATTCCAAGGACCTCGATTGAGAATATAATAATTATATTGTTTTATCACTGTTTTTTCAAGTTGCTTTTTTCTTACTGTGAATCTTAATTTGTTGCATTTTCCTATCCATTTTTGCATTATTGTACTTTTTATTTCAATTATTTATGAGTGTAATTCTATTTTGTTGGAAAAATGAACTTGTGCTGTTCAACCAACAAGTTAATTGTGCCAAACTTTTGGACTAAGTTGAATCTTTCTTTATAGTCATATATTTTATTTCTCTTCAGTGCAGCAACTTATGATATTTGATTCAAAAGGTATTTCATGTGCATGTTAAAATTTAGAAATTACTACACTACATATAGCAACCTATTCAATCCATCAATGAAAAGCTTCAATCTTTATAAACTTCGCGAAATAAAAATTCTAATATCGACATTCACCATTTTTAGGGGGTGTTGAATTGGATATTTTAAGTGACTCATAATCTAAAAGCTAAAAGCCATAAGTTGGGAACACCCAACTTTTGGCTTTGGACCTTTTTTTATACTTTTAAGCCTAAATGGAAGTGCTTAAAAGCACTTTTTGTGTTTCCAAAAGTCTCTCTCTCTTATATGGTCGTCCTCTGTTCTCCTCCTTGTCTTCTCTTCTTCTATGCCTTTCCTATACTCTTCCCTGTTGGCCCCCTACATCTCCTCATCAACTCCATCTCTTCAATGATTTAGTGTTTGAAGTGGTTGATAAAGGTCGCCCAAATATGAAGTTGTTACCTTATATCTTTATTTGAGATGGTCAAAATAGCATGGAGTTTGTGGATTTGAGGTGCTTAAAGGAGCTTTGAATGTGGTTTCAAACGGTGACATTTGTATGTTTCGATTTGTTGTGATGGATATGTTCCATAGAAAATAGGAAGTTGTTAGTGGCCTCATGACAGAGTCGTGGTAATTTTTCTAACCTTGATAACAATTTCAAGCAATTATTAGTTGCTTTTGAACTTTAAATCTCTAATTGTAGAATCACAAATTTTGTCTCAAGTGTATAATCAGTGCGTACTTGATGAATATTCAATATATAATTGATGTATCTTAATGTACAATGTATGTATTTATCATGTGATAATGACCGAAGATTGCATCTTAGTATTGATTTTCACATCTTTTCTCCCTTTAAACCTCACTCCTCTAAATCTACAACAAACAGCTGCAATTTATAGGGTACCACTCAAGTTTACACTGAGTTACCTTTAAAAATTCCCACCTAATCACCAAAGTGGTTCTAACATTTTGTATGAGTCACACCTGTGCATTCAAAATTTGACATCTTTAATCAAAATTTTCATGGATTATTAATTGGGAACTCCTTATGCAGCTAAGCCAAGCCCAGTAGAGCCTTTGGATGTATATATCTCAGACATACAAACATCTGCATGTCTATACGTATTCGCAAAGAGAACATGTATGTTTTTTATAAGATAAGGAAATTTTATTAAGGCAAGTACTAAGACTGTGAATATACAGCAACAAAATACAAATGATCTTAACTTGCATTAACGTAGTTGTTTCGTATCATATATCCTACCTTCCTCAGCCACAAGTGTAAGTTTTTGTATGTAAAGGGGAACATGTATTTAACAAATGAAACCAGGGAAAGAATAGGAAAAGTTTCACAGACCTTCGAACTAGCATTTGAGGGGGATAAAGGCTAAAGGAGTCGAAGCCCATTATTATATTTTAACATGATTTAGGATCAATGAGGCTATGACATCCAATTCGATCAGAAGGAAAAGAACTAGTTTTATGTGTTAACATGCTTATATTTTACCGTAGCATCTTTTTTCTCTTTTTTTTTATTAGGCATTTTACTGTAGTTTCATACCAAAGATTCTCTCTCAAAAATTAAAATACATTTTGAAGTGAAAGATGATATATATATATGTCACAAGCAAAATGTGTGTTTGTACATACCTTTTCTATTCCACCTCGAGATGTAACCTCCACAAAAAGACGGTGTAAATCTAGTGGTGTTCCTGCTACAAGAGGGATCCTGCAAACCAAGGGAAATTAGGATGAAAGGAGGAAATATCACACTGACGTTTTTGAAAAGAAAGATCACCAAACTTCATCATTGACTTTTTGTTTACTCTATAAGCAATTAGCAAATTTGACAAACCAAAAGAACCTCTTTAGCATGAGTCTGCAGTTTGACAAATTACAATCAAGTCATTTCTATGGTCAATAATATGTAAATAAACTTTGACTCCATCATTTCTCTCCAAAATAAAGACTTTGTACCATACAAGATAACAAAAGTTAATCTTCATCTACATTGGTTTGACTACCATTTACAGTACTAAAACAAGTTAAGCTTATCACACTTATTATGAAAGACTATATAGAACTATTTATCATCCTATAACTTTGGAATAGTGATTTAGACAGCGAAAGGCGATAAAAGACGACAAGGATCGCGCTCGCCTTTTGAAGTGTGGCACCAATTAATACCAAAAAAGTTAAAATATTTAATTGGATATGTAAATAATCAAAATATCAATAGCAATAACATATTAGCAAATATTTTAATTCAAAAACTGAAAATAGATAGTACATACTAAAAGTCTAGAACTTGAATGAGAAAAAAACAAAAACAAAAATCAAAACAAAGGTAGAAGTGACTCTGAAGTCCGAAGAAGAAGGCAAAAGAAAACTTGGAAGAAGAAATTTGAAAAAGAAAAGAAGAAATATGAATTGGTTGGACTTTGGAGTAGTCGGGAAAGTTTGGCTGGTCGCCAAGGATTCTAGTCGTAAGCCCTACAATTATCTTTTAACTTTTAAAACCCTAAATTGGTCGCCTTTTTTAAGAAAATACAAAAGGTGATGCCTTTCTCGCTTCTCTTGCCTCTCACCTTTTGTCGTCACGGTGTCGCCTTTTGAAGGTCGCCTCGCCTCTTGCCATTGACGACGAGGCGATCGCCTTTCACAACACTGCTTTGGAAACCTTGCAGACCTACAGGATAAATGAGCTTGCATAAAATAATTCCATCTATGTGTATATTTATCCATGCACTCGCCTACAAAATCCCCCAACTCATGAATGATTATACACCCACCTACTAAAAATGGGTCCTAGTACCATCCATGTTCAAAGAACTATGAAGTGGATGCAATGAGCCAAAATCTCACTGGCAGGCCTTAAGGGCGAGCAAACACTCCAACCTGAGATGGGCCTATCCTGTATCAGAAGTTGTTGCACACTATACAACCAGAACAATAAAGAAACAACTTTCGATTTACCCTACTATTTTGTACCTCAAAAGAGATTTCACTTTATGATGCTACTGATGGCTGTAAAATGCAGAGGCGTCGTATCCATGGGTACACTATTATGAAAAAAATGTATCTAAAATATAAATTCGAACAGTTTGACCTTTAGGTTCTTAATTTGAACTGTTAAATTTTAAAAATAATTGGTCAAAATTACATAATATTACTAGTTTTAAATTTTTATATACTCATTGATTTAATTACATAATTTCTTTAGGAACTTTCAATGTAACACTCTTGAACTTTGAAATATCAAAGCAAAAAAAAATTTAAAAAAATTAGTTGAAACGTCAAAAGTGTTACCGATAACCACTTGGAGAGGTATTACTAAAAAAACAATATGATATACTCACTCAAAGAGGTGCTCCCAATCATTATTGTATTTTTACACTGAGTTCACACATCTATATTTATGCATTTTTAAAAAAAGATAATTAACACTATACTACTACATATGATCTAGAGAGGGAGTATGGGTGCACATGAACCCACGGAACCCCTCTAGATACACCTCTGGTAAAATGCATGCAAGGTGAAAACTGTTCCAAATATTCCAGTACAATGTAATACAACATAATACGATAAACTATGAAAAAATATGTATTAATCATCGAAACAGAGTATAAATGTTTCACAAAATAACATTGAACTTCTCATTGGAGAGACCTTAGAACATATACGACACTCGCCTCCATCAAATTTAAAAAAAAAAAACACTTAGTAATGCAACTATCTCCTAATTAATAAACTATACCTAAAATGTATAGACATGAAATGAATAATTGTGCATTTGTGTTTTTTTCCTCCAGTTTTAATATTACAATGCGGTCATTGATTATAATTATAAATCAGAAGCAACATAGACATTCTGAATACAATGAACAACGAAAAGCTAAGTAATTGAAGTCGTAAAATTAGTAAAGGTAAAGAAGAAATTGAAAGGAAATTAGACTAACTGGAACTTGGTTTGCAGTGATGCGGAGAATTTCTGAAGTTTGTTCCAGAAAAGTTGGGAATTTTGAACAATTTCATGGTATTCAGCTTCCGGCTTAGGGTAAGAGAGAGGTCCTCCTGGGTAGCCTGGCGGCGGCGGCGGTAACTGCGACGACGGTGGCGGATTGTTAGACATTTTTTTCTTGTGAGTTTTTTGTAGCTTTTGTCATTTTAGATTCATATAAAAATAAAAACTAGGGTACGTGTCGATCAGTGCGATGGGCTTGTTTTCGGACATAAAAGTTGAGAGTTTTAGTTCTATAAAAATAATTTTATGAAAATAATAATTAAGTTTTAAATTCAATATTTATTTATTTAATAAATTTATTAATGCAAATATGGTATTTGATAGAATCTATTTGATACGTGGATTATTAGTTGATATCTACAAGTTAATCATAAAATTGATTTTATTTGTATTGAATTATCAAATAAATGGTTAAGGAACGAATTAAAATGTTATAATTAACGACTGGTTGGTATGGTAGCGGATTATTGAATTTTCTTATCGAATAAATTGTTAACTTGTTCTGAGTTATTATAATTACATTTTTATTTTAGGTACATATAGTTTCATTGAATATTTTGCTAGAATATCTGAAAATAGTTATATATTTTTCATTTGTTAGTCTGAACTCTTAAAGGCTAAAGTCGTAAAATCATGAAAATTTATTTACTTTGCTATAATTATCTATTTTACTTTAAAGAATAGAGAGTAAGTCAACAAACACACAAAAGTACTGAAGATATGTACATGAAAACTATGCAACAATTTATCGGGTCATAGACAAAGATATTTCCACTGGACAATGAAAATAAGACAACGAGTTGATAATCTTGATCAACTTATCCATTTGATCTTGTTATTGCTTAAAGTAATCCTTGTCATCCTTTCTGTAAGGTGTGTTCATCCGAAGAAAAAAAAGTACCATAGGAATTAGAAGAGTCTATTTGGATGAGCTTAAAAGTTGGTCAAACTGACTTAAATGTCAGTTTTAACTTATTAGAGTGTTTGACAATTGTTAAAGTAACTTATTTTAAGTCAAAAATGACTTATTTTAAGCCAAAAACTAAAAGCTAGGTAGGGGAGGGGGTGCTTCTTTTTTTCAACTTAAAAGTCATTTTATGTTGACCAAGTATATTACCTTTTTGTCCTTAATTCTTTTATTATTATTAATATCATTAATAATGATATTATATTATTATTATTATATTATTTTAGTATTATCATTATTAATTTTATTATTTATTATTATTATTTATTTATTTTTACTATTATTATTATTAATAATAATATTTTTATTATTATTATTATTATTATTATTATCATTATTATTATTATTTTTATTAGTATTATTTTTAATTATAATTACAAAAATTTTGTGATGATAAAGAAATATGTGAATGATAGGAAATATTATTACTTATGGATGTAAAACATAAATTAATTTTGTTTTAACTTTTTTAAGTATAAAAACCTTAAATTAAGCAACTTTTTATCATGTTAACAATTTTAAGAGTATTTCATACATTTTGATAAAAAAAAAAGTGTTTATCAGTACTTATTTGTCAAATACATCACAAACTTTTTTTTTCAACTGAAACACTTTTATCAAAACACATTACTACTTATTTTAAAAATAAGTTTCAGCACTTTCAAAAATACTTTTTAAAAGTTGTTTTTTAAGCCCATCCAAACGGGTTCGAAGTTATCTAAAATACCGCTCGATAATCTTCTGGTAATTATTAATTCATTACCAAACGATATCTTATAGGTTGACTAGCATATCAAGAAACTTTAAAATCAATATCTGATAGCTCAAAATTTTAAGCGAAATTATACGTCCAATAAGCCGCCTAATTGCCCTATATAATATATATAAGTTTTTTTAGAAACTACTTAAACATTATTATATTAAGAGAAAATGGTCTAAAACCCCTCCAATCTATACCCGAAATCTCAACTACACACTCCAACTCTACGGGTGTCCTACTACCCACCTAAACTTCATATTTCTCTATTTTCTACACACTTAAACGCTGACCACAAGACATAACACATAAACCAAACAAATATTCAATCACGCGCCGGGTCCCCCACTTTTCAATTTCCAATTCCATTTTCCTCCTAAAACGTAAAAGACCCTCAAAAGTTTTTTCCTCTCTTTTTCATCTTCTTTTCCATTTGCATATGCATTTATGTTGATTATCGAAGGAATTCATTGTGTATTTTCAACTTGATCTCATAGTTTATCAACTAGTTTAGTAAAAGGTTAGTTCTTTATCTCTTATTTCAAGTTTGTTTTGATCCCTTAGATTTTTGTTGATTTGTGAAATTAAGAGCTACATTGGGTCTGATTCATCCATACAAAACTTATTCAAGTTTTCATTTGTCATTTTTGATGAATTTCAAGAAAATAAAAATTCAAATTAGAGCCCTAAATAAAAATTAGAGAAGATTACAAACCCTAAATTCAAGATTTGAAGTAAAAATGAACATAAACTACTAAACCCTACTTATTTTTTTAGCGAAAATCATAATTTTTTAGTAAAAGGAACAAGGGTTAATGGTAGGGAAGAAGAAACAATAGTTTATTTGATGATGGGGAAGATGATAGTTGAAAAAAAAAGAAAATTTTCCTCAAAATTCAAGGTGTTTTCACCTTCTCACGCGCCCTGAGAAGGTGTTCTCACCTCCAATGACAGGTCAGCGTTTAAGTGTGTAGAAAATTGAGAAATATGAAGTTCAGGGGGTAATGAGACACCCGTGAAATTGGAGTGTGTAGTTGGAATTTCGAGTACAAATTGAAGGATTTTAGACCATTTTCTCTTATATTAATATACTAGAACTTTTCTTGTAAGTTTTTTTTTTCTAAAAAAAAAAAAAAGTACTTTGAACATTTATTATAAATATAAGAACTGGATTAAAGAAAAATATAATATCCAAAAAGTAATTAATGTAAGCCATATTTAATTAGCGTAATAAAAGAAGAAGCTCACAAGAAACAAAAAAACAAATAAAAAAAAAACATATCTATAATAGTAGAATAAGTATTGTATTATTAATTTGTATTTACAGTGCAATATTAGTATTTAATCTCTTTTAATATATGACATTTAAACCTTTTTAGTGAACTAGCAAATTCTTTCTAAGTTAAATGAACATACCTTTACAATTGAGGTTTGGGTTCATAAAACTTCTTCTCCTTGTAATTTAAAGAGACTATATTACTTTAATGTTTTTTAATTGGAAAATCAAACATAAAATCCATATTAATATGCTATAACATAGTTTGCATATAATATATATATATATGTATGTATGTATGTATGTATGTATGTATGTATGTATAATTCGCTATACATATACAATTGAAGTGAATTGTATAAAACGAGAAAGATAAAGAGACTTGGCAAAGAATTGTATAAAACAAATTGTATAATTATAAGAGTATAGAACGATTATATACAATTTGAATTTGTATAAAACGAGAAAGGGAGAAAGACAAGAGAGACTTGGGTAGGGAATGGCCAAAGTCATATGCGGCCACTCAAACTTGTCCCGATTATTCATTTAGACACCTCAACTAGACGTACTACCTATTGAACACTTCAACCATTCTGAATTTGAACCATTTGAACATTTTTTTGAGAATAAACAAAAAAAGAGGATGTGTGAAATACACTCGCGCTGACGTGTCAATTTGACCAATTAAATAATGACATGTGTTATTTTTTAATCCAAAAAATTATTTAAACATTATATTATAAAGTAAAAAAATTTAAAAAATTATTTTAAAGTAAAAAAAATGAAAAAAATAAAATAAAACTTAAACACCCACTTCCCTGCCCCTTCAACTGGAACAAAACATACATTTCCTCTAAACTCCATTAATGGCGACCCTCCCCTCCCCTCCTTGTACAGTTCCATCTTTAACCCAACAATTTTTTTTTTCATCAGCTTTTTTATTAATTATAACTTTTTACTTCATCTCGTTTTTTAGGTAGAGAAAGATGGGCAAAAAAATCTCTCCGAAAAAATTTATAAATGAAACAAAATGTTAAGAATTTTGGAACCATTAGAATGGTGGGGGAAGAAGATAAACACTAAGACTAAGAATTTTGAAATCATTAGAATGGTGGGGGAAGAAGATAACCATTGGTGTATGGGTATGGGGGTTGGGTTGGGGTTGATAGGAATTGGGAAGAAGAAGAACTGTTCTTCTTCTTTTTTGTTAATTTTTTTTAAAAAAATTAACTTAGGAGTATAAAGGGTATAAATTAAGAAAAAAAAAAGAAAAATATTATTTTTAATAAATTAACGCGCTCAAGGAAAGTGAATTACACGTTTTTGCCATGTCAGCATTTTGTGTCTAATAGGAATGACTTTTGAACAAATAAAGTGTTCAATTGGCACAAGGATTAGTTGAGGTGTCTAAATGAATTATGCGCACAACTTCGAGTGGCTGGAGATAACTTAGGCCGGTAGGGAATATACAATGGAATCGAATTGTATAATACAAGAAAGAGAGAAATTATATACAATTTGAATTTATATAAAACGAGAAAGAGAGAGACAAAAGAGACTTGGGCAGGAAATATTTTTATTGTATAATTATAAATGTATAAGACGGAGACATATGTATTTGCATGTGTATACAAATAAATCAAAGGGTAGCTACTATATTTATTTTGTATTATTAGTTTGTCATTCTATACAACTATCCTTTTTTAATTTAACTTAATTGTGTTTTGTAATGATGTTTTAAATCTATTTATTTTAATCAAAAGAAGATGTGGTCTGACTAATTTACCCTAATGATATACTTTAAGAAAAATATTTTTAAGCATATTTTTAGTTCATTTTCACCCTCTATTAATGTTATTTTTAGAAAAATTCACACTATGATTAATGTTCTTGATTGAGAATGGTCTTTGTTTATCTACCAACCTCCATTAGTGCTAAAAATGTTTTGAAAATTCTAAAAGTTAAAATCACTATTAAAAAAAAGTCAATTGGTTAATGAAATTAAAAGATTTGATAAACTATTTTCTACCATATATCTCTAACATTACAATGTGATTCTTTTGTTTTTGAGTTCTATCTGTTATTAAAAAAAAAAGAGTTAACATTCGTTTTTCTTGCTTGAAAAAAGGGGAAATAGAAAAATCTGTTTTAATGTCCTTATCTATTTTTATTTCTTATTTGATGAAGCATAACCTTTTTTGATTAAATAATATTAGTCAAATTCATTTGTTCCTTCTATTCGTCTTTTTACGATTTTTTTATGATTCGAGGATTGTAAATAGTTTATTTCTTAAATATTGAACGTCAATTTTGACAAACACTTGATATATGAATATTTTAGAGTACTCATGAGGTTCTTTTCTTTTCGATTTGACGTTGCGTGTGTGGTTTGATGTGTTTGTGCACCTCTTTTCATGGCATATGAGCTTTATGGAGAGGACTTTAATTCAATTCATATTTATTAGATTTAAATAATTTACTCAATTATATTAATCTATTATATTTATTTGGACTAATATAATCATGAATTTAATATGATCGAAATCATTTTATAAACTTAAATTTAATAAATCTTAAATGATTATCGTATGTATTTTGCCTATTGTTTGCTTCTATTATAGCCTATATCTTTATCGCGATAATGTACTACTCCATTCATGGTGTTAATGCTTAAAAAATTGTTATTTGCTTCACGATTGGTTGTGCGTTCATCATTGACTCATACTTCACCATTAAAGATCAAAAGAATCGATTTACACACACTTTTATTTTTAAAAAAATCACAATATAGTGTGTATTCTTTTGCCTCTAACTCTTCCCTTGTGTAAATTATGTTAATTACTCTGTGTTCTTAATTAAAGAAAAATTAACATCTTAGCTTTAGGGATTAAGATAAAATATTTGAATTAATTAAAGATTAAATATGCTAAGTTAAATAACTCAAGGACCAATTGCAATAAGCTAATAACTTGAGCACCAAAATCACCATTTCCCCTTTTATAAAATTCGAATACATTTGAAATAATAATTATATAATATACCGAATAAAATTCTATGCATTGATATGCGCTAGGTAAAATGATTTTTAAAATTATGTTATTAATAATTTGGACTTTAAAATTTTGATCTTCATTAATTCAAATATTGTTTCCAATAAACCTACTCCCAAAACATGGGTTATTGACAAAGTTGTATCCTAAGTCTCGAAAATGGCCAAAACATGAATAAAGATAATGTAAGCCTGAAATCTACTCCAAATCCTTTCTAAATATCAAGAAACTCATAATATATAGAATCTAACTAATTTAAGTCTAAAAAAAATAAGTTTTAACCTACGTAAAGTTGAACCGCAATCACGAACCACCACTCCAAATCATTTCCCTTCCGAACAGCCTCAAAGTGTTGTTGTGCTATCAAAAATAGAATCTACATATCAATATGGGACTATCAATACCTATATTGATGATGCAAAATTCATAGTAAAAAATGGGCCAAAAATCGACCCTCAAAGCTTGACAACAAAACAAAAAACTAACTTTGTCATTACTTTCCCCTCGAAGTGAGGATCAAATGCCCCCAAAATCGGGTGAAGATATAGGGTGAATTCGGACATGAAATGACCTAATAGTTTAATTTTAAAGAACAGAAAAATAATGATTTTGAAGTCAAAGTCAGATTTTTTTAACAATCTAATTTAGGGCTTTAAAGATTAGGAAGGGTCAAGTTTTGTTTTTGATTTGTTTGGACAAATGATATCCGATTGGCCTATAACTGAATCCTTTTAATGAATAAATTAGGAATCAAATCTTAAATGTAAAATGAAATGAAAAAGAAAAGAAATTTACTTTGAAATCAACTATATAATTGAAAAAATTTGATACAAGCTACGCTCTAACAATGGTGTGTTTAAATCATTCATTTATTTAGAAATCAAAGGGACAAGATACATAAACCACTCACGATCATCATTCTTGCGAAATTTTGTTGCTGGTGGTGATATTGCAAGAATGGAGGGGGATAAATTTACTCTAGCTCCGTCGCATCGATCATGAACCTTCAACGATGAGTAAATATTTAAGGAGCAGTATTAGATCAGTAGCCTTTGCTGGTGTGGCGACTTTTTGTAGGAGCAGAGCTACCAAAGAAAGCCAAGCTCCGCAGGAGCAGCTGCACAAGGAGTTTTCACATTTTTATAAGTCCTCGACTTGTCGTTTAAGATTCATTTAGAGTTCCGCGGACACAAACGAATGTTCTACCTTCAGAATCACACTTTGGCCTCAACATAGTCAACAACACAAACAATGTAGGCTGTCAAGAAGAAGTGTTGATCAAAGTCAACACAACAACTAAAACCACTTAAAACAAGCAAACAACCAAGCTTCCCAAAACCAAACCAACAATCACAAGACAAAAACAAGAGGTCCTACTAGACTAAACTAAAACTGAGAGCTAATGACACTAATAAAAATCTCATCTGGTTCATTAAGAATGTTCATCGAACCCAACCCTTTCAATGCAAAAATCTCCAAATAGGAAAAAAACATACAAAAAACTCTCCCTAAAACCTCAAAAAGAAAGTCATCCACCTCTATAAGACATAAATACCTTATAGAAGCTACAAGGGGGGAAATAATAAACAAAATAAAAAACAAGCAATGGAGCGTGAGGGTCAGTACAACATCCACTATCAAAATAACTTAAATCTTTAAATTTAGAGGAAAAAAAATTACCCCAAGGTTAAAAAGGCAAGGATATTTGGTCTGTATATCAAGATTGGCTTACCAAGTAGCCTCTCGTGGGATGATGCCTCCACTAAACCTCAAATTACAGAATGTCCTTAGACCTTAACCTCTGAGACTGCTTGTCTAGAATAACCACAGGCCCTCCTCGAAAATCAAGGACTCATCATACCGAACAAAATCCCACTTAAGCATGTGAGACTTATCTAAACATATTCTCCAACACAAATACATAAAACAACCTCCTCCAGCTTCTTCTCCTTATACTTTTGGTTCTCTTTATCCTTCTACTTTGCTACTTCTCTTCCTTCTTCTTTTCTTCTACTCCTTTTCCTCCTTCATCTTCTTCTTATATCTTGTTTGTCCCTGCCACCTACATCATCGACAACCATAGAAAATCATGCTGAATAAACATTACTAAATATGAACATAATAAAACAACTCACCACACCAGCCAACTAAGTACACGTGTTATTGTACTTATACGACTCTTGTTTTATTTTTTATGCATTGCCTAGGCATATCAAACCCCCTGAAAATCATTTATCTGAGGTTATGTATATAAAAGTTATGGTGAGATACCTATTATTTGAAGAAAATATATCTTCTTATATCTTGTTTATTTATTTATTCACGAATTCAAAGAGTCTTTTATCTTTATGTATATGTATTTAGTTTGATGTTCTTGAACTACTAATAACACTAAATTTTGAGTGTATTTTTTACCTTCACACTTCTATTATATGTATGAAAGATTTGCGCTATTAGACTTGATTTTTCTAATGTTATTATTTTTGTATGATTGTTTGATATTAATTTAGGTGGAGGGTTGGCTTACCTACTAATTGGTGGAAGTGTCATCATGCCTTAGATTTTGAGTCATCACACTTCTTATTTGTAGAATCATTCTTCTTTAGTAATTCTGATTACATATCTAAAAATTTACTCCAATCGGTATATTATTGTCAATCTTTAACGAAAAAACAATATAATTAATTAGAAGTACTCATATATTTTCCTACACCATGCATGGAGTAAACTTCTCATAAACTTTTTTATCTATCAAAATATTGAAATATGATGCAATTTTTTTCTAAGGATATGCTAAAGTCTTTTGTAAAATATATTTTCTATAAACAATTTCTACAAAATATGCCCATGTAAAAAGTAAATTATTGTGTTTTCTACCTCCAAAAATAATCATGGAATATGACCTGTCAAATTTAAATTTTGAATATTAACAATTTTCATCTTTTTAAGGAAAAAAAATAATAGTTTCCTACAAATCAGATTTACTAATCAAATTATTTAAAATTTGGAACCTAAATTATGAAAGTTCTTTATTTGACTACATTGACAATTTTTGTTTGACAACTATAAAGGTCACACATCTCTTCAAGTTTTATATATTCTATTCCAAAAGAAAATATTTTTTTTTGTTTGAGTATCAAATATGGCTACAAAAAGGCTCAGAAATACTAGGAACTACAGTGAAAATGTGAGAAATTCCATCTTAGATAAAAGAGAAACAAGTTTGTTCAAGAAAGCAGAAGAGCTTTCTATTTTGTGTGATGTGGAAGTTGCTATAATTATTTTTAGGCCAGGAAAAATCCAACCCATCACTTGGAAATCCGCAAGTCTGACTCAGGATGTCTTGACAAGGTATTTAAGTTTCATTGAGTTCAAAAGACTTAGTAAGTTGGTCACACATGAAGACTATCTTCAAAAGAAAATTGATAAGAAAGAAGAACAAATTAGCAAATTAGAGAAAATGAATGAGGCGAAGGAAATGGAAATCCTCTTCAACCAACTAGTGGAGGGAAAAAGTATTAATGAACTTGATGCTAGAGAAATGAAAGGCTTGTTAAAGGTGTTTGCTGCAAAAATGGCTAAACTAGATGAAAGAAAGAAAGAACTTAACCAGACTCCAAATCCTCCATCCAACAAAGAAAACATTACTTTATCAGGAAGTCAAATGGACGAGTCATTCAATGACCCGTGGTTTATTCAGACTATGGCTACATTAGGGGATGGAAGTGGTATAGAGTTTGCACCAAAAGAAGGCAACGACGTCAATGTTGAAGATGATGGACATTCCAAGGACCTCGATTGAGAATGTAATAATTATAATGTTCTATCATTGTTTCTTCGTGTTCTTTTTCATAGTGTGTGTCGTAATTTGTTGCATTTTTCTTTCCATTTCAAGTTATTATACTTTTTATTTCAATCATTTATGAATGTTATTTTATTTTGTTGGAAAAATGAACTAACATTGTTCGATTAATAAGTTATTTTTTATCAAAATTTTGGACTAAGTTGAATCTTTATTTTTAGCTGTACATATTTATTCATCTTAATTTAGCAACCTATGTTATTTGATACAAAAGATACTTCATGTGTGGTAACATTTAGGAATCTCTACCCTTTAAATTGTATCCTATTCAAATTCATTAAAGAAAAACTTCAAATTTTATAAACTTCAAAAAATTACAAATTTTGTATATAATGAATAATCGATATACAATTTGTATATCTTAATTTGCAACGTATAAGTATTTATCATCTCATAATTATTCTAGATTTTCCTTGTTTTGCTTAGCCTTTGGAATAAATGAATTAATTGGATTTCAATTTTTTTTATGGTGAAGGAATGGTGATTGGAAAAAGATAAGGATTGACACTGACGCGATATGAAGGGACAGGGATTCCCATGGAGGATTTCTTCCATTTTGAGTGATATTTTATGTTTAAAGTCAATTGATAAAGTGGAGAAAAGACTTGGGGCATTATTTGGGGATCGACTCAAAAGGGTATTTTTAGGCTAATGGTATTTTATGGTTATACCTAGTATTCTTGTTGTGCCAACCAACCATTTGTGTTAATAATAGTAATTGACAATCACTACAAAAAATGCTCAATTTATGGGGGTTATTTTATCAATTTATGCCAATTTAGGTATTTCACTAATTAAAATGTAGCGATTTCTAAAACTGATACCAATTATCCTTGTCACAAGCATATTTGCAATGGTTTTAGTAAGCCTCCACGATGCTTCACAGAAATTGACTTTTAAATTTATGGAGGTTTTTTAGTATAAGTTTATGACATCTTAAACCTTCAAAATATAATTTTAATATTTTAAAAATTAAATTTCTGTGGATTTTAAATATTCATGATATGTATTTAATATATAATTTGATTTATGGAGTATTATTATTATTATTATTTGTCACGACCCAAATCGGGGACGCGACTGGCACCCACATTTACCCTCCTATGTGAGCGAACCAACCAATCTAATCCTTTAACATTTTAATACAATATCAACAAAAGAAATGCGGAAGACTTAAACTCATTAATAAAAACAATTCAAAACTATTATTATTATCCCCAAAATCTGGAAGTCATCATCACAAGAACATCTATTCTCAAATTACTAAACTAAGAATATCTAAGAAAACAAAATAATAGAAAGCTAGTCCATGCCGGAAGTCAAGGCATCAAGACTTGAAGAAGAAGATCCAGTCCAAGCTAGACGCATTAGCTCACCCTGAATTTCCGAAAGTAGTGAAGATTGGCTAGATCTACTGTTGAGTTGAAGCTGACGGAACGTTCGCTGCATTCCACAAATAACAAAGAAGAAAACATAAAGTAGGGGGTCAGTACAACCACAAGTACTGAGTAGATATCATCGGCCAACTCAAAATAGAAAACAATATACATCAAATAATATCATAAATCAACTATAATACTCAACATGTAGCAACAACAAGTACTAACAAGTTCATCCATGAGGACTCAAGCCTCAATATCATACTCATTTGGGAATTAGATTCATTAGATTGAACTCATTAACATATTTCAAGATTCATTATATTTATTCCCCTCGTGTCGGTACGTGACACTCCGCTCCATCTGCTATCCTGGTGTCGGAACGTGACACTCCGATCCTCATTCTATCCTGGTACCGGAACGTGGCACCCGATCCATATACTATCCTGGTGTCGGAACGTGACACTCCGATCCTCATTCTATCCTGGTACCGGAACGTGGCACCCGATCCATATACTATCCTGGTGTCGGAACGTGACACTCCGATCCTCATTCTATCCTGGTACCGGAACGTGGCACCCGATCCATATACTATCCTGGTGTCGGAACGTGACACTCCGATCCTCATTCTATCCTGGTACCGGAACGTGGCACCCGATCCATATACTATCCTGGTGTCGGAACGTGACACTCCGATCCTCATTCTATCCTGGTACCGGAACGTGGCACCCGATCCCCTAATCTCACCACTTTCGTTCATCAAGCCTTATTTTATACCAAGGCATCATCATTAACAAAATAGATTAGGGTTTCTTTCAAGATTTGGGATTCAATAGCTTCATCATGCTTATTTATTCACAATTTCATATTCATATTCATGCAAGCATACAATTAAGCATATAGAAGGGTTTACAATACTATCAATACATATCATTCACTATTAAGAGTTCACTACGAATATCGTAAAAACCATAACCTACCTCCACCGAAGACTAGTGATCAAGCAAGAAATCCCCAAGCTCGTTCTTCTTCTTCCTCGTTCGACTCTCTCTCTCTCTTTCCCTTTCTTGTTCTTTCTCTTTTTCTTATTCAAACCCTCTTTCTTTTACCCTAATTAACATATAATTAAGTGTAAAAGATGGCAAGAATACCCCACTAATTAACCCAAAGTTACCTCTTTTATCCCTCAAGAATTTGAGTTATTAATATTAACCCCCTAACTTTATAATTAAGGAAAGAATAGTCCAAAGCGTCCCTTAAAACGTGTAAAGAAATCCGATTCTGCCTGGGATTTGCGCAACCTGTGACGGCCCGTCGTGCCTGCGACGGTCCGTCACACAGGTCGTCGCAGCCTCTTAGAACTCAAGTGGACTGTGACGGTCCGTCACACCTGTGACGGTCCGTCCTGCACTTCCGTCATGACGGTCAGAGAATCGTTTCCCGTACCAAATTCTCAAGAGTTGAAGTGTTTTGCTACGGGAGCTCACGACGGTTCGTCGTGGATGTGACGGCACGTCCGTCACAGATTACAGAGAGTCGATTTTAATACCCAAATTTCAGAATTCTAAGTGTTCTGGGACGAGACACCCTCGACGGTCCGTCGTGCCCATGACGGCCCGTCGTGGTGACCGTCGTCTCAGCCAGTTTTTCTAGAAATAAAATCTGCTGCTCAAAACGACTAAACAGGTCGTTACAATAGATACCAATTTACCCATCGTTCGTCCCCGAACGATCAAAAGAAGAAAAACGATAGCGAAAAGGAGTACCTGAATCTGTAAACAGATGTGGGTATTTTTCTTGCATATCTGCCTCCTTCTCCCAAGTAGCCTCTTCAACCGGTCGATTCTTCCATTGAACTTTGATGGATGCAATCTCTCTCAACCTCAATTTGCGAACTTCTCTATCTAATATAGCAACCGGTTCCTCCTCATAAGTCAAATTCTCATCAAGCAAAACTGAATCCCAACGGATAATGTAGTTTCCATCTCCATGGTATCTTTTCAACATGGACACATGAAATACCGGATGCACTCCGGACAGCCCTGGGGGCAAGGCTAATTCATAAGCCACTTCCCCTATTCGCTTTAGTACCTCGAATGGTCCAATATACCTTGGACTTAGCTTACCTCTTTTGCCAAACTGCATCACCCCTTTCATGGGTGAAACCTTCAACAAGACTTGTTCACCCTCCATGAACTCTAAGTCTCTAACCTTTCGA
Source organism: Solanum peruvianum (assembly GCA_027705065.1). Lineage (NCBI taxonomy): Eukaryota > Viridiplantae > Streptophyta > Magnoliopsida > Solanales > Solanaceae > Solanum > Solanum peruvianum. The sequence goes on along the minus strand of JAKWJD010001766.1, from coordinate 6,158,184 downwards.
TCTGCATATTCTTTTTGCCTACTTTGCGCCGCTAGAAGCTTTTCTTGAATAGATTTCACTTTCTCTATCGAATCCCTCAAAAGGTCAGTACCCCAAGGTCTAACCTCGATGCATCAAACCAACCAATGGGAGACCTACATCTCCTACCATACAATGCTTCAAATGGGGCCATATCAATGCTTGAGTGATAACTATTATTGTATGAAAACTCCGCTAAGGGTAGGAAGTTATCCTAATGACCACCAAATTCTATCACACAAGCACGAAGCATATCCTCTAACACTTGAATCGTTCGCTCAGACTGACCATCGGTCTGAGGGTGAAATGCAGTACTAAGATCCAACCTAGTACCCAATTTGGCATGCAATGTTTTCCAAAACTTAGAAGTAAACTGCGTACCTCTATCTGATATGATGGATAGTGGAACCCCATGCAATCGAACGATTTCTGAGATGTAGATTTTTGCTAACTTCTCTGCATTGTAAGTTACCTTGACCGGGATGAAATGAGCAGACTTAGTTAACCTATCAACAATCACCCAAATGGAGTCATACTTACCCATTGTCTTTGGAAGACCAACCACAAAGTCCATTGCGATTCTCTCCCACTTCCATTCAGGAATGGGCATTCTCTGAAGTGTTCCTCTGGGCCTTTGGTGTTCATACTTTACTTGTTGACAGTTTGGACATTTGGCAATAAAGTCAACAATATCGCGCTTCATTCTACTCCACCAAAAGTGTTGCTTTAGGTCGCGATACATCTTGGTTGCACCCGGATGTATAGAATACCTTGAACAATGAGCCTCTGTCAGAATGGTGTTGATCAAATCATCAACTCGGGGTACACATACCCTCCCCTTGATTCTTAAAACACCTTCCTCATCGATTGTCGCTTCTTTAGCCTCTCCTTGCGACACTTTATCTCGAATCCGGATCAACTTCTCATCATCAAACTGCTTCCCCTTAATCTTGTCAAGGAAGGAGGATCTTGCCTCCACACAAGCTAACAATCCTCCCTTCTCATTTACTTCTAACCTCATAAGGTCATTAGCCAAAATCTGCACTTCTCTAGCCAGTGGGCGTCTAGAAGCTTGCAAATGAGCTAGACTTCCCATGCTTCCCGCCTTTCTACTCAAAGCATCTGCCACAACATTCGCCTTCCCCGGATGATACAAGATAGTGATGTCGTAGTCCTTCAGTAGTTCCATCCATCTCCTTTGTCTCAAGTTCAAATCTTTCTGAGTAAAGACATACTGTAGACTACGATGATCCGTATAGACTTCACACTTAACCCCATATAAATAGTGCCTCCATTGCTTTAATGCAAACACTACCGCGGCCAATTCCAAATCATGGGTCGGATAGTTACATTCATGCACCTTTAATTGCCTCGAAGCATAAGCAATCACATTCTTCTCTTGCATTAGCACTGCACCCAACCCAGAAATAGGATGCATCACAATAAACAATGAAGTTCTTACCTTCTACCGGCAAGGTGAGGATAGGTGCGGTAGTCAACAAAGTCTTGAGCTTCTGAAAGCTTTCCTCACACTCATCCGACCATACAACTGGAACATTCTGCTTAGTCAAGTTCGTCAATTGAGAGGCAATAGAAGAGAATCCCTTGACAAAGCGGCGGTAGTAGCTAGCTAACCCAACAAAACTCCGTATTTCTGACACATTAGTGGGTCTTACCCAATTCTTCACTGTCTCAATCTTAGAAGGATCCACCATCACTCCATCCTTAGAAACCACGTGCCCCAAGAAGGACACTGCATCTAGCCAAAACTCACACTTAGAGAATTTGGCATAAAGCTTTTTCTCCCTCAACATTTCCAATACAATTCTCAAATGCTCCTCATGTTCCTTCTTGCTTTTAGAGTAAAGCAGTATATCATCAATAAACACGATCACAAAGAGATCCAGATATGGCTTAAAAATCCCATTCATCAAGCTCATGAACGCAGCAGGGGCATTCGTAAGACCAAAGGACATCACCACAAATTCATAATGCCCATACCTAGTCCGAAAAGCGGTCTTTGGCACATCCGTTGCCCGTATTTTCAATTGATGATAACCGGATCTCAAGTCGATCTTCGAGAAGACACAAGCACCTTGTAGTTGATTGAATAAGTCATCAATGCGAGGAAGAGGATATTTGTTCTTAATAGTTACCTTATTCAACTGCCGGTAATCTATGCACATTCGAAAACTCCCATCCTTCTTCTTCACAAACAAAACTGGAGCACCCCAAGGAGATGCACTTGGTCTAATGAAGCCTTTGCTCAACAACTCTTGAAGTTGTGCTTTTAACTCTCTTAACTCCGCGGGAGCCATTCTATAAGGGGGTATAGAAATGGGGCGGGTGCGCGGTTCAAGATCGATACAGAAGTCAATATCCCTATCTGGTGGCATACCAGGAAGATCTGCAGGGAACACATCCAAAAACTCACGGACTACCGAAACCGACTCAATTGAAGGTACTTAGGTAGTGTCATCCTTGAGATGTGCCAAGAAAGCTAAACACCCTTTACTAACCATTTTCTTAGCACGAAGAAAGGACACTATACGAACTGGATTGGAAGTGTAGTCGCCCTCCCACACTAACGGATCTGTCCCAGGCTTGGCTAACGTCACAGTTTTAGCATTACAATCCAAAATCGCAAAATTTGGAGAAAGCCAAGTCATACCCAGAATTACATCGAAGTCACCCATTTCTAAAATAACCAAGTCTACATAAGTGTTGCTCCCCACAAAATTCACCAAAAAGACCTATATACCTTTTCAACTACCACAGACTCACCCACCGGAGTGGAAACACGAATAGGCATATCAAGTAATTCACAATGTAAATTTAAACCATTAGCAAATGATGAAGATACATATGAAAACGTGGAGCCAGGGTCAAATAACACAGATGCCATGCAATCACAAACCAAAAGATTACCTGTGATAACAGCATCAGACGCCTCCGCTTCAGATCTCCCAGGGAAAGCGTAACAATGGGCCCTATCACCCGTCTGTCCATTGCCCCTACCATGTTGTGTCGTAGTGGCTCCAGTTTGCCCATCACCTCTGCCGTTGTGGTGACCACCATTACCTCGACCACCACGTCCTCCAGAAAAACGGCCTCTACCATGACCACCCCTACCTCTAGCTAGTGGGGTTCTGTAACTCTGGTTTGGACAATACCTCTTAATGTGTCCAATCTCCCCACATCCATAACATTCTCTGGGTTCACGTATCGGCCCCTCAGAGAAGTGTTGACCGGTCTGAGGTGGACCCCCAACTACAGTCTGTAGTGAAGACTGAATTGGTCGAACTGAGTAGCCTCCAGAACTCTGTCCTCTAGAGTAGGAACCACTAAACTCACCTCCCTTTCGAAACCTCTTTGATGTCGATGTTGTGGTGAAGTCATCTGGCTTCACTCCTTCCACCTCTATCACAAAGTCTACCACCTCTTGGAAGGATTTCGCCGTAGCCGCTACCTGTAAGGCTGAAATCCGCAACTCTGACCTCAACCCCTTCACGAAACGGCGAATCCGTTCTTGTGGACTGAAACAAAGTTGGGTGGCATATCTGGATAGTGCGCGAAATTTATTCTCGTATGCGTTAACCGTCATTCTACCTTGCTCTAGACTCAAGAACTCATCCCTTTTTCTATCTCTCAAAGTCCTTGGGATATACTTCTCCATAAACAAGCTAGAGAATGATGCCCAAGTCATAGGCGTTGCCTCTGTCGGTTGACACTCAACATGTGACCGCCACCACATTTTGGCGTTCCCTTGAAACTGATAACTCACGAACTCAACACCAAAACGTTCTACTATCCCCATCTTGTGTAGTAGCTCATGACAATCAACCAGAAAATCATAAGCATCTTCAGATTCTGCACCCTTGAAGACTGGAGGTTTCAATTTCAAGAACTTACTGAAAAGTTCGTGCTGATCGTTTGTCATTATCGGTCCAGTAGTCAGACGTGGAAATGTGCCTATCTCCAATGAGGCATCCATGCGGGGAGCCATAGTAGCCGCATATCGTACCTCTGAAGCCGGAGGTGTTGGTGCAGAAACCACTGGAGGTACCTGACCCTGATCAGATAAACCGCTAAGATAGGCCAGAACCTGATTAATCATTTCTGGGGTAGGTTGGGGTGGCAGTTCCTCATTTTGCACTTGCTCATTCTCCCCTTCCTCACCCTCTCTTACTACCTCCTCAGTCGGTGGAGGAGTCACCGCCCTAGCATCAGATGGACTAGGTGCTCGTCCTCTTCCTCTAGACGACGTCCTCCCATGGCCTCTACCACGGCCTCTTGCCACTGTTCTTCCTCGAGCCACAGCCCCAGTGGCTGGCTCAGATGTTTCTTGTCTTGCCGTTGTTGCTGCTGGTGCGGTCGTTGCTCTAGTTCTAACCATCTGCGAAATAGAGTGAAGATGGTCAGATACCAATTTGTATCACCTAGATACCAATTGGACTCAAGTAGTAGCACGAAAGAAAGAATGAAAGAATGGAATTTTCCTAAAGTCTTATAGCCTCTCAAGGAAAAGTAAAGGCGTCCCCCTACCGTTCCTTAAGACTCTACTAGACTCGTTCTTGTGTGATGAGACCAATGAATCTAAGGCTCTGATACCAAGTTTGTCACGACCCAAATCGAGGACGCGACTGGCACCCACATTTACCCTCCTATGTGAGCGAACCAACCAATCTAATCCTTTAACATTTTAATACAATATCAACAAAAGAAATGCGGAAGACTTAAACTCATTAATAAAAACAATTCAAAACTATTATTATTATCCCCAAAATCTGGAAGTCATCATCACAAGAACATCTATTCTCAAATTACTAAACTAAGAATATCTAAGAAAACAAAATAATAGAAAGCTAGTCCATGCCGGAAGTCAAGGCATCAAGACTTGAAGAAGAAGATCCAGTCCAAGCTAGACGCATTAGCTCACCCTGAATTTCCGAAAGTAGTGAAGATTGGCTAGATCTACTGTTGAGTTGAAGCTGACGGAACGTTCGCTGCATTCCACAAATAACAAAGAAGAAAACATAAAGTAGGGGGTCAGTACAACCACAAGTACTGAGTAGATATCATCGGCCAACTCAAAATAGAAAACAATATACATCAAATAATATCATAAATCAACTATAATACTCAACATGTAGCAACAACAAGTACTAACAAGTTCATCCATGAGGACTCAAGCCTCAATATCATACTCATTTGGGAATTAGATTCATTAGATTGAACTCATTAACATATTTCAAGATTCATTATATTTATTCCCCTCGTGTCGGTACGTGACACTCCGCTCCATCTGCTATCCTGGTGTCGGAACGTGACACTCCGATCCTCATTCTATCCTGGTATCGGAACGTGGCACCCGATCCATATACTATCCTGGTGTCGGAACGTGACACTCCGATCCTCATTCTATCCTGGTACCGGAACGTGGCACCCGATCCATATACTATCCTGGTGTCGGAACGTGACACTCCGATCCTCATTCTATCCTGGTACCGGAACGTGGCACCCGATCCATATACTATCCTGGTGTCGGAACGTGACACTCCGATCCTCATTCTATCCTGGTACCGGAACGTGGCACCCGATCCATATACTATCCTGGTGTCAGAACGTGACACTCCGATCCTCATTCTATCCTGGTACCGGAACGTGGCACCCGATCCCCTAATCTCACCACTTTCGTTCATCAAGCCTTATTTTATACCAAGGCATCATCATTAACAAAATAGATTAGGGTTTCTTTCAAGATTTGGGATTCAATAGCTTCATCATGCTTATTTATTCACAATTTCATATTCATATTCATGCAAGCATACAATTAAGCATATAGAAGGGTTTACAATACTATCAATACATATCATTCACTATTAAGAGTTCACTACGAATATCGTAAAAACCATAACCTACCTCCACCGAAGACTAGTGATCAAGCAAGAAATCCCCAAGCTCGTTCTTCTTCTTCCTCGTTCGACTCTCTCTCTCTTTCCCTTTCTTGTTCTTTCTCTTTTTCTTATTCAAACCCTCTTTCTTTTACCCTAATTAACATATAATTAAGTGTAAAAGATGGCAAGAATACCCCACTAATTAACCCAAAGTTACCTCTTTTATCCCTCAAGAATTTGAGTTATTAATATTAACCCCCTAACTTTATAATTAAGGAAAGAATAGTCCAAAGCGTCCCTTAAAACGTGTAAAGAAATCCGATTCTGCCTGGGATTTGCGCAACCTGTGACGGCCCGTCGTGCCTGTGACGGTCCGTCACACAGGTCGTCGCAGCCTCTTAGAACTCAAGTGGACTGTGACGGTCCGTCACACCTGTGACGGTCCGTCCTGCACTTCCGTCATGACGGTCAGAGACTCGTTTCCCCTACCAAATTCTCAAGAGTTGAAGTGTTTTGCTACGGGAGCTCACGACGGTTCGTCGTGGATGTGACGGCACGTCCTGCAGGTCCGTCAGAGATTACAGAGAGTCGATTTTAATACCCAAATTTCAGAATTCTAAGTGTTCTGGGACGAGACACCCTCGACGGTCCGTCGTGCCCATGACGGCCCGTCGTGGTGACCGTTGTCTCAGCCAGTTTTTCCAGAAATAAAATCTGCTGCTCAAAACGACTAAACATGTCGTTACATTATTATTATTATTATTATTATTATTATATTATTATTATTATTATTATTATTATTATTATTATTATAATGTGGAATATGATTTTCATCAAGCCTTCAAAATAATGAATTTTTTTACCTAATATCACATCTAAAGAATATTAAATTACATTAAACAAATTCATAATAATAAGCTTCACAAATTCAAATTATGTCAAATAAAAATAACATCAATTTTTGTATAATAACTTCAAATTCAATTTTAAATCCATTTAAATCCACATCAAAATAAATACAAAAAAATAAAATTCGATAGCTTGCATTTGTTTGGTGACTTAAGTTGTTGTCATCTAATCTTTTTGTTCAAAGTAAAATAAGTTATATCTCCTCATCAGGTTGAAACAATGAAAATATCGTACATAATACGTAAACATATATTGATACATATATATTCATACATCTTGATGATAAAAAGTTAATTCATTTCAATAAATAAATAAATATAGAGCTTTGATCTGACAACAAATCATAAGATTATGTACTTGATGCTCTCTCATACACCCTAATAATGTGAATAACAACAACTTCATGATTATTCCTAGCACAAACTAAATTCTTATTTTTCAAAATCATATAAAGATGCTCATTCTATTTAACATGTTGGTTCTAATATTTCACATTTTTGATAATTTTTAAATTAAACTTTCTTCCTTGACCTTATGTTTTTTATTTCATCTAGCAAAAAAATAATTATAACTTCAACAATTTATCGTATTGAGTAAGTTGTATTGATGTAGATCACAATCTAATATGGAAAATCGTATTTTAATTTGTTATAGTCAAATCCAATCAAGAATAAGATGAGTACACGATCCTTAACTAAACAAAACAAAATTGAGGCTTACCATAAATCAATCAAAGATTAGATAAGTATGACTTTACAACGTGGTGAGAATTTGAACAAATCATGCAAATATGTAAACATATTATATATAAAGTTTTAGAACTTGCAAAATACAAAATACCTACAAACTAAATAATAATATAAATTTTAAAATTCTAATATGAATCATCAAACTCACCTAACAGAAAATTACCTTTATATTCCAAATAATTATCAATTCACGCACATTAAAAAAAAAAATTAAAGAAGAGTGAGAGGCAAAGGGAAAAAGGAGAGGGGTGGGATTTGGGAAGGAGGGGTGGTTATTACATATTTCATTGGATTTGAAAGGTTTTAGGTGGAATTAATTATATTCTTTTGGCTTTTTAAATATTTTGAAAGGAGAGGCATTAAAATTTGGTTGAGTTGGGTCCAAATAAAATATAAATGATTTTTTGCTAGTGCATAAAACAAGCTTTATTTTAAATTTTTATTAATTTGCAATAACTGATAATTAAAATGATTCACCTAAAAAATTCAACTGTACGTAAAAGCTTAAATAAATTTAAAATACAAACAAAATAAATATAAATGCATATGACTAGTGATTTCGCATTCGAGTTTATATATATATATATATATATATATATATATATATATATATATATATATATATATATATATATACACACACACTTTTCTTAGATTTAATAGTTAAATTTTTTTGAGCTTTTGTATTATGAGATAGCCAAAATCACTAAATTATACAAATTAAAGTATTACTCCTCCTGTCCCAATTTATTTAACTTATTTTTCTTTTTAGTTTGTTCAAAAAAGAACGACACATTTCTATATTAAACAACAATTTAACTATGAAATGTCTATTTTACTCTTAATGAAATGATTTACAGCCACACAAAATTTATATCATTCATTTTGGACCACAAATTTTAAAAGTCTTCCTTTTGTGAAAACTACGTGCTGAGTCAAACTACCTCACATAAAATAAGAAGGAGGGAGTACTATATAAGATAAAATGTTGAAGTGAAATTTCATCTACAAAGTAAGTCTTCCTTTTTAAATATTTAATAATTTTGTTGGGGTCGAAAATCGCCACAAACAATATTAAATTGTGACGATTTTCTAACATCCTTAATAAAATCACCACAAAGAGTTTTATATTGTCAGGTCAAAATAAAACGTCACAAAATAAATTATAAATGAGACTTCTAGTTTGATGTTCTTGAGCTACTATTAACACAAAAATTTAGATTTTTTTTTTTACCTTCACACTTCTATTATATCTATGAAAGCTTTGAGTTTTTAAACTTGATTTTGCTAATGTTATTATTTCTATATGACTGTTTGATATTAATTTTGGTGGAGGATTGACTTACCTATCAATGGGATTGTGCAAGTGCCATCATGGCTTAGATATAGAGTCATCACAGTTCTTATTTGTGAAAAAGGAATCATTCTTCTCTAGTAATTCTCATCTCATATATAAAAACTTACTTCAATCGGTATATCATTGTCAATCTTTAACGAAAATTTTTATAATTAATAAGAAGTACTCATATTTTTCTACGCCATGCTTGATGTAAACTTATCATAAACTTTTTTATCTATCGTAATATTGAAATATGATGCAATTTTTTTTTCTAAGGATATGCTAACGTCTTTTGTAATAAAGCATATTTTCTAAAAAACATTTTCTACCAAATATGCCCATGTAAAATGTTAATTATTGTGTTTTCTACCTCCCAAAAAAATCATGGAATATGACCTGTCAATTTCAATTTGAAAATTAACAAATTTTCATCCTTTTTAGGAAAAAAAATAATAATTTCCTTAAAATCATATTACAGTAATCAAATTATTTAAAATTTGGAACCTAAACTATGAAAGTTCTTGATTTGACTATATTGACAATTCATGTTTGTCACCTATAAAAGTCACACATCTCTTCAAGTTTTATATATTCTACTCCAAAAGAAAGTACTTTTTTTTTGTTTGAGCATCAAATATGGCTACAAAAAGGTTGAGAGATACTGCGAACTACAATGAAAATGTGAGAAATTCCATCTTAGATAAAAGAGTAACAAGTTTGTTGAAGAAAGCAGAAGAGCTATCTATTGTGTGTGACGTAGAAGTTGCCATAATTATTTTTAGGCCAGGAAAAATCCAACCCATTACTTGGAAATCCCCAAGTCTGGCTCAGGATGTCTTGACGAGGTATTTAAGTTTTATTGAATTCAAAAGGCTGTCAAAGTTGGTCACACATGAAGACTATCTTCAAAAGAAAGTTGATAAGAAAGAAGAACAAATTAGCAAATTAGAGAAAATGAATGAGGCGAAGGAAATGGAAATTCTCTTCAACCAACTAGTGGAGGGAAAATGTATTGATGAACTTGATGCTAGAGAAATGAAAGGTTTGTTAAAGGTGTTTGCTGCAAAAATGGCTAAACTTGATGAAAGAAAGAAAGAACTTAACCAGGCTCCAAATCCTCCATCCAACAAAGAAAACATTACTTTATCAGGAAGTCCAATGGAAGAGCCATTCAATGACCCGTGGTTTATTCAGACTATAGCTACATTAGGGGATGGAAGTGGTATAGAGTTTGCACCAAAAGAAGGCAATGGCGTCAATGTTGAAGATGATGGACATTCCAAAGACCTCGATTGAGAATGTAATAATTATAATGTTCCATCATTGTTTCTTCGTGTTCTTTTTCATAGTGTGTGTCGTAATTTGTTGCATTTTTCTTTCCATTTCATGTTATTGTACTTTTTATTTCAATCATTTATGAATGTTATTTTATTTTGTTGGAAAAATGAACTCACATTGTTCGATTAATAAGTTATTTTTATCAAAATTTTGGACTAAGTTGAATCTTTATTTTTAGCTGTACATATTTTATTCTCTTAAGTTTACCTATGTTATTTGATACAAAAGATACTTCACGTGTGTTAACATTTAGAATTTCTACCCTATATATTGTATCCTATTCATATCCATCAAAGAAAAGTCTCAAACTTTATACACTTCCCAAAATCACAAATTTTATATATAGTATATAATCACTGCATACCTGATGAATAATCGATATATAATTATTATATCTTAATTTACAATCTATAAGTATTTATCATCCCTTAACTATTCTAAAATTTTCCTTTTTTCTTAGCTTTTCAAATAAATAAATAAATTGGATTTTAGATTTTTGTGGGAAAGGAATTGTGATTGGAAAAAGATAAGGATTGACTATGAAGCGATATGAAGGGTCTGGGATTTCCATGAAGGATTTCTTCAATTTCGAGTGATATTTATGTTTCAACTCAATTGGTATGGTGGAGAAAAGACTTAGCACATTATTTGATGATTGACTGAAAGTGTATTTTTAGGATGATAGTATTTTATATATATACCTAGTAACTTTATTGTGTCAACCAACCATTTGTGTTATTAATAGTAATCGACAACCATTACAAAAAATGCTTAATTTATGGGGGTTATTTTGTTAATTTATGGTGATTTAAGGATTTCAATAATTAACATGTGGTGGTTTCTAAAATCACTACAATTACCCTTGCCACGAGCATAATTACAGTGGTTTTAGTAACCTCCACGATACTCTCCGCAAATAGACTTTTAAATTTCTGGAGGTTTTTAAATATAATTTTGTGACATCTTAAACCTTCAAAATATGATTTTAATATTTTAAAAATTAGTTTTGTGTGGATTTAAAATATTCATGGTATGTGATTAATATTTAATACGTAATATTGTTTATGTAGTCTTACAAAATTATTAGGGATAATGCCCAAGTACTCAGCCTATGCCCGAAATCTCAGAGACACACTTATACTACACTAAGGTCCTATTACCCCCCTGAACTTATTTTATTAATAATTTTTTACCCCTTTTCGACCTACGTGGCACTATATTGTGGGCCCAACGATTGTTGACTTTTTTTTTTCAAACTAGTGCCACGTAGGCTAAAAAGGGTAGAAAATTACTTATAAAATAAGTTCAGGGGGGTAATAGGATCTTAGTATAGTATAAGTGTGTCTCTGAGATTTCGGGCATAGGTTGAGGGGTACTTGTGCATTATCCCAAATTATTATTATTATTATTATTTTAATAATAAATGTGAAATTGAATTCTCATCGAGCCTTCAAAATAATGAATAATTTTGTTGAATAACACATTAAAAGCAAATCAAATTACATTAAACAAATTTGTAATAATAAGCTTCACAATTCAAATTATGTCAAATAAAAATAACACAAAGTTTTGTATAATAACTTCAACAATCAATTTTAAATCCTTTAAAATCCACATCAAAATATATACTAAAAAAAATTGATAGCTTATCTTTATTTGGTGATTTAAGTTGTTGTCATTCAATATTTTTATTCAAAGTAAAATACGCTCAATCTCCTTATCAAACTCAAACAACGAAAATATATATATATATATATATATATATATATATATATATATATATTATATATATATATATTATATATATATATATATATATATAATATATATATATTGATATTCAATTGCTGAAAATATTTTTTCCTAACTTTTTGTTGAGTTTTAGGTATTTACAAATGTATATATTGATATTCAATTGTTGGCAAATACGGGTACTAGAACAAAGGTAGAGGCATTTTGAAGGAATTGTTTTTTCATCATATGAAGAGATTGTCTTACACAAGTGCAAATAAGATTAGATTTATTGTGCACATGAAATACTTTTTTTATAAAACTGAGATGATATGAGGTAAAAATAATTTCATAGTCTCTATTTAATTTTTTATGAATATTTCATTTCTACAAATAAACTATTGTTTTGTGTAAGAAATGTGATGAACATATCTTTTGATATCTACATTTCTTTTTAACGAACAAAATTTTTGCATACGTAAACTGAAAAGTTCATGATTATCGTGATCACATTCATTATTCCAATTTGAATCTCCATGTAATTGTTATTTCAGCATTACGATTGCCCCTTGTTTTTTCATCTCCATATTATTTTTATTTTTTGATGAAAATGTTTGAGTTCTACCATGAACTTATTATTTCTTATTTGCCTTTTTCTTTTCATTTATCAAGTATGCTTCTTTTTAATTTCTCTAACTCTATAAATATAGGTAGTATGAATACTCTTTGCAAAAATAAATAAATATTGTTTACAAAAACAATGACATGCACTTTTTATTTATTGACATATAATTCGCTTCCTTTTAGGTCAAGTTATTGTTAAATTTTATTTTAGAATTGTATTTTTTCTAATTTAGGAATCTCTTAATATACTTTCTAATTAGTACTCTCTCTGTCCCTTTTTACTTGTCTACTTTTGAATTGACACACCTATTAAGAAAATAATTAATGAAGTAGCGAGTTTACCATTTTACCGCTATTAATTATGAAGTGGGTGAAAAATTTTACTTTTTTCAAAGTAATTAGTCATTTAATTGTGGGTATAATAGGTAAAAAAAATTTGTTCTTTCTTAATTTGTCAAAATGAACAAGTAATTAGGGATAACTATAACAAAAATTGGATAAGTAATTAGGGACGGAGATAGTACTTATATTTGGATAATTAATACTACAAAATAGTAAATATGTAAAAATAAAAGGCTATAGAATTTATATAATCTCAAAAGTATCCAATTATTGATATATGTTGTAATCACTACTAATAGTGGCATAGCATTATTTTCATATTATATCATCTATTATTAAAGGGATAATGCCCAAGTACCCCCTCAACCTATGCCCCGAATCTCATAGACACACTTATACTATACTATGGTTCTATTACCCCCCTTAACTTATTTTATTAATAATTTTTTACCCCTTTTTAGCTTACGTGGCACTATCTTGTGGGCCCAACGATGGTTGACTTTTTTTTTCGAACTAGTGCCACGTAGGCTAAAAAGGGGTAGAAAATTACATATAAAATAAGTTCAGGGGGTAATAGGACCTTAGTATAGTATAAGTGTGTCTCTGGGATTTCGGGCATAGGTTGAGGGGGTACTTGGGTATTTTCCCATTATTAAAATTGAAAAACTTTAATTTTAAAAGTTGAATTATTATTTTGCTTCTTTAATTTATAAAGTTAGATTATCATTTTGTCTCTCCGTTAAATTAATTAAACGATAATATTTTAAATAAATAATGTCATGATTAGACGTCCAAAAACTTCACTTTGATTCTATAATCTTATTAATTATTAACTGAGATAGTAAAACAATGATTATTAACATATCAAAACCTTCACTGCTAATAATATTTACTATTTAGCGCCTTCAAATCTAAATCAGTTACAAAAATTATTTACAATGTCCCATGTATACTATCATTAAATGATTTATTTGCTCTATTCAATATTTGTGTGACACTTAATGGAAATACCTCTATGTCTCAAAATATTAATTTATCAAGTTAAATTTTTTCTTTTTTTAAAAAAATAATAATTCGGGAATGTTATAAAATCAAGCTCATAAGAATATAATCATAAAGAGAAGAAGACAAGATAAGTAGATAGAAGAAGAGGAATTTTCTTCATATTCAAGTGTATACAATGGTGAATGATATCTCTATTTATAGTGTTGAGATATCATAGTCAAAGGTCACCTTGGAATTATACATAGTTATCATCAAGGTTCATGTCACCTTGAAATCTTATCATATTGGAAACACTAATACATGAATCCAATTAATTGTTGGATAACTCTAATGGATCATCCACATAACAGAATAGATTTATAACACTCCCCCTTGGATGTCCATAGATAATGTGCCTCGTTAAAACCTTACTAGGAAAAATCCCATGGAAAAAAATTCTAGTGAAGGAAAAAGAGTACACATATCTTTTGATACGCACTATTTGTTGCCTCATTAAAAACCTTGCCAGGAAAACCCAGTGGGAAAAAGCCTCACTCAAGGTAAAAAGAGTGCAACGCGTATTATACTTTCCCTGATTAAAACTTCACTTAATTTCATGTGATGATGTCTCCAATCTTCGTACATTGTGGTTGATATATTCTTTTTTTTTCAAAGAAAAACCACACATTTCCTGAATATGGTGTGTCATTTATCTCAACCAGACGCACTTTCGACTTGCTTCATGGAGGACTTTTATTTCTGCATAGCATCATTTGCTTCATTGATCGCTAGGATATTATTGTGCCTCCACATGCAAACACATAGCGTGCTTGAGATAGATATTTATGCGGATCAGATAAATATTCTGCATCTGCGTAACCAATCAATTTTGTCTTGGATTCCTCGGGATAGAATAAACCCATAACTATGGTCCTTCGAAGATATTCAGTCATGTGCTAAACATTATAGGGAGAAACTGAATCTTGCTAGTAAATTTACTGCAAAATAAATATTTGGTCAAATATTGTTAGTAAGATGCACTAGTGCCCTGATTGCACCAAGATAGAGTTTCATCATCAAGAAACTCTTCATCCTTTTGAGATCAAACTGAATCATCATTTATGTCTAGTGATCTCATAATCATTGGGGTACTCAATGAATGCGATTTGTCCATATAAAATTGCATCAAAACTTTTCAGTGTATGTGCACTTTTAGACAAATATTTCATTTGTCAAATTATCAATCTGCAGGTCAAGACAAAATTTTGTCTTATCAAGACCTTTTCATAAAAATACAAGGACAATTAGGGTCATTCTTTTGTACCCTTTTTCTTCCTTGACTATTTCAATCCATATAAGGATTCTTGAAGCTTTATTGGAAAAGTTTCTTTCAAACTCTTACATGCTTCAGACACCTCGATTGTTTCAAGGATTTTCATATACCCTTCATTATCTAGCTAGACATTACAATTATTCAATACATGCATTCAAGTTTTCGTAAGTTGCCAGATCAAAACAAACCTCATTGCATCCACCAAAGGAGAAAACATCTCCAATAATGTCAGGATTTTTGCGATAAATCTTTATGCCCTAAGGCACAAACCGTATTTGATATCTTACGGTTATACTATCGCATAATAATTTATTTGTACCCCACTGACATTATACCTTGATTTATGGACTATTAGTCCAAAATGTCACTTTTTTAAGTGAAACAAAATATACTTGAATTGTGCATTACTTGGCCAACCATTTATCTGTCCACACTATATGACAGATTTGAATTCAAGATCCTCGTCACAATTTATATCATTGAGCGCTACCTTATATCAAGGATACCGTCGACAGTTATTTTATATCGATTCCAACAAGACATAACTTATCGAGATCTCTTCATTTTTCATTATTTCAGGTACCTGGACCTTTTTCAAGATTTTATGAAGTGTTATGTCAATGTGCTCCTTTATAGCACTTGTCTCATTATCATGACCATATTGATCATTTGCTCCTTCCTTCTTCAAGGAATTTTATATTTGGAATCGATTGGTCTATTACGCTTTCGGCGTATCATAGACTCTGTACTTCAAGGACTTCACATTGAAGCATTTGCAGCTGAATTATATCATAGGGTCAGTGCATTCATCTGGCAACTAATTTGCAACATTATGCAACCGAATTATCTCTTGAACTTTAAGTTGACATATTTATTTAACGAGGATCTAGATAATTCATAATTAACCTCACACATAATTTTCAGCTGTCAATCATATCTCCCCCTAATGTTAGAAAATCTAACATTCATTCAAACATTATTTGGAAGTTCATCTTTATGAGTGGTGGAGCAATTAAAATCATAACCTCACATTCAACATTTTAGATGAAAATTATATGGTTCCTGACTCTGAACCAATTTTAATGGGGAAACCTTGTTGGTTTGATGCATACATGTGTTGCTACATGTTAAATAAAATTATCTCATACCAAATCTTATTTGGGAGTTTTGTTCTCATAACCATGATTTAGCTATAATTGGAGGCATACAATTTCTGCTTAATCAACCAGCATTATCAATATAATTTCATAGTTTGGAACTGTGCTCTTAATTTTAACAATTCGAGCAAACAACCTTACAAAAACCAATTTGTAAGTTGACAACAAAATACATGTGACCACCGCATAGATGCATCAATCATATAGTTGCAAATGATCCACATGACAGGTGAACGGGCCCATATTCACCCTTTTATATGTTCCAAAAATTTTAGGGGATTACAATCCCAACCTTAGCTCGTACAATGATCATTTTATCAAGAGAACAAGCAACACAAGAGAATTCTTGAAGAATCTTTATTTCTTCATCATATAAATCACCTGAATTCTCAATCACGTTTGCATCACATTTAATCGGAATGTCAACCAGTCATGCCAACTAATCTTTATTTTAGTACACTTATAATTTACTTTTACATGTGATTTCATCAGCATGCACATGTTTGTATGGAACAAACAAGAGAAAAAGTGGGTAATCTTTTACATAAATATTTATAACTCTCTTCGGTTGTAGTGATTTATAGTCTCAATATTTATTTTCAATTCATCCGAAACTTAAAAAAGTTTCTTTTGAGACTTATTACAACCCCAATATTATTCCTCTGATAATAGCACAACTCGTCAGAGCTTGCAATTAATTTGGTGTACTATCACATATTGCATGACACCATCCATATGGTGAGTATCTCCTTCAAGGAGGAAATTATATTATTATTGTCATGGTCAAAATCATTACGAGCAAGACGTCTTTCTTGCTTTACTTTTGTTGTACCATAGGTACACAACCAATGACAAATTTGTATTGCCACACAATAATGACCACAACCCTTATAGGCAAGAACTATTTCTTTCTTTTGCCCTTTCGCTAGTTCATACCATAGTGACGTATAAAACGTACAATACAATTAGCCATTTCTGCCAAATAAAATTTATTTCCTCTCAAATCTCCCATAGAGATGAGAAGTGACGTGTATCATTTTTTTCTCAAACCTTCCATAGAGGTGAGTTGTGGCATATATCCAACCCATAATGATTTTATCACATCTGGACTCATTCTCTTATAGAATAGTCGAGCATTTACGATACTCATCACAAGTCACATTCTTTTCAAGGAATGGACTAATTATTTATATGTACTTCATAAATTTGCATTATAAGCATATTGTAATGGCTTTAAAATTCATCATATTTCCATGACACACCTCAACATCACTTTGAAAGATTAAGTGTACCATCACTTTATCTTCTTGTATCATGATAGAGGATTTATAAACTTGTCAAATTATTGGGTTGACAACATTCACAAGTCTAATGACCTTTCATACCATTTTGATAATAAAAATTGCCTTCACATTTTGAAGGACTATTTGAAGAACTTATAGTGTTCTTCCTTTTATCATTACCACAATGATGCTATTACAATTCTGTCCTTCCACGCCCTTATTCATATCATTTATTATTTGTCATCTTTCAGACTAATCATTCACTGCTACCACATTCATTTGATTGAATGGAGCAAGTCAACAGGCGGATTTCAGAGTTATCACATGTTGCTACTGTTTTATTTTAAAAACACTACTATTTTTATGTTTAAAAATGGGAGAAATTGACTATGTTTCGAAAAATCAATTAATCTTATTATTTAAGAAAAATCAACTTTCCAAATCACGGAGTCGCCACTTGATTTTTGATAAAATCAAGAAAAATTTCAAAAGATTTAAAAACAGATAAAATCAATTGAAAAAGGTTCGAAGTTCAATGTACATCCCGAGAAGGTGTTAGGCCCTCGAAATGTCCGCTAACTTGCGGTTGACCGGCGATTTGACTAAATGAATTTTTTAAAATTTAATTTTTTACTTAAGTAAAGAGAAAATTTATTTTAATATTTTTTTATTTCATTTTTTTTTAATTTCTAAAGGGAGATATTTAGAGGGAATTAATTTAAGGAAAACTAAATGGTGATAAAAGTAAATAAAATAAGTAAATAAAATAGTAAAATTTAAAATAATGAAAAATGGCTACCCTTTAGGAGATTATTAAAATTCTACCAAAATACTAATTAATTCAAACAAACAATAAAGAAAGAGGAAAATATTTGAACTTGGGCTTAATTGCCCAAATTCATTCATTTGGGCTTTGGCCCACCTGTTTTAAACTAATTTCAAAATTTGGGCCCTTTTCAACAATTCAAATCCTGCAAAACAAATTGTCCTTTGGGCCTATAAAAAATCTTTGCTGAAAAGGGTCCTGCCCATTTCCTGTAAGAAACCAGAAATATATACAAGATGTATACGACTGTATACGGCGTATATCCAAGCCATTTTTGGACTTTTGAACCCTGCATTTTATCTGAAGTTGACATCCCTATACGTTAACCTGCAATTCACATTTTGTTTTACACATATTCATAATATATTGCGTCTGTATATCAGTGTATACAGAATATATATAAGCCTATTTTTCAACTTTTAAAGGCTGAAAGTCCCTTTTTAGCAGAGTATTTTCATTGCTATCAACCCAGGCTTCAAATATGGCCTCCTGTACGTCTTTTGCTCTGTATATTAGTGTATACAATATGTATACAAAAGGTATACAACTGCTCAAAATCTGCGGATTTGATTTTTTCAGCACTGAAGTTGCTGGTTTCGCAACCTGTACGCCAGTTTTGAGGAATCTACGACTCGAGGAGGATGTTTTGAGCCTTTATGGCTCAGCGAGGAATGCGAGAATGGAATCCAAAGTGGACTCGAATCGATGTCACACAAGAAAACAAAACAAAACAAAAATTAGCAAAGGTTGAATGACAACATCTAAAAAGAAGAAAGAAAAAAAAATTTCACCTCCCTCGGGGAAGCGAGCTGGAGACGAAACGAGCAGGGGAGGCAGCGAACACCCAAGCTTGATGTTAAACTCGGACACCTACATATATCCTATATATGTGTATTTTATGCTATCAATATTTCTTGCACAAAATTTCTAAGAAAAACGATGAAATTTTCAAAAAAAAAACCCTCCTCTCACTTGATTTTTGATTAAAAAAAAGGCCCCCCAAATTTTCTCACAACCAACCCCTTTAACAATGATGAAGATGAGGATATTTATAAGCCAAATTATGGCCAAAAGAGGGGGAAATTTGTTTAAATTTTGAATTTCAAATTTGAATTATAAGGTTGGAGGGAAGGGGAAAAAAGGGAATTGGGTTGGGAAGAGAGTGAAATAAAGAAAAATGGGCCCGAGGCGGGTGGATTTTGAGTTGGGCTGGCTGGAATTGCTGGAAATTTATTAGGCTTGGGGTTTGAGAACAGTGTTGGGCTGGAAAGGGAATAGAAAGGAATGGGCTGGAAGGGAATAAAAGGGAATTTGTGTAAATGGCCCAAAAATGGTTTGTCCAAATTGGTTTAAGGATTTCACTAATAACTAAATAATCGGAATCAATATAAATTAATTAATGAGCTTCTTAATCTTAACAAAATAAAATAATTATTTTAATTGTAAAATAATTACATAAGTTATTTTTAAACCACACTAGTTGTCTAAATATTTTACTAAAACTAAAACCTTTTTTTTTAGTTGATTTTTGAATAATCATAAAATATATTGATTATATACATAATCATGTAAAATATATATATTATCTAAAAATTATAAGAAAATGGCAAAGTATCCAAAAATAACGCAAAATCATATATTATTATTTTTATTTGCAAAACTTATAAAACTAATTATTTTAAATTGTTTGGAAATTTAAGAAGCTCGAGAACTAATTTATACCGGGGAGGGTCGATGTCACGACCCAAATCGAGCCACGAGTGGCACCCACACTTACTCTCCTATGTGAGCGAACCAACCAATACAAAACCCAACATTTCAATATAATATCAACAGAAAGTAATGCGGAAGACTCAAATCTCATTAATGAACATCGATTAAATAACTTCTAAAACTCAATACTTATTATTATCCCCGAAAATCTAGAAGTCATCATCACAAGAACATCTATCCTCAAATTACTAACTCTAAGAGTATCTAGGAAGCTAAGATAAATAAAAGCTAGTGCATGCTGGAACTTCAAGGCATCAAGACATGAAAAAGAAGATCCAGTCCAAGCTAGAGGCATTAGCTCACCCTGAAATCCGGTGTAATGAAGACTGGCTAGAGTTGCGGTTGAGTTGAAGACGACGGTACGTTTGCTGCACTCCACCAATAACAAAGAAAGAAACATACAAGTAGGGGTCAGTACAAAACACAATTACTGAGTAGGTATCATCGGCCAACTCAAAATAGAAAACAGTATATATCAGATAATATCATAAAACCAACTACAATACTCAAAAGATAGCAACATCAAGTTCTGTAATCATAAATAAGTAACGCCAAGTACCACCCATGAGGACTCAAGCCTCAATACCATACTCATTTGGGAAATAAATTCATTAAATTGAGTATATTAACATCTTTCAAGATTCATTATCTTTATTTCTCTCGTGTCGGTACGTGACACTCCGCTCCATATACTATCCTGGTGTCGGAATGTGACACTCCGATCCTCATATACTATCCTGGTGTCGGAACGTGACACCCGATCCATATACTATCCTGGTGCCGGAACGTGACACTCCGATCCTCATATACTATCCTGGTGTCGAAACGTGACACCCGATCCATATACTATCCTGGTGTCGAAACGTGACACTCCGATCCTCATATACTATCCTGGTGCCGGAACGTGACACCCGATCCTCTATTAATATCCTAGTGTCAGAACGTGACACCCGATCCCCTAATCTCACTACTTTCGTTCATCAAGCCTTCTTTTATACCAAGGCATCATCATTAACAAAGTAGATTAGGGTTTTTCAAGATTTAGGATTCAATAGATTCATCATGCTTATTTTATCACAATTATATAATCACATTCATGCAAGCATACAATTAAGCATATAGAAGGGTTTACAATACTACCCAATACATATCATTAACTATTAAGAGTTTACTACGAATAGCATAAACCATAACCTACCTCTACCGAAGAATTCGCGATCAAGAAATCTACTTTTCCAAAGCTTTGCTCTCCTCTTCGTTTCTCCTCTCTCTCGTTCGTTCCCTCTCTCTGTTCTTTCTATTTTTCTTATTCAAACCCTTTTTCTTTTACCCTAATTAGCACATAATTAAGTATAAAAGATGACAAAGTAACCCACTAATTAATTCAAGGTTGTCTCCTTTAACCCCCAAGTAATTGAATTATTAATATTAAACCACTAACTTTATAATTATAAGCATGAATAGTCCAAAACGCCCCTTAAAATATTTAACAGAAATCCGACCCAGTCAGGGTTTACGCAGCCTGTGACGGCCCGTCGTGCCTGCGACGGTCCGTCCTGCTGCTTCCGTCACGGAGTTCAGAGACTAAATTTCACTAAGGGTCTGTGATGGCCCGTCGTGCCTGTGACGGTCCGTCCTGCCATTTCGTCGCGAAGTTCAGAGAGTCGATTTCAGTACCCAAATTTCAGAATTCTAAGTGTTTTGGAACAAGACCCCCTCGACGGTCCGTCGTGTCCATGACGGTCCGTCGTGGGATCCGTCGACTCAGCCAGTTTTTCCAGAAATAAAATCTGCTGCTCAAAACGACTAAACAGGTTGTTACAGTCGAAATTGGGTGTCAATAGCTACCACATTCTTTTCAAGGAATGGAGAAAATTCAATATGATGAATTTCAAGACATTTCATCAAAAATATATTATTTTTCTTAATCATCATTTTATCATCGCTATGGTGCATTGACTCAAACTCAATGTCTTACCCATATAAGGCGTGTTACGCCATAATTCTATGGGACTTGAACCCAATCACGGTGCATCAAAACTCTAATTGATGTCTTACCCTTTTGATGCGATAGAACTTGAATCTATCGTCTTATCCTCAAATATTTTTCATTATGGTGCATCCAGAATTTAATTGATGTCTTACCCTTTTGGTGGGATGAAACTTGAATCCATCGTCTTACCCTTAACCAACGGCATAATAAATCGAAGTACAACATGATTTATTCTTTGAGTCTTTCAAAACAATCAAAATAATATTCAAACTCAAGGTAACAAAATTTTATACCTTCTTCCATTTAAGAAGTTTTGTATAGCATGTCATATTCAACCAACAGTAGTATATGTCTTTGGTTCCTGATAATTGTTAGTGACTGAATACTAGTTTATTCTAAATCATAAAATGTATTTTAGAAAATACATACCTGATTTTATGCATATAATACTTTGATCTTCATAACGAGATCAACCAAAACATGAGCTAAAGAAACACAAGAACTCACTCTCAATTAGGTAGAGACTCGTGCTGATAACGTGTTATAAAATCAAGCTCATAAGAATATAATCATAAAGAGAAGAAGACAAGATAAGTAGATAGAAGAAGAGGAATTTTCTTCATATTCAAGTCTACACAATGGTGAATGATATCTCTATTTATAGTGTTGAGATATCATAGTCAAAGGTCACCTTGGAATTATACATAGTTATCATCAAGGTTCATGTCACCTTGAAATCTTATCATATTGGAAACACTAATACATGAATCCAATTAATTGTTGGATAACTCTAATGGATCATCCACATAACACAATAGATTTATAATAGAGAAGTTATCCCATTATTTGAAGGGATATTTTGTAATATTTAATGTGTACATTAAATGGAATGCCAAAGAAATTAAATGTATGTTAATTAATTTAGAGTAAATTTTAAGAATAGCAAACATAAAAATGATATGATTTGTATAAATTGTAGGCATTTCATTCACATGCATCTAATTTGTAGAGTTAGCAACAATTTGTATAAATCATACGTCTGTGTTTATGAAAATTGAGTTTGTATATGAATATGTTATTTGTGTTAGGATAGAGTGGCGAGCAAGGAGAGAGAGGAGAGATACGAGCAGAAGAGCGCAAAGAGTGGAGTGCGGTTGTTGTTATATATATATATATATATATATATATATATATATATATATATATATTATATATATATATAATATATATATATATATATATATATATATATATATATATATATATATCTAGGATTGTATTTGTATATATGCATAAAATTTGAATTTGTTTCAATTAAATCGAGTTAATATTTAATTTAATCAAGTTAAAAACATTTATATTTGTATATCAAATCTGTCTCGCTTTATACAAATAGAAAATGTATATTGTATTTGTGTAATTTGTGTTTGTATAAATCGAGAGATACATATATAGAGAGGAAGGCAAAGGAGAAAAATTACAATATATACAATTTGTGTGATATTTTTATTCAAATTATATAAATCTTAATCAATATTGAAAAAAATACAACGTATAATATTTTATGCATAGTTTTTTCAATTTGTGTATTTCAATATTATAATATTAAGTTAATTTAATCCAATTTAATTTTGTTTAGTTAGTCAAATTAATTATTGATAAGCCAATATTGTCACATTATTTGGAACTTCAGATAATACATTTTTCCCTTTTAATTCAAGGTGTTAAATAGCAACATGAATAAAAATATTCATATAAAGAATATAAATGTTTGATATATATGTAGCTAAATCATATGACATATGTGTTTTAAATTATTTTCCGACAATATAATTGGTTTTAGTCTTCTCTTTTGCATGTTCTACTCATTGCAAATATTTATTTTTATTATTATGTTTTCCTTTTACTCATTGCCTATATATATAAGTTTAAAAGCATGAACTCCTAACTTGAATGTTAATTATTATAATATCCCTAACTTATTTTGTAATTTTTTCGATGAGTTGTGCCTTTTCTGATGAGTTGTCACTTTTTTTAAAGAGTTGTGATTTTTCGATGAGATGTGAATTTTTCAAAGAGTTGCGATTTTTCCAAAGAAATGTGACGTTTTCAAAGAATTGTGACTTTTTCAAAGGGTTGTTACATCTAGAAAAGGTCATGAGTTTTCAGATAAGACAAAAAAACACTTGTTCATACTATTCTTTGTTGACTATAAATAGAGAGGTTTCCTCTAATTTTTATTCATTAAAAAAGACTAATTTCCTATGAATAGTCACAACAATTTCTACCTTCGTGTTTCTTCAGTCATAAATCACAATCATTCACTAATAAATTCTTGGAGATCTCTTTTTTTGTGACAATTTTCATAAATGATTCTTGCGCAATCCATTTATATGTTTCTCCGAAGTTCTTAGCATTGAAATTTAGGTATTGACTTTCTATTAAAGAAGAAAAGAAGAGAACAAAGAAATATGCAACTATTTATGAACATTGCTTAACACAGAAATCTTTTATATATAGTGAGATTTTTTATTTATTTTTCTTATTTTATTTTTTGAATATTTACTTTCATTGGAGAGAGAACTTAAATACACATATTGTTCATTATTTCTTCTAATAAAATAAAGAGATAAAGGTGTTGAAGAGGGCAATAATAATTAAAGAATACAAAAAAAAAAAACATGATTAGGGTAAGATATTTCTTTGTATTTTCATTTCTTATTTTTTTAACATCAAATGAAGGAGTTTCTTTAATTTGACAAAAATATTGGGTATCAACGTAGTCCATTGAATTAGAAGTTTTTAATGCTAAGTCTATTGTTTCAGAAATATTTTTTCCGTTTTACATATACTATGAATACTATAACACTGATAATAATAATTTTTAATAGATATGTAAGTAAAAAAGAATTGAGAAATTAAGTATTAGTGGCAAGAGATTTCAATCAAATGAACACTAGGGTGAATATATCATAAACATATATTTTCGCTATCCTTCTTCATTGGCTATGAATTGAATCAACATATTTTTACTTTTTTATACATTAAGAATGAATTTTTTTATTTATGAATTTTTTGTTATTTCACAAGATACACTCTTTGCTAGCTATATAAAAAATGATAACAAAATAGTGATTGATCATGAAATGATCTAAATCAAATTAAATATTTTTAAATAATATTTTAAATTTTATTCATCTTTTACTTTTTTAATTGAAAAAGTTTAATGTTTT
This sequence comes from Solanum peruvianum, assembly GCA_027705065.1. Lineage (NCBI taxonomy): Eukaryota > Viridiplantae > Streptophyta > Magnoliopsida > Solanales > Solanaceae > Solanum > Solanum peruvianum. Next base: position 6,132,655 of record JAKWJD010001766.1, on the reverse strand, counting down.
ATATCACGATAGAACATATATAAGATACTAGATACTCTCATAAAACAACATCTGTATTATATGTATAAAGGAAAAATAAAGGATAAATTTCTTTCGAAATAATTATTGACGTAATATATTTTTCTCTATAAAATTCTACTTATAAAAGTATTCACATTCACTATGTAAGTAAAGTGTGTTTTTGTTAATTACATCTGTATTATAGCCTTACTCAAATATTAATTGAATAATAATACAATTTAAAAGATATATCAAATTTCAAGATAAAATATTAAAATGATTATGAAAATCGTTCTTAGTGTCATGCACATATTAAATTTTAAATATTAACTTCTAAGAGAATAATTGTACTTAAAGGGTGTCCATAATTTACAATCATAAACTCAAGAGGAAAAGTTAGTACTAACCATTTTTTTTATCTTGATATTATTTTTCTGTTTTGTTGGTTAAGTGTGTTTACAAAATTGAGTAAAGAAAAGAATAGTATGACTTAAGAAATGTCACTTTCTTTCCATATTAAATTTTTTGAATGCATTTTGAAATGTTTGAATGATATCTGATTATTTTTGTCTCAAAAAACAATTTACTCTAAAAAATCTGTATTAATCATTTAAAAGCACTTGTCCAATATTCTTTCAGTTATAATTATTTACAAAAAAAAATAATTTATTAATATTTGTGCTATTTTAGAACATTGTATACTATATAATATGGTACACACGTGCCATAAAACTAGTATATACACTAGGTAATTTATCTGCGCTTCATGCAGTCATAAATAATAATTGCATTGAACTTGCAAATAAGTTTTTACTAATATCCATACATAAAAATTAATGGAAAAATAGGTTCTTATAAAAATATTAGCAATATTTCAACATGAATTATTTGTCATTACTCACATTACTCAAGATCTCTAATGAATGAATTATTCACGAAATAATAAACCATTGATTCTTTAATCAACATTAAAAGGAAAATAAAGAAGAAAATAAGAGTATATATACAAAGACTTTTCGTAATGAAAAGAAACATTTAAGTAGCATAGATTATACAATTGTGATGTATGTCTTTAGAGAAAATCTAAAAATTTGTTAACATATTCATAATAGAATTACGCTTGAACATGAAAGCAATTATAACTTTTGAACTTACATAATGAATATCTTCGATTGATAAGTGAGAAATTTAATATCTATATAAAAATATATAGTATGTAAGCTTATACATATTACATTTAAGTTATAGAATTTAATATAGAATATAAAAACATGAATTGTTGGAACTAAGTACAATGATTATTTTCTGCACAACGTACTATAGACAATTACTTTGTAGAATCATAAACAACAAAGTTTAAAACATGTACTCAAAAACAACAATTAATATCACAAGTATAATGAGTGATAAAAAATATACCATGATATGTAAAATTAGAATGAAATAGAAAGGAAAAAATCGAGCCCACTGAATGCACAATGCCCCTTTAAGAAAATAATTCCCCTCCAATACTAGAGGTTTAATGAATTACATCCTCTCTGGATGGAACAATTACATTCATCAACTTATTTATACAAAAATACTGGTGTCAGTAAGTCACATCGGGAGCAAAGTTGTAACGATCTATTTAGTCGTTTTGAGCAGCAGATTTTATTTCTAGAAAACTGGCTGAGACGATGGACCCCACGACGGACCGTCATGGGCACGACGGACCGTCGAGGGTGTCTCGTTTCAAAACACTTAGAAATTAGAAATTTGGGTGCTGAAATCGACTCTCAAAACTTAGTGACGGAATGGCAGGACGGACCGTCACAGGCGTGACGGACCGTCACAGATTCTTTAGTGGAAATTGAGCCTCTGAACTCTGTGACGGACCTGCAGGATGGACCGTCGCAGGCACGACGGGCCGTCACAGGTTGCGTAATCCCAGTCTGGGTCGGATTTCTTTAAATGTTTTAAGGGACGTTTTTGACTATTCCTACTTTAATTATAAAGTTAGTGGGTTAATGTTAATAAGTCTAATTACTTGGGGGTTAAAAGAGGTAACCTTGAGTTAATTAGTCGGTCATTATTGTCATCTTTTATACTTAATTATATGCTAATTAGGGTAAAAAGAAAGAGGGTTGGAATAAGAAAAATAGAAAGAACAAAGAGAGGGAGAATCGATCAAGAGAGAGAGAGAGAGAGAGAGGAACGAAGAGGAAAGCAAGGATTTTGAGGATTAGCTTGCTTGATTCCAATTCTTCAGTGGAGGTAGGTTATGGTTTTGATACTATTCGTAGTAAACTCTTAATAGCGAATGATATGTATTGGTAGTATTGTAAACCCCTCTATATGCTTAAATGTATGCTTGCATGAATGTGATTATATAACTGTGATGAAATAAGCATGATGAAGCTATTGAATCCTAAATCTTGAAAGAAACCCTAATCTACTTTGTTAATGATGATGCCTTAGTATAAAAGAAGGCTTGGTGAACTAAAGTAATGAGATTGATGATGCCTTGGTATAAGAGAAGACTTGATGAATTGATAGAATGAGATTAGTGGATCGGAGTGTCACGTTCCGACACATAGAATTAAGGGATCGGAGTGTCACGTTCCGACACATAGAATTTAAGGGATCGGGTGTCACGAACCGACACGTAGAATTATGGGATTGGAGTGTCACGTTCCGACACATAGAATCTGAGGGATAGGGTGTCACGAACCGACACGTAGAATTAGGGGATCGGAGTGTCACGTTCCGACACATAGTATTAGGGGATCGGGTGTCACGAACCGATACGTAGAAGTAGGGGATCGGAGTGTCACGTACCGACACATAGTAGTAGGGGAGCGGAGTGTCACGTACCGACACAAGAGGAAGAAATATAATGAATCTTGAAAGATGTTCATATACTCAATCTAATGAACCTAATTCCCAAATGAGTATGGTATTGAGGCTTGAGTCCTCATGGATGAACTTGGTAGTACTTATTGATGATTATAGTACTTGTTGTTGCTACATGTTGAGTATCATAGTTGATTCATGATATTAACTGATATATACTGTTTTCTATTTTGAGTTGGCCGATGATACGTACTCAGTACTTGTGTTGTGTACTGACCCCTACTTGTATGTTTCTTTCTTTGTATTTGTGGAGTGCAACAAACGTACCGTCGTCTTCAACTCAACCGCATCTCTAGCCAGTCTTCATTACACCGGGATTCAGGGTGAGCTAATGCTTCTAGCTTGGACTGGATCTTCTTCTTCAAGTCTTGATGCCTTGAACTTCCAGCATGGACTAGCTTTTTACTTATTTTCGCTTTCTTAGATACTCTTAGTTAGTAATAGAGGATAGATGTTCTTGTGATGATGACTTCCAGATTTTGGGATAATAATAGTTATTGAATGATTTTATTAATGAGTTTAAGTCTTCCGCATTGTATTTTGTTAATTATGTTTGAAATGTTGGGGTTTAGATGGGTTGGTTCGCTCACATAGTAGGTTAAGTATGGGTGCCACTCGCGGCTCGGTTTTGGGTCGTGACAAAAGTACACAAGCATTTAATTTTACGAAAGTAGAAGAAGAAGATCAATTTTTTTGTTGTTTTAAAATGTGAGGAAATTCCTCTATTTATAGACAACAAATGGTAGTGTGAACAAATATTTATTGTTCTTTAACACCAAGGTAACAACAATCTGAAAAAGTTGCAACCCTTCGGAAAGTTCACAACCTTTCATAAAAGTTGCAACTTTCTATGAAGTCGCAATTCTTCATTAACGTCGCAACTTTCATAAAAGTCACAACATATGATAAAAGTCGCAACTCTTCACTAAAGTCACAACTTTTCATAAAATACATAACTTTTGATAAAATTTGCAACTCTTCATTAAATTCGCAAATCTTCATTAAAGTCACATCTTTTCATGAAAGATGAAGACTAATTTTGGAAATAAATAAATTTAAAAGGAAATTCTTGCTTGTAGTGGCGCCATATAGTCGGGCCTAGGGTGCTCTTATATATATATAATACAAATTAAAGTATTACTCCCTCTGTCTCAATTTATGTAACTTATTTTCCTTTTTAGTCTTTTCTAAAAAGAATGACACATTTCTATATTAAGTAATAATTTAACTATGAAATGTCTACTTTAGTCTTAATAAAATGATTTACAGCCACACAAATTTTTATCGTTCATTTTGGACCACAAAATTTAAAATTCTTTTTTTTTCAAACTCTGTACCGAGTAAAACTACCTCACATCAAATAGGACAGAGGGAGTACTATATAAGATAAAATATTGAAGTGAAATTTCATCTACAAAGTAAAAAAAATAAATTCAAAATGAAGTAGGAGAAAGGTTTATGTATATGATGAAATTAACTTTCAAGATTAAATCTATTAATATTATATATATATATATATTATATATATATATAATATATATATACACGAGTTTAATAAATTTTTGGAGTTCGATAATTGCCACAAAGAATATTAAATTGTGGCGATTTTCTAACCTCCTCAATGAGATCACCAGAAATATTTTCATAATGTCGGATCAAAATAAAACATCACAAATTAAATTATAAATAAGACTTCTAAATACTCACACAAGTTAACCACCACAAATTAAGGATTTTTTTGTAGTACCAATTATTATCTAAGAGAACAATATTTAAGATAAAATACATTTATTAATAGTGTGTGGATAAAACTAAGTAAAGATAAAATACATAGAAAGCATGTAATCAACGGTCAACACATATATTAGTGGGATGCTGTACTAGTAGAGGGGGAGGGGGAGGGGAACCGGGTTGTCATGTGACCGAGTATTTGATTCCCTCATAGAGAAATGTGCTAAGCATGAATACACACATGCTAGAGGAAATAGAGTCTAAAATTACTCGTCTGGGAAAACATATTAACACCTGAAATAGTCTTAACATGATATTCTATGTGGTGTCCTACGTGTATTATGTCTTGACGACATGTGTATTTACTCATTCAATTTTATACAAATATAAGTGTCTACTTGTAGACGCTTAAAATTAGATGACATAGTTGTCCGTTGATCAAGTTAAGAGACATGTTTATATATTATATCTTAAGTTAAATATGCACATGATATGGAGGAAGAGGAACGCATATCAACTCAATTGGAAAAAAGAATGGTAAGGAGATTCTTCGATATCGAAGAAGCTAACACAAAATAATCAAAAGAGAATTATGTGCAAATAACATTGTGATGCAAAAGGAGGTAAGCAACTCAAAGTCTTAAACTGTGAAAGCTTCTACCAAAATAAACATATTCGTCACATGAAATCATCTTTGCATCATATGCTCTTAATTAAAATAAGCACTTGACCATGTATAGAACAAGATGCAGTAAAATAAAGAAACTTGATCCCTCATCAATTAAAGTAATGTAACATGAATATGTGGAATGTGCTCAACCCTCCCCTTGAATGGAGAAAGAGATCCAATAATAAGAAAACCCAAGAAGAGAGAGTTTTGAGGGCATATAAAGAAAGGAAACTTATTTCTTGAAAAATATGATAACAAGAACAACGATTAAGAAACTGCATAGAAAAAGTTTTAAAGGTACTGTAGAGCTATGAAACTTGTTTCTCATAAAATGACTCGGATAAAGAAAGAGAATTGTGAAAAACAATTTCCACAATCTAAATAGTCCTTTTTAGACTAATGTATGTCTGCGGGTTGTGCTAAGGTCAACCAAGGTATCCAATTTTCTCGGAATCGACCTCTAAAAATATAATGTGAATTTAAGTATCATAATCTGAAATGATAGATACTGGAACCCTTCGCAAATTGATACAATCTCCTGAATGCAACCTCTCAACCTCTGAGAAAAGTATAAAGTCTAAACTGGCCATAGAAAGTAACAAGACCCAGTCAACCAATAAAAAATAACCCAAATATCATCAAACGTGCGGAAATTTTATGGCAATCCTAACATGAAATCTATATCTATACACTCCCACCTTCACTCGAGAATGAATAGACTTTGAATCAAATGACCAAACCTCAAGTGCATATAGTTCACTTACTGATAATTCAAGTACTTAGAAATAAATTTGCAATATCTTACATTAATCCAACACCACCATTAGACTACTTCTTCTTCTCTTTCTCTTTCTCCTCTCCTTCCCCCCTTCCCTTCTCTTTTTCCTGCACCTCCTCCTCCTTGTTCTTATTCATCTTTTGCTTTTGCTTTTGCTTCTCTTTCTCCTGCTAGTTTTGCTTTTTCTCCTCTTCCTCCTCCTTCTTCTTCTGCTTCTCCTTTTCCTTTTTTTTTCTTTTTCTCCTCCTCTTTTTCTTCTTCTTTGTCCCTACCACCTAGTCCACATGTAATAATGGGAAATCATGTTGAATAAACATTACAAATAATGAATTAAATAGATTAACTCATCACACTAGTCAATGTAGTACACATGTTATTCTAGTTATACTATTATTTAATTTTTTATACATTGCCTAGGCCTATCAAAACCCATGAATTTCATTTATCTTTGGTTATGTACATAAAAAGTTATGTTGAGACACCATCATTTGGAGGAAATTTATCTTCTTATATCTTGTTACCTATTTTTAGCGGCAATTAACACTCTTTGTATGTACCCCTAAAGTCTTTAGTGACATTGATCCTAATGGGACTTAATTAATGTTGGTAAACACTTTAGATTCATAATTGTCTATATTTATTTCCGCTAAAAGTTATTTTTGTTGTAGTGTGATCAAGCTAAACTAAGTGGGAGGAGGATTAGATCAGCAACCTTTTCTAGTGTGGCGACTCTCTGCACGAGCAGAGCAGTGCTACCAAAAAGAAGCACAGCTCCGCAAGAGCAGTTGCAGAAGGAGATCTCACATTTTTGTAAGTCCTCGACCAGTTGGTTAAGATTCATTTAGAGTTGTGTGGACACAAATGAATATGCTTACCAATCAAAAATCACACTTTGTCCTCAACATAATCAACAAAATAAACTATGTAGGTTGTCTATAGGAAATTTTGATCAAAGCCAACACAACAACTAAAACCACTTAAAACAAGCAAACAACCAAACTTCCCAAAACCAAACCAACAATCACACGACATAAAAAGAGGTCCAACTAGACCAAACTAAAACTTTGAGAGCTAATGACTCTAATAAAAATCCCATCCAGTTCATTAAGAATGTTGATCAAACTCAACCCTTTCATCACAAAAATTCCCCAAATAGAAAAAACATAACTCTCCCTTAAACCTCAAGTAGTGAGCCACCCACCTCAATAAGACATGAATACCTTATAGAAGCAACGAAAAGGGAAAAATAGTAAGCAAATTCAAAACCAAGCAATGGACCGTGAGGGTCATTACAACATCCACTATTAAAACAACTTAAATTTGATAAGTTTGAGAAAAACAAAGTACCCCCAAGGTTAAAAAAAATTGAGGGTATTTGGTATGTATATCTGTAACGACCTGTTTAGTCGTTTTGAACAGCAGATTTTATTTCTGCAAAAACTGGCTGAGTCGACGGAACCCACGACGGACCGTCATGGGCACTACGGACCGTCGAGGGGGTCTCGTTTCAAAAAACTTAGAATTCTGAAATTTGGGTACTGAAATCGACTCTCTGAAATTCGTGACGGAATGGCAGGACGGACCGTCGTGAGCACGACGGACCGTCACACATCTTCCACAGAAATTAAGTCTCTGAACTTTGTGACGGACCTGCAGGACGGACCGTCACAGCCATGACGGACCGTCACAGGTTGCGTAATCCCAGGCTGGGTCGGATTTCTGTTTAAGTTTTAAAGGGGCGTTTCGAACTATTCCTGCTATAATTATGAATTTCGTGGGTTAATATTAATAACTCAAATTCTTGGGGGTTAAAAGAGATAACCTTGAGTTAATTAGTGGGTTAATTCCTCATCTTTTATACTTAAATATATGCTATTAGGGTAAAAGAAAGAGGGTTTTGAATAAGAAAAATAGAAAGAACAAGAAGAGAGAGAGAGGATCGATCGAGAGAGAGGAACGAAGGGGATATCAAAGATTGTGAGGATTTGCTTGCTTGATCACGAAATCTTAGGTGGAGGTAGGTTATGGTTTTTATGCTATTCGTAGTAAACTCTTAATAGCGAATGATATGTATTGGGTAGTATTGTAAACCCTTCTATATGCTTAATTGTATGCTTGCATGAATGTGAATTATATAATTGTGATAATAAGCATGATGAAGCTATTGAATCCTAAATCTTGAAAGAAATCCTAATCTACCTTGTTAATGGTGATGCCTTTATATAAAAGAAGGCTTGATGAACTAAAGTAATGAGATTGATGATGCCTTGTTACAAGAGAAGGCTTGAGGAATTGATAGAATGAGATTAGTGGATCGGAGTGTCACGTTCCGACACATAGTATTAAGGGATTGGGTGTCACGAACCGACACGTAGAATTAGGGGATCGGAGTGTCACGTTCCGACACATAGTATTAGGGGATCGGGTGTCACAAACCGACACGTAGAATTAGGGGATCGGAGTGTCACGTTCCGACACATAGTATTAGGGGATCGGGTGTCACGAACCAGCACGTAGAAGTAGGGGATCGGAGTGTCACGTACCGACACATAGTAGTAGGGGATCGGAGTGTCACGTACCTACACAAGAGGAATAAAGATAATGAATCTGGAAAGATGTTAATATACTCGATCTAATGAACCTAATTTCCAAATGAGTATGGTATTGAGGCTTGAGTCCTCATGGATGAACTTGGTGGTACTTATTAATGATTATAGTACTTGTTGTTGCTACATGTTGAGTATTGTAGTTGATTTATGATATTAACTGATATATACTGTTTTCTATTTTGAGTTGGCCGATGATACCTACTCAGTACTTGTGGTTTGTACTGACCCCTACTTGTATGTTTCTTTCTTTGTTATTTGTGGAGTGCAGCAAACGTGCCGTCGTCTTCAAACCAACCGCAACTCTATCCAGTCTTCATTTCACCGGAATTCAAGGTGAGCTAATGCTTCTAGCTTGGACTGGATCTTCTTCTTCATGTCTTGATGCGTCGAATCTCCGGCATGGACTAGCTATTACTTATTTTAGCTTTCTTAGATACTCTTAGTTTTAGTAATTGAGGATAGATGTTCTTGTGATGATGACTTCTAGATTTTGGGGATAATAATAGTTGTTGAGTTTTTAGAAGTTATTAATTGATTTTCATTAATGAGTTTAAGTCTTCCGCATTATATTCTGTTATTACATTGAAATGTTGGGTTTTGTATTGGTTGGTTCGCTCACATAGGAGGGTAAGTGTGGGTGCCAGTCGCGGCTCGGTTTTGGGTCGTGACAAACTTGGTATTAGAGCATTAGGTTCGTTGGTCTCATCACACAAGAATGAGTCTAGTAGAGTCTTAAGAAACGGTAGGGGGACGCCTTTACTTTTCTTTGAGAGGCTATAAGACTTTAGGAAAATTCCATTCTTTGTTTCTTTCTTTCGTGCTATTAGTTGGATCCAATTGGTATCTAGGTGATACAAATTGGTATCTGACCATCTTCACTCTATTTCGCAGATGGTTAGAACTAGAGCAACGACTGCACCAACACCAACACCGGCAAGACAGGAAGCGTCTGAGCCTGCCACTGGGGCTGTAGCTCGAAGAGGAGTAGTGGCGAGAGGTCGTGGAAGAGGTCGTGAGAGGACGTCCTCTAGAGGAAGAGGAAAAGCACCTAGCCCACCTGGTACTAGGGCGGTGACTCCTCCACCAACTGAGGAAGGGGTAAGAGAGGGTTAGGAAGGGGAGAATGAACAAGTACAGAATGAGGGATTGCCACCCCAACCTACCCCAGAGATGATCAATCAGGTTCTTGCTTATCTTAGCGGGTTATCTGATCAGGGCCAGACACCTCCAGTGTTTTTTGCACCAGCACCTCAGGTTCGGAGGTACAAATGCAGCTACTGTGGCTCCCCGCATGGATGCCTCATTGGAAATGGGCACGTTTCCTCGTCTGACTACAGGCCTATAATGACAAATGATCAGCATGAACTTTTCAGTAAGTTCTTGAAATTGAAACCTCCAGTCTTCAAGGGTGCTAAATCTGAGGATGCTTACGATTTTCTGGTTGACTGTCATGAGCTACTACACAAGATGGGTATAGTAGAACGGTTTGGTGTTGAGTTCGTGAGTTATCTGTTTCAAGGAAACGCTAAGATGTGGTGGCGGTCACATGTTGAGTGTCAACCAACAGAGGCACCACCTATGACTTGGGTATCATTCTCTAGCTTGTTTATGGAGAAGTATATCCCCCGGACTTTGAGGGATAGGAAAAGGGATGAGTTCTTGAGCCTAGAGCAAGGTAGGATGTCGGTTACTGCATATGAGGCTAAGTTTCGTGCATTATCCAGGTATGCCACCCAACTTTGTTTCAGTCCACAAGAGCGGATTCACCATTTTGTGAAGGGGTTGAGGTCAGAATTGCGGATTTCAGCCTTACAGGTAGCGGCTAAGGCAAAATCCTTCCAAGAAGTGGTAGACTTCGTGATAGAGGTGGAAGGAGTGAATCCAGATGACTTCAACACGACATAGACATCAAAAAGGTTTCGAAATGGAGGTGAGTTTAATGGTTCTTACTCTAGAGGACAGGGTTCAGGAGGTTACTCAGTCCGACCAATTCAGTCTTCACTACAGGCTGTAGTTGGGGGTCCACCTCAGACCGGTCAACACTTCTCTGAGAGACCTATTCTTGACTCCAGAGAGTGTTATGGATGTGGGGAGACTGGACATATTAGGAGAAATTGTCCAAAACAGAGTTATAGACCCCCAATAGCTAGAGGTAGAGGTGGTCATGGTAGAGGCCGTTATTCTGGAGCACGTGGTGGACGAGGTAATGGTGGTCACCAAGATGGTCGGGGTGATGGGCAGACTGGAGCCACAACAGCACAACATGGTAGGGGCAACGGGCAGACAGGCGATAGGGCACATTGTTACGCTTTCCCTGGGAGATCTGAAGCGGAGACATCTGATGCGGTTATCACAGGTAATATTTTGGTTTGTGATTGCATGGCTTCTGTATTATTTGATCCTGGCTCCACGTTTTCATATGTATCTTCTTCGTTTGCTACTGGTCTTAATTTACCTTGTGAATTGCTTGACATACCTATTTGTGTGTCTACTCCGGTGGGTGAGTCTGTGATAGTTGAAAAAGTATATAGGTCTTGTTTGGTGACTTTTGTGGGAAGCAACACTTATGTAGATTTGGTTATCTTAGAAATGGTTGACTTCGATGCGATTCTGGGTATGACTTGGCTTTCTCCAAATTTTGCAATCTTGGATTGTAATGCTAAAACTGTGACGTTAGCCTAGCCTGGGATAGATCAGTTAGTGTGGGAGGGCGACTACACTTCCACTCCGGTTCATATCATCTCCTTTCTTCGTGCTTAGAGAATGGTTAGTAAGGGGTGTTTAGCTTTCTTGGCACATCTCAGGGATGACACTACCCAAGTACCTCCAACTGAGTCGATTTCGGTAGTCCGTGAGTTTCTGGATGTGTTCCCTGCAGATCTTCCTGGTATGCCACCGGATAGAGATATTGATTTTTGCATTGATTTAGAACCGGGTACTCGCCCCATTTCTATACCCCCTTATAGAATGGCTCCCGCGGAGTTAAGAGAGATAAAGGCCCAACTTTAAGAGTTGTTGAGCAAAGGCTTCATTAGACCAAGTGCATCTCCTTGGGGTGCTCCAGTGTTATTTGTGAAGAAGAAGGATGGGAGTTTTCGGATGTGCATAGACAACCGGCAGTTGAACAAGGTAACTATTAAGAACAAGTATCCCATTGCTCGCATTAATGACTTGTTCGATCAGTTACAAGGTGCTTGTGTCTTCTCTAAAATTGACTTGAGATCCGGTTATCATCAATTGAAAATACGGGCAATGGATGTGCCAAAGACTGCTTTTCGAACTAGGTATGGGCATTACAATTTGTGGTAATGTCTTTTGGTCTTACGAATGCCCCTGCTGCTTTCATGATCTTGATGAACGGGATTTTTAAGCCATATTTGGATCTCTTTGTGATCGTATTAATTGATGATATACTGATATACTCAAAGAGTAAGAAGGAACATGAGGAGCATTTGAGAATGGTATTAGAGTTGTTGAGGAAGAAAAAGCTTTATGCCAAATTCTCAAAGTGTGAGTTTTGGCTAGATTCAGTGTCCTTCTTGGGGCACGTGGTTTCTAAGGATGGAGTGATGGTGGATCCATCTAAGATTGAGACAGTGAAGAATTGGGTAAGACCTACTAACGTGTCTGAAATAAGGAGCTTTGTTGGTTTAGCTAGCTACTACCGCCAATTTGTCAAGGGATTCTCTTCTATTGCTTCCCAATTAACAAACTTGACTAAGCAGAATGTTCCATTTGTATGGTCGGATGAGTGTGAGGAAAGCTTTCAGAAACTCAAGACCTTGTTGACTACTGCACCAATTCTTACCTTGCCAGTGGAAGGTAAAAATTTCATTGTCTATTGTGATGCATCCTATTCGGGTTTGGGTGCAGTGCTAATGCAAGAGAAGAATGTAATTGCTTATGCTTCAAGGCAATTAAAGGTGCACGAACGCAATTACCCGACCCATGATTTCGAGTTGGCCGCGGTAGTATTTGCATTAAAGCAATGGAGACACTATTTATATGGGGTTAAGTGTGAGGTCTATACGGATCATCGTAGCCTACAGTACGTTTTTACTCAGAAGGATTTGAACTTGAGACAGAGGAGATGGATGGAACTACTGAAGGACTACGATATCACAATCTTGTATCATCCGGGAAAAGCTAATGTCGTGGCAGATGCTTTAAGTAGAAAGGCAGGAAGCATGGGTAGTTTAGCCCACTTACAAGTCTCTAGACGCCCGTTGGCGAGAGAAATCCAAAACTTGGCTAATGACTTTATGAGGCTAGAAGTAAATGAGAAGGGAGAATTTTTGGCTTGTGTGGAGGCGAGATCTTCTTTTCTTGACAAGATCAAGATAAAACAAATTGATGATGAGAAACTAAGTCGAATTCGGGATATGGTGTTGCGAGGAGAGGCTAAAGAAGCAATAATTGATGAGGAAGGTTTTTTGAGGATTAAGGGAAGGGTATGTGTGCCCCGTGTAAATGATTTGATCCACACTATTCTTACAGAGGCTCATAGTTCCGGATATTCTATACATCCTGGTGCAACCAAGATGTACCGTGACCTAAAACAACACTTTTGGTGGAGTAGAATGAAGCGCGACATTGTTGATTTTGTTGCCAAATGTCCAAATTGTCAACAAGTAAAGTATGAACACTAGAGGCCTAGAAGAACACTTCAGAGAATGCCCATTCCTGAATGGAAGTGGGAGAGAATTGCAATGGACTTCGTGGTTGGTCTTCCAAAGACATTGGGTAAGTTTGATTCCATTTGGGTAATTGTGGACAGATTAACTAAGTCTGCTCACTTCATTCCGGTCAAGGTGACCTACAATGCAAAGAAGTTAGCCAAAATCTACATCTTAGAAATCGTTCGATTGCATGGAGTTCCACTTTCCATCATATCAGATAGAGGTACGCAGTTTACTTCTAAGTTTTGGAGAACATTGCAAGGGGAATTAGGTACTAGGTTGGACCTTAGTAGTGCATTTCACCCTCAGACCGATGGTCAGTCTGAGCGAACGATTCAGGTATTGGAAGATATGCTTCGTGCATGTGTGATAGAATTTGGTGGTCATGGGATAAACTTCTTACCCTTAGCGGAGTTTTCATACAATAATAGCTATCACTCCAGTATTGACATGGCTCCATTTGAAGCATTGTATGGGAGGAGATGTAGGTCTCCCATTGGTTGGTTTGATGCATTTGAGGTTAGACCTTGGGGTACTGACCTTTTGAGAGATTCATTGGAGAAAGTGAAATCTATTCAAGAAAAGCTTTTAGCAGCGCAAAGTAGGCAAAAGGAATATGCAGATCGAAAGGTTAGAGATTTGGAGTTCATGGAGGGTGAACAAGTCTTGCTGAAGGTTTCACCCATGAAAGCGGTGATGCGGTTTGGTAAAAGAGGTAAGTGTATATTGGACCATTTGAAGTACTTAAGCGAGTAGGGGAGGTGGCTTATGAATTAGCCTTGCCTCCAGGCTGTCTGGAGTGCATCCGGTATTTCATGTGTCTATGTTGAAAAGATACCATGGGGATGGAAACTACATTATCCGTTGGGATTCAGTTCTGCTTGATGAGAATTTGTCTTATGAGGAGGAGCCTGTTGCTATTTTAGATAGAGAAGTCCGCAAGCTGAGGTCAAGGGAGATTGCATCTATCAAAGTTCATTGGAAGAATCGACCAGTTGAAGAGGCCACTTGGGAGAAGGAGGCGGATATGCAAGAAAGATACCCACAACTGTTTACAGATTCAGGTACTCCTTTTCGCCCTTGTTTTTCTTCTTGTGATCGTTCAAGGACGAACGATGGGCAAATTGGTGTCTATTGTAACGACCAGTTTAGTCGTTTTGAGCAGCAGATTTTATTTCTGGAAAAATTGGCTGAGTCGACGGAACCCACGACGGACCGTCATGGGCACGACGGACCGTTGAGGGGGTCTCGTTCAAAAACACTTAGAATTCTGAAATTTGGGTACTGAAATTGACTCTCTGAACTTCGTGACGGAATGGCAGGACAGACCGTCGTGAGCACGACGGACCGTCACACATCTTCCACAGAAATTAAGTCTCTGAACTTTGTGACGGACCTGCAGGACGGACCGTCACAGCTATGACGGACCGTCACAGGTTGCGTAATCCCAGGCTGGGTCGGATTTCTGTTTAAGTTTTAAAGGGGCGTTTCGAACTATTCCTGCTATAATTATGAATTTCGTGGGTTAATATTAATAACTCAAATTCTTGGGGGTTAAAAGAGATAACCTTGAGTTAATTAGTGGGTTAATTCCTCATCTTTTATACTTAAATATATGCTATTAGGGTAAAAGAAAGAGGGTTTTGAATAAGAAAAATAGAAAGAACAAGAAGAGAGAGAGAGGATCGATCGAGAGAGAGGAACGAAGGGGATATCAAAGATTGTGAGGATTTGCTTGCTTGATCACGAAATCTTAGGTGGAGGTAGGTTATGGTTTTTATGCTATTCGTAGTAAACTCTTAATAACGAATGATATGTATTGGGTAGTATTGTAAACCCTTCTATATGCTTAATGTATGCTTGCATGAATGTGATTATATAATTGTGATAATAAGCATGATGAAGCTATTGAATCCTAAATATTGAAAGAAATCCTAATCTACCTGTTAATGGTGATGCCTTTATATAAAAGAAGGCTTGATGAACTAAGTAATGAGATTGATGATGCCTTGTTACAAGAGAAGGCTTGAGGAATGATAGAATGAGATTAGTGGATCGGAGTGTCACGTTCCGACACATAGTATAAGGGAGGGGTGTCACTAACCGACACGTAGAATTAGGGGATCGGAGTGTCGTTCCGACACATAGTATTAGAGGATCGGGTGTCACGAACCGACACGTAGAATTAGGGGATCGGAGTGTCACGTTCCGACACATAGTATTAGGGGATCGGGTGTCACGAACCGGCACGTAGAAGTAGGGGATCAGAGTGTCACGTACCGACACATAGTAGTAGGGGATCGGAGTGTCACGTACCGACACAAGAAGAATAAAGATATGAATCTGGAAAATGTTAATATACTCGATCTAATGAACCTAATTCCCAAATGAGTATGGTATTGAGGCTTGAGTCCTCATGGATGAACTTGGTGGTACTTATGATGATTATAGTACTTGTTGTTGCTACTGTTGAGTATTGTAGTTGATTTATGATATTAACTGATATATACTATTTTCTATTTTGAGTTGGCCGATGATACCTACTCAGTTGTGGGTTGTACTGACCCCTACTTGTATGTTTCTTTCGTTATTGTGAGGAAGCAGCAAACGTGCCGTCGTCTTCAAACAACGCAACTCTAGCCAGTCTTTATTTCACCGGAATTCAGGGTGAGCTAATGCTTCTAGCTTGGACTGGATCTTCTTCTTCATGTCTTGAGCTCGAATCTCCCGGATGGACTAGCTATTACTTATTTTAACTTTCTTAGATACTCTTAGTTTAGTCATGAGGATAGATGTGTGATTGTGATGATGACTTCCAGATTTGGGGGATAATAATAGTTGTTGAGTTTTTAGAAGTTATTAATTGATTTTCTGTAACGACCTGTTTAGTCGTTTTGAGCAACAGAGTCCATTCTGGGGAAAAACTGGCTGGGACGACGAGGGTCACGACGGACCGTCGTGGTCACGACGGCCCGTCGAGGAGTGTCGTCCCATGGCACTTAGAATTTTGAAATTGGGTACTGAAAATCGACTCTCTGTAAATTGTGACGGACCTGCAGGACGTGCCGTCACATCCACGACGAACCGTCGTGAGGTTCCGTTGCAAAACACTTCAGCTTTTGAGAATTTGGTGCAAGAAACGAGTTTCTGACCGCCATGACGGACGTGCAGGACGGACCGTCACAGGGGTGACGGACCGTCACAGTGTCCGTGGTGACGATGGGATTTTGGGCAGTTGCGACGACCTGCGTGACGGACCGTCGCAGGCATGACGGCCCGTCACAGGTTGCGCAGTAAGTCCCAGGCAAAATAGGATTTCTCCACACGTTTTAAGGGTCGTTTTTGACTATTCTTTCCTTAATTATAAAGATTGAGGGGTGGTAACATTAATAAGTCTAATTACTTAGGGGTTAAAATGGGTAACCTTAAGTTAATTAGAGGGGTTTATTGTCCTTTTTCACACCTAATTATATGATTAATTAGGGTAAAAGAAAGAGGGTTTGAAATAAGAAAACAAAAGAGAAGAACAGAAAGAGGGATAGAGAGATCGATCGAGAGCTGAGGAGAATAACAAAGCTTGGGAGATTCTTGTCGATTTCAATTCTTCGGTGGAGGTAGGTATGGTTTTTTTTTATGTTCGATAATCGTAGTGAACTCTTGATAGTGTATGATATGTATTGATGATGTTGTAAACCTGTCTATGTGCTTAAATTGTATGCTTGCATGATTATGATTATGAAATTGTGATGAATTAACAAGCATGATGAAGCTATTGAATCCCAAATCTTGAAAGAACCCTAATTCGCTTGATATATTATATAATAAGATTGATGATGCCGTAGTATGAAAGAAGGTTGATAATTATATAATGATAATGAGGATGCCTTAGTATAAAGAAGGCTTGATGAATTAGGGGATCGGGTGCCACGTTCCGGTACCAGGATAGAATGAATATGAGGATCGGAGGTGTCACGTTCCGACACCAGGATAGAATATGAGGATCGGGTGCCACGTTCCGGTACCAGGATAGAATGAATATGAGGATCGGAGTGTCACGTTCCCCACCAGGATAGAATTAGAGGAGCGGAGTGTCACGTACCGACACAAGAGGAAGAAGAAGATAATGAATCTTGAAAGATATGAATATACTCCCTAATGAACTTAATTCCCAAATGAGTATGGTATTGAGGCTTGAGTCCTCATGTGTGAACTTGACGGAAATTGTTAATGATAAAGTAATTGCTGTTGCTACATGTTGAGTATTGTAGTTGATTTACGTTATTATGATATATTGTTCCCTATTTTGAGTTGACGATGATATCTACTCAGTACGTGTGGTTGTACTGACCCCTACTTTTATGTTTTCCCTTTGTTATTTGTGTTATACAGCAAACGTTCCGTCAACTTCGATCTCCAGCAGTAGATCAAGCCAGTCTTCACTCCATCGGAAATTCAGGGTGAGCTAATGCGTCTAGCTTGGACTGGGTCTCCTTCTTCAAGTCTTGATGCCTTGAACTTCTGGCATGGACTAGCTTTTATGTATTTTAGTTCTTAGACAAATTTAGTTTAGAAATTTGAGATAGATGTTCTTGTGGTGATGACTTCCAGATTTTGGGGATAATATAATAGTTTTGAGTTGTTTTATTAATGAGTTTAAGTCTTCCGCATTACTTTTGTTGATATTGTATTAAAATGTTAAGGTTTAGATTGGTTGGTTCGCTCACATAGGAGGGTAAATGTGGGTGCCAGTCGCGTCCCCGATTTGGGTCGTGACAAACTTGGTATCAGAGCATTAGGTTCATTGGTCTCATCACACAAGAACAGGTCTAGTAGAGTCTTAAGGAACGGTAGGGGACGCCTTTACTTTTCTTTGAGAGGCTATAAGACTTTAGGAAAATTCATTCTTTCATTCTTTCTTTCGTGCTACTACTTGAGTCCAATTGGTATCTAGGTGATACAAATTGGTATCTGACCATCTTCACTCTATTCGCAGATGGTTAGAACCAGAGCAACGAACGCACCAGCAGCAACAACGGAAAGACAGGAAACGATGAGCCAGCCACTGGGGCTGTGGCTCGAGGGAGAACAGCGGCAAGAGGCCGTGGAAGAGGTCGTGGGAGGACGTCCTCTAGAGGGAGAGGACGAGCCCTAGCCCATCTGATACTAGGGCGGTGACTCCTCCCACCGACTGAGGAGGTAGTAAGAGAGGGTGAGGAAGGGGAAACTGAACAAGGGCAGAATGAGGAAATGCCACCCCAACCTACCCCGGAGATGATCAACCAAGTACTTGCTTATCTTAGCGGGTTGTCTGATCAGGGTCAAGCACCTCCAGTGGTTTCTGTACCAACACCTCCGGTTTCAGAGATACGACATGCGGCTACTATGGCTCCCCGCATGGATGCACCATTGGGAATAGGCACATTTCCACGTCTGACTACTGGGCCTATTATGACAAACGATCAACACAACTTTTTAGTAAGTTCTTGAAATTGAAACCTCCAGTCTTCAAGGGTGCAGAATCTGAGGATGCTTATGATTTTTGGGTTGATTTTCATGAGCTACTACACAAGATGGGGATAGTAGAGAGGTTTGGTGTCGAGTTCGTGAGCTATTAGTTCCAAGGGAACGCCAAAATGTGGTGGCGTTCACATGTTGAGTGTCAACCAACAGAGGCACCACCTATGACTTGGGAATCATTCTCTACCTATTTATGGAGAAATATATCCCAAGGACTTTGAGAGATAGAAAGAGGGATGAGTTCTTGAGTCTTGAACAGGAAGAAGATGACAGTAAACGCGTATGAGGCTAATTTCGCGCGCTATCCAGATATGCCACGCAACTTTGTTTCAGTCCACAAGAACGGATCCGCCGTTTTGTGAAGGGTTGAGGTCAGAATTGCGGATTTCAGCCTTACAGATAGCGGCAACAGCAACATCCTTCCAAGAGGTGGTAGACTTTGTGATAGAGGTGGAAGGATGAAACCGGATGACTTCACCTCAACGTCTACATCAAAAAGGTTTTCGAAGGGGAGTGAGTTTAATGGTTCTTATTCTAGAGGACAGAACTCCGGAGGTCACTCAAATTGACCAATACAGTCTTCACTACAGACTGTAGTTGGGGGTCCACCTCAGAACGGTCAACACTTCTCTGAGAGGCCGACGCGTGAACCTAGAGAATGTTATGGGTGTGGAGAGATTGGGCACATTAAGAGGTACTGTCCAAACCAGAGTTACAGGACCCCCATGGCTAGAGGGAGAGGTGAAATGGTAGAGGTCGTTATTCTGGAGGGCGTGGTGGCCGAGGTAATGGTGGTCACCAAAATGGCAGAGGTGATGGGCAAAACGGAGCCACTACTACTACACAACATGGTAGGGCAACGGACAGACAATAATGGGGCCCATTGTTATGCTTTCCCTGGGAGATCTGAAGCGGAGGCGTCTGATGCTGTTATCACAGGTAATCTCTTGGTTTGTGATTGCATGGCATCTGTATTATTTGACCCTGGCTCCACGTTTTCATATGTATCTTCCTCATTTGCTAATGGTCTAAATTACATTGTGAATTACTTGACATGCCTATTCGTGTTTCTACTCCGGTGGGTGAGTCTGTGATAGTCGAAAAAGTGTATAGGTCTTGTTTGGTGAATTTTGTGGGGAGCAACACTTATGTAGACTTGGTTATTTTAGAAATGGGTGACTTTGATGTAATTCTGGGTATGACTTGGCTTTCTCCAAACTTTGCGATTTTGGATTGCAATGCTAAAACAGTGACGTTAGCCAAACGTGGGGCAGATCCGTTAGTGTGGAAGGGTGACTACACTTCCAATCCGGTGCGTATAATCTCCTTTATTCGTGCTCAGAAGATGGTTAGTAAGGTTGTTGTCTAGCTTTCTTGCACATCTTAAGGATGACACTACTCAAGTACCATCGATTGAGTCAGTTTCGGTAGTCTGTGAGTTTGTGGATGTGTTCCCTGCAGATCTTCCCGGTATGCCACCAGACAGGATATTAGACTTCTGCATTGATTTGGAACCCGGTACTCGCACTCGCCCCATTTCTATACCCCCGTATAGAATGGCTCCCGCTGAATTAAGAGAGTTAAAGGCGCAACTTCAAGAGTTGTTGAGCAAAGGCTTCATTAGACCAAGTGCATCTCCTTGGGGTGCTCCGGTCTTGTTTGTAAAGAAGAAGGATGGGAGTTTCCGAATGTGCATAGATTACCGACAGTTGAACAAAGTAACTATTAAGAACAAGTACCCCCCATCCTCGCATTGATGACTTGTTCGATCAGTTACAAGGTGCTTGTGTCTTCTCAAAGATTGACTTGAGGTCCGGTTATCACCAATTGAAAATATGAGCAACGGACGTTCCAAAGACTGCTTTTCGAACTAGGTATGGGCATTATGAATTTGTGGTAATGTCGTTTGGTCTTACTAATGCCCCTGCTGCCTTCATGAGCTTGATGAACGGGATTTTCAAGCCATATTTGGATCTCTTTGTGATTGTGTTTATTGATGATATACTGATATACTCCAAAAGTAGAAAGAACATGAGGAGCATTTGAAATTGGTGTTAGAGTTGTTGAGAAAGAAAAAGCTTTATGCGAAATTCTCCAAGTGTGAGTTTTGGCTAGATTCAGTGTCCTTCTTGGGGCACGTGGTTTCTAAGGATGGAGTGATGGTAGATCCATCTAAGATTGAGACGGTAAAGAATGGGTAAGACCTACAAACGTGTCAGAAATAAGGAGTTTTTGTGGGTTAGCTAGCTACTACCGCCGATTCGTCAAGGGATTCTCTTCCATTGCTTCCCAATTGACGAACTTGACTAAGCAGAATGTCCATTTGTATGGTCAGATGAATGTGAGGAAAGCTTTCAGAAGCTTAAGACTTTGTTGACTACCGCGCCTATCCTCACCTTGCCGGTAGAGGGCAAAAACTTCATTTTTATTGTGACGCATCCTATTCTGGGTTGGGTGCAGTACTAATGCAAGAGAAGAATGTAATTGCTTATGCTTCGGGCAATTAAAGGTGCATGAACGTAACTATCCACCCCATGATTTGGAATTGGCCGCGGTAGTATTTGCACTAAAGCAATGGAGACACTACTTGTATGGGGGTAAGTGTGAAGTCTACACGGACCATCGTAGCCTACAGTATGTATTCACTCAGAAAGACTTGAACTTGAGACAGAGGAGATGGATGGAACTACTGAAGGACTACGACATCACTATCTTGTATCATCCGGAAAAGCAAATGTTGTGGCAGATGCTTTGAGTAGGAAGGCCGGAAGCATGAGAAGTCTAGCTCATTTGCAAGCTTCTAGACGCCCATTGGCTAGAGAAGTGCAGATTTTGGCTAATGACCTTATGAGGTTAGAAATAAACGAGAAGGGAGGATTGTTAGCTTGTGTAGAGGCAAAATCCTCTTTTCTTGATCAGATTAAGGGGAAACGTTTGACGATGAGAAACTAAGGCGAATTCGAGATAAAGTGTTGCAAGGAGAGGCTAAGGAAGCAATAATCGATGGGGAAGGTGTTTTGAGGATCAAGGGAAGAGTATGTGTACCCCGCATCGATGATTTGATCACCACTATTCTTACAAAGCTCATAGTTCCGATATTCTATACATCCTGGTGCAACCAAGATGTATCGCGACCTAAAGCAACACTTCTGGTGGAGTAGAATGAAGCGAGATTTGTTGAGTTTGTTGCCAGTGTCCAAATTGTCAACAAGTAAAGTATGAACACCAAAGGCCCGGAGGAACACTTCAGAGAATGCCCATTCCTGAATGGAAGTGGGAGAGAATCGCAATGACTTTGTGGTTGGTCTTCCAAAGACTTGAGTAAGTATGACTCTATTTGGGTGATTGTGATAGGTTAACTAAGTCTGCTCACTTCATTCCTGTCAAGGTGACCTACAATGCAGAGAAGTTAGCCAAGAATCTACATCTCAGAAATCGTTCGGTTGCATGGAGTTCCACTCTCAATCATATCAGATAGAGGTACGCAGTTTACTTCTAAGTTTTGGAGAACATTGCATGCTGAATTAGGTACTAGATTGGACCTTAGTACGTCATTTCATCCTCAGACCGATGGTCAGTCTGAGCGAACGATTCAAGTTTTGGAGGATATGCTTCGCGCATGTGTGATAGAGTTTGGTGGCCATTGGGATAGTTTCTTACCTTTGGCAGAGTTTTCATACAATAATAGTTATCACTCTAGTATCGACATGGCTCCATTTGAAGCATTGTATGGGAGGAGGTGTAGGTCTCCCATTGGTTGGTTTGATGCCTTCGAGGTTAGACCTTGGGGGACTGATCTGTTGAGAGATTCTATGGAGAAGGTGAAAGCTATTCAAGAAAAGCTTTTAGCGGCGCAAAGTAGACAAAAGGAGTATGCAGAACCGAAGGTTAGAGACTTGGAGTTCATGGAAGGTGAACAGTCTTGTTGAAGGTTTCGCCCATGAAAGGGGTGATGCGGTTTGGTAAAAAGAGGTAAGTAAGTCCAAGGTATATTGGACCATTTGAAGTGCTTAAGAGAATAGGGGAGGTGCTTATGAATTAGCCTTGCCCCCAGGGCTGTCCGGAGTGCATCCGGTGTTTCATGTATCCATGTTGAAGAGATACCACGGAGATGGAAACTACATTATCCGTTGGGATTCAGTTTTGTTGGATGAGAACTTGACTTATGAAAAGGAACCGGTTGCTATATTAGATAGAGAAGTTCGCAGTTGAGGTCAAGAGAGATTGCATCCATCAAAGTTCAATGGAAGAATCGCCCGGTTGAAGAGGCTACTTGGGAGAAGGAGGCAGATATGCAAGAAAATACCCACATCTGTTTACAGATTCAGCTACTCCTTTCGCCATTGTTTTTTCTTCTTTTGATCGTTCGGGGACGAACGATGGGTAAATTGGTATCTATTGTAACGACCTGTTTAGTCGTTTTGAGCAACAGAGTCCATTTCTGGAAAAACTGGCTGGGACGACGAGGGTCACGACGGACCGTCGTGGTCACGACGGCCCGTCGAGGGAGTGTCGTCCCATGGCACTTAGAATTTTTGAAATTGGGTACTGAAAATCGACCCTCTATAAATTGTGACGGACCTGCAGGACGTGCCGTCACATCCACACGACGAACCGTCGTGAGGTTCCGTTGCAAAACACTTCAGCTTTTGAGAATTTGGTGCAAGAAAACGAGTTTCTGACCGCCATGACGGACGTGCAGGACGGACCGTCACAGGTGTGACGGACCGTCACGTGTCCGTGGTGACGATGGGATTTTGGGCAGTTGCGACGACCTGCGTGACGGACCGTCGCAGGCATGACGGCCCGTCACAGGTTGCGCAGTCCCAGGCAAAATAGGATTTCTCCACACGTTTTAAGGGTCATTTTTGACTATTCTTTCCTTAATTATAAAGATTGAGGGGTAACATTAATAAGTCTAATTACTTAGGGGTTAAAAGGGGTAACCTTAAGTTAATTAGAGGGGTTTATTGTCCTTTTTCACACCTAATTATATGATTAATTAGGGTAAAAGAAAGAGGGTTTGAACATAAGAAAACAAAAGAGAAAGAACAGAAAGAGGGATAGAGAGATCGATCGAGAGGCTGAGGAGAATAACAAAGCTTGGGAGATTTCTTGTCGATTTCAATTCTTCGGTGGAGGTAGGTATGGTTTTATGTTACGATAATCGTAGTGAACTCTTGATAGTGTATGATATGTATTGATGATGTTGTAAACCTGTCTATGTGCTTAAATTGTATGCTTGCATGATTATGATTATGAAATTGTGATGAATTAACAAGCATGATGAAGCTATTGAATCCCAAATCTTGAAAGAACCCTAATTCGCTTGATATATTATATAATAAGATTGATGATGCCGTAGTATGAAAGAAGGCTTGATAAATTATATAATGTAATGAGGATGCCTTAGTATAAAAGAAGGCTTGATGAATTAGGGGATCGGGTGCCACGTTCCGGTACCAGGATAGAATGAATATGAGGATCGGAGTGTCACGTTCCGACACCAGGATAGAATATGAGGATCGGGTGCCACGTCCGGTACCAGGATAGAATGAATATGAGGATCGGAGTGTCACGTTCCGACACCAGGGTAGAATTAGAGGAGCGAGTGTCACGTACCGACACAAGAGGAAGAAAGATAATGAATCTTGAAAGATAATGAATATACTCAATCTAATGAACTTAATTCCCAAATGAGTATGGTATTGAGGCTTGAGTCCTCATGTGTGAACTTGACGGAAATTGTTAATGATAAAGTAATTGCTGTTGCTACATGTTGAGTATTGTAGTTGATTTACGTTATTATTGATATATATTGTTCCCTATTTTGAGTTGACCGATGATATCTACTCAGTACGTGTGGTTGTACTGACCCCCTACTTTTATGTTTCCCTTTGTTATTTGTGTTATACAGCAAACGTTCCGTCAACTTCGACTCAGCAGTAGATCAAGCCAGTCTTCACTCCATCGGAAATTCAGGGTGAGCTAATGCGTCTAGCTTGGACTGGGTCTCCTTCTTCAAGTCTTGATGCCTTGAACTTCTGGCATGGACTAGCTTTTATGTATTTTTAGTTCTTAGACAATTTTAGTTTAGAAATTTGAGATAGATGTTCTTGTGGTGATGACTTCCAGATTTTGGGGATAATAATAATAGTTTTGAGTTGTTTTTATTAATGAGTTTAAGTCTTCCGCATTACTTTTGTTGATATTGTATTAAAATGTTAAGGTTTAGATTGGTTGGTTCGCTCACATAGGAGGGTAAATGTGGGTGCCAGTCGCGTCCCCGATTTGGGTCGTGACATTTTCATTAATAAGTTTAAGTCTTCTGCATGATATTCTGTTATTACATTGAAATGTTGGGTTTTGTATTGGTTGGTTCGCTCACATAGGAGGGTAAGTATGGGTGTCAGTCGCGGCTCGGTTTTGGGTCGTGACAATATCAAGATTGGATTACCAAGTAGCTTCTCTCAGAATAATCGTAGGCCCCTGCTCGAAAATCAAGGACTCATCAAAAATCATAACAAACTGCAAAAATCTCAAAAGTTTGATGAACCTAGGGTTGATCTCGCCTTTTCAATCAAACCTCATCATGCCTTTCTTGGTTGACACCAACATAAACACTCGATATCTTAACTAAACTTTAAGGCGCTCAATCTCTAATCAACATAACTCTTATGCCTACTCTAAGCAGTACGAGCGTCTCCTGAATAACCCAGACTTTATCCATAAGTCAGTGACGAAGGGCCTAATTTCAAAATCATTAAACTATCACATGAATGACCGACCTTCAATTATATATTGTCTTAAATAGAGCCATTTGAATACTCAAACATTAGCTATTATTATGTGCAAACTCTACCAAAACAAAAATTGGTCACACATACCTCAAAAATAAATTACACAAGTCCAAACCTTATCTTCCACATCCTAAATAGTCCTTTTTGGACTGTGTGCCTGTCTTCGAATGAAATGTTGAGCTAAGATCAACCGAGGTACCAATTTTTTCTGAGATAACCTCTAAACATATGATGTAAATTAAGTGCCATGATCTGATATGATAGTCACTGGCATCCCTTGCAAATTTATACAATCTCATTAATGCAACCTCTAAACCTATCAGAAAAGTATAAAGCCTAAAGTGGAAGAAAGTGAGAAGACTTGGTAAACCTATCAATGATGATCCAAATAACATCAAATGTACAGAAAGTTTATGACAATTCTACCATGAAATCCATACATATCCACTCTGACCTTTACTCGAGAATGGGTAGCCTTTGAGTCAAATGACTTAACCTCAAATGCTCATACTTCACCTACTGAAAATTGAAGAACTTATACATAAACTTTTCAATATCTCATTTATTCCAATATCACAATTAGACTATTACTTCTACTTCTTCTCTTTCTCCTTCTTCCCCTTTCCCTTCTCTTGCTCCTCCAAATTCTTCCAATTCATCTTCTCCTTCTCCTATGGAACCTTCTGCTTTTTCTCCTTATACTTTTGCTTCTCTTTCTCCTTCTACTTTTGCTACCCCCCTCATCATTCTTTTTCCGCTACTCCTTTTCCTCCTCCTTTTTCTCCTCCTCCTCCTTCTTCTTTGTCCCTACACCTACTACACATCCAACCATAGAAAATCATAATGAATAAAAATGACCAAATATGAAGAAAATAAAACAACTGATTACACTAACCAACTAAGTACACATGTTCTTTAATAATACTACTCTTGTTTTATTTTATGATGCATTGCCTAGGCCTATCGAACCCCATGAATTCCATTTATTTTAGGTTATGTATATAAAAAGTTATGCTGTATTTGGAGAAAATCTATCTTCTTTACCGATTTTTTACAACTTTAGATAGTCTTATATTTTGAAGGATATGAATTTAGTTTGATTCTCTTGAACTACTAGTAACACTGGTTTTTTTTTTTTTACCTTCACACTTCTATTATATCTATGAAAGCTTTGAGTTTATAGACTTTATTTTGCTAATGTTATTATTTCTGTATAATTGTTTGATATTAATTTCAGTTGAGGATTGGATTACCTTCCAATGGGACAGTGCAAGTGCCATCATGCCTTAGATTTTGAGTCATCACAGTTCTTAATTGTGAAAAAGAAATCATTCTTCTTTAGCAATTTTCATCCCATATATAAAACTTACTTCAATTGGTATATTATCGTGAATCTTTAAAGAAAAAATATTATAATTAATTAGAAGTACTCATATATTTTCCTATGCCATTCTTGACATAAACTTCTCATTAACTTTTTTTTATCTATCGAAATTTTAAAATATGTGGCAATTTTTTCGAAGGATATGCTACGTCTTATGGAATAAAGCATATTTTCTACAAACATTTTCTACCAAATATGCCCATGTAAAATGTTAATTATTGTGTTTTCTACCTGCCAAAAAAATTATGGAATATGACCTGTCAATTTCAATTTGAAAATTAACAATTTTTCATCCTTTTTAGGAAAAATAATAATAATTTCCTTAAAATCATATTATAGTAATCAAATTATTTAAATTTTGGAACCTAAACTATGAAAGTTCTTGATTTGACTATATTGACTATTCATGTTTGTCACCTATAAAAGTCACACATCTCTTCAAGTTTTATATATTCTACTCCAAAAGAAAGTACTTTTTTTTTTGTTTGAGCATCAAATATGGCTACAAAAGGTTGAGAGATACTGCGAACTACAATGAAAATGTGAGAAATTCCATCTTAGACAAAAGAGTAATAAGTTTGTTCAAGAAAGCAGAAGAGCTATCTATTGCGTGTGACGTAGAAGTTGCCATAATTATTTTTATGCCAGGAAAAATCCAACCCATTACTTGGAAATCCCCAAGTCTGGCTGAGGATGTCTTGACGAGGTATTTAAGTTTTATTGAATTCAAAAGGCTGTCAAAGTTGGTCACACATGAAGACTATCTTCAAAAGAATGTTGATAAGAAAGAAGAACGAATTATCAAATTAGGGAAAATGAATGAGGCGAAGGAAATGGAAATTCTCTTCAACCAACTAGTGGAGGGAAAAAGTATTGATGAACTTGATGCTAGAGAAATGAAAGGTTTGTTAAAGGTGTTTGCTGCAAAAATGGCTAAACTTGATGAAAGAAAGAAAGAACTTAACCAGGCTCCAAATCCTCTATCCAACAAAGAAAACATTACCTTATCAGCAAGTCCAATGGAAGAATCATTCAAAGATCCGTGGTTTATTCAAACTATAGCTACATTAGGGGATGGGAGCGATGTAGAGTCTGCACAAAAAGAAGGCAATGGCGTCAATCTTCAAGATGATGGACATTCCAAGGACCTCGATTGAGAATGTAATAGTTATAATGTTCTATCATTGTTTCTTCGTGTTCTTTTTTCATAGTGTGTGTCTTAATTTGTTGCATTTTTCTTTTCATTTCATGTTATTGTACTTTTTATTTCAATCATTTATGAATGTTATTCTATTTTGTTGGAAAAATGAGCTAACCTTGTTCGGTTAATAAGTTATTTTTATCAAAATTTGGGTCCAAGTTGAATCTTTATTTTTAGTCGTACGTATTTTATTTCTCTTACGTTTAGAAACTTATGTTATTTTATACAAAAGATATTGCATGTATATAGAATATAATAATTGCATACCTGATGAAAAATCGAGATATGATTAGTATATCTTAATTTACGATTTATAAGTATTTATCATCCCATAATTATTTTTTATTTTTCCTGTTTTTCTTAGCTTTTGGGATAAATGAACAAATTGGATTTCAGATTTTTTTGTGGGAAAGGAATGGTAATTGGAAAAAGATAAGGATTGATAGAGACGCGATACGAAGGGCAGGGATTCCCATGGAGGATTTCTTCAATTTTAAGTGATATTTTATGTTTAAAGTCAATTGTATAGTGAAGACAATACTTAGGGCATTATTTGAGGATCGACTCAAAGGGTATTTTTAGGCTTGTGATATTTTATGGTTATACCTAGTAATCTTGTTGTGCCAACCAACCATTTGTGTTACGACTAGTAATAGACAACCACAACAAAAAAAAAAATTGATTCATGGGGGTTATTTTTTCAATCTATGGTGATTTAGGGATTTCACTAATTAAAATGCGGAGGTTTCTAAAACCGTTACAATTACAATTGTCCCGAGCATATTTGTAGCAGTTTTAGTAAACCTTCATGACGCTCCCCGCAAAATGACTTTTAAATATTTGGAGGTTTTTTAGTACAAGTTTGTGACAACTTAAACTTCACAATATGATTTCAATATTTATAAATTAAATTTGTGTGGATTTAAAATTGTGTATTATATGTGATTAATATTTAATATATAATTTGATTTGGGGAGTGTTACCAAATAATACTAATAAATTAGTGTTATTATTATTCTAATAATAAACGTGGAATTTGATTTTCATCAAGCCTTCAAAATAATGAATAATTTAACTAAAAAACACATTCAAGGCAAATCAAATTAGATTAAACAAATTTGTAAATAAGCTTCACAAATTTTAAGTTAGACTTTCTTCCTAAACCTTATTTTTTTCTTCATTTAGCAAAAAAGTAATGATGACTTCAATAATTTATTGTATTGAATAATTAAGTTGTATTGATGTAGATCACAATCTAATATGTAAAATCGTCCTTTAATTTGTTTTATTTAAATCCAATCTAGAATAAATGAATACATGATCCTTAACCAAACAAAAGAATTGATGCTTACCATAAATCAATCAAAGATTAGGTACACATTATTTTTATGACGTGGTGGGAATTTGAAAAAGTCCTTCAATATGTAAAGATATTGATACATTAAATTTTACTACTTGCAAAATACAAAATACCTTTAAATTAAATAATATATAAATTTTAAGTTCTAATATGAATCATCAAACTCTAGTAGAGAATTACCTTTATATTTTCTTTAAAAATTAGCATTTTCACACACATAAAAAATGAAATGAAAAAAAAAAGTAAAGAAGAGAGGCAAAGGAGGGGTGGTTATTTTATATTTGTTTGGATTTGAAAGGTTTTAAGGGGGAATTAATTACAGTTTTTACTTTTTAGGCTTTTAAATATTTTGGAAGGAGAGGTATTAAAATTTTGTTGAGTCTGGTCCCAATAAAAGGTAAAAGATTTTTTCTAGTGCATAGAACAAGCTCTTTTTTTTTTTTTAATTTTTATTGATTTGCAATAACTAATAGTTAAAATGTTTCATCTTAAAAAATTAACTAGTACTATAAAAGCTTAATAAAGTTAAAATACAAACAAAATAAATATATACATATATACATATATATACATATATACATACATATATACATATACATACATATAATACATATATACATATACATATATATATATATATATATATATATATATATATATATATATATATCTATATATATATATATATATATATCTATATATATAATAGAAGAGCCATGATGAGGACGATCAATGGCAATTTTGTAATTTTAAACATTATTATGGACAAAGTTTTAAATTTATAATCGTATAATTAATGGTCAAAATAGCTTTCTAGAAGAATTCAATTTTCCTTTTCAAGAGTCACAAAAAGTTTTGTTTCATGTGTGACCCACAAAAAAGTTAAATAGTTTTAGAAACATCCTAAATTATTGTTATTACGATTAACTTATTTTGTTATTACTTAACTTTCTTTTCTTTATGAGTTATTGTGATATTTATTTTATTATTACTCTATTTTATTATTACTTTATTTTAATTTAATTCTTAATTTTTTTTCTATTCATTATGCTTATAAAAAATACCTACTTTTTATATAAAAATTCATCATGAATTAATTATTTTCATCTTTATTTTGACTCTTAATATACTTGAAAATAAACAAGTGTGACAAAATTAATAATAGATATGAGACTGAAATTAAAGAAAAATATGTTAAAAAGAAAGTTAATAAAAAATGAATTGGATGATATATTTGTATCAAAAACAACTAAGAATAAAAATGTTATTTCATTCTAATAAAAATCAATTAAGAATAAATAATTCTAGAAACATATTTCTATATATGAAGTGAATGATGATCAAAGGTAAAAAAAATGTAATTTCATGCAAGTAAGAATATACCACGAATGATAACAAGAAAATTAAATAATTCTAGAAACATCTTTAATTATTATTATTAGTATTACCTCATTTTTGTTATTTCTTCATTTTTTATTTATTATTGTGATATCTATTTATTATATGAAAGTAAATAAATAATGATTACGCTTAGATCTTAGTAATTATATATCAAGTATAATATTAGGTGGAATTAATAAAAATTAAAATTAAAATTTATATGTATATTAAATTTTGTGTATTGAAATATTTTTTAATTTTGTGATCTTAAATATCTTATATAAAAAATTAAAACTCAGAAGTAGTTATTTTCTTTTTGAAATAAAATAAAAAATAAGTTCATATAAATCGAAAAGGATGGATTCATATATTAAATGAAATATATATGTGTTATTATTAAAATAAGATTTCATATATTTTTATTTTGAAAAAATTGTTTGGTTTCCTTTTATTAATTTGGGAATATATGTGGATTTTTAAAGATTTGAACATTTTAACATAGAAATATAATGATTTGAAAACTTTAATTCTTCGTTTTAATTTCTAATTTTACATATTTGAAAATTACATTTGAAAAAAGCTTTAAAACGCAAGGTAACAATTTAAGATATTTTTAAAAAAACATAGTTAAAAAGCATAATGAAATTTGATTGACTCCATTACTTTTATCGATACAGAACAAGTTGCATATATTTTTTGAAAATAACGTAAGAACTAAAAAGTACTATGAATCACAGTAAATGACAATTAAAAATATGTGAGTGTTTTATTACAAAAATTTTTTTTATTGCTTTTAGACTTGATTTTAGACTTGTTTAGAGTCGCCACTTAATTTTTAAACCACTAAAACAGGAAATTGAATTGAAAGAGTTTTAATAGGAGGGTTCAGGGATTCACATTTATATTTTAGGAAGGTTTTTACGGCACCTAAAATACCCACTAATATGATTTTCCGGCAACTAACTTGTATGGCTAAAATAACTTTAACTTGATTTAAATTGAAAAATTATTTAAAGTTTGTTTGGAAGTGTAATATAGATTTAATATCTAAGTGAGATTTGACTTGCAAAATTATTATTTCAAGTTCTTTTGGACTTGATTGAATTAGTTTAAATAATTAGAATATAATGGCATTTGCGGGGGTTTTGAATTTTCCGACCCTAAGACTAACTACAAATAATGACAACATATAAGCGATCAAATAAGAGAGAGAGAGAGAGAGAGAGAGAGAGAGAGAGAGAGTTGGGTCCAAATTCGATTTCTGTCCGCCTGGAATGGTATTTGGACCCATTTATGTTGGGGTTTTGACCCATTTGAATGGTACCTTTCCTAAACTAACAAGATAATAAATGATGTAAAAATTTGGCAAATGACATACTGTAAATAACAAATTACATTTTATCCCTATAATATCAATATTTACCAAAAATCCCTTATTTTTAAAAATTCTGGATACTTTATAAAATAGAAATGATACTTAAATATAAATGACCGAATATTTTTTTTCTGTAACTGTTATAGCTAAAATCAAGGGTAACTGATTTCCCTTCACTTGATTTAAGTTAATCTTGTAACTAATTTCACTCCCAGGAATTTGGGCAAATCAACTCCATGAAAAAATAAAAATAGCAACAATAATAGTACCATGTGAAGGGGATATATCAATAGACGATTTTTTCCGGATATATAATAACGATGCCCTTTGATAAGTATTTGTCGCCGGAGCTCCGGTGAGATGATATATTGTAACTAAAATTTAAGTATCAAATTTAAATTCTGAATTTGAGTATCTTTTTATTTGTTGGACATTAAATTTAATGTATCAAGAAACATATTAAATTTAATTTTTCGTTTATATATAGATTCAAATAGTATTTTGTATTTATCACGTGATAGAATGATTCTTTGTTTCATTTTTACTTATATTTCGTATATATTAAGGTATCAAATAATAGTATATGTGTATAAAAATTTAAGTATCTAATTTAAATTGTGAATTTGAGTATCTTTTCATGTGTTGGACATGAAATTTAATGTATCATAGATATATATTTTAAATTTAATATTTCGTTTATATATATAGTTTCAATTAGTATTTTGTAAGTATCATGTTAACCTGTTTTTTTATATGTTAGTATAAGATGAATTTTTTGGTGATCATGATAGAATGATTCTTTGTTTTATTTTTACTTATATTTCGTATATATTAAGGTATCAAATAATAGTATATGTGTATCATATTGTCTTACATATGTTATTTAAGTATCATATTTATATGAAATATTGATAAGTATATAAAAATTTAAGTATCTAATTTAAATTGTGAATTTGAGTATCTTTTTATGTGTTGGACATGAGATTTAATGTATAAAATTTAATTAGTATCATTTGGGATAAAAATGGGATTTTTTGTAATTTAATACATCAGTAGGGAATTAATGAAATTAAATAAATTAAAGTAGTGTATTTTAGTAATTTTTACATAAATGATAGGTAAAAAGCGATAAGGGCTTAGGCCCAAAAGAACAAACTACAAGATTTAAAAAATAAATTTGGGCTTCCATTTCCCAAATTTTTGACTTCTTGGCTTGTTTCAAATTCTTCGACTCCAAGACCCGTTCATTGATTTAGCTTGATAATGGGTTGACTCGATGAAAGGAATTTGAGCCCTTATGGCTCTCTTGAAATGTAAGAGGAAGGGAGTCCATCATGAACTCAGATATGTTTCACATGCATACAAAAGGGAGAGAAAAATTAGCATACGACTCAACCAAAATGGACAACAAAAAGAACATACTAAATTATGCAGGGGGGAGAAATGAGACATATATACTCATCATATAATTAAAGGAAATCGTATAAGGCCTTACAGAAAGCTAAAAAAAAAGAGACTAAAGAACATGATGACCATTCCAACTAAATTAATTAACATGGTAGCTAGCGATATGCACTACAGTGGTCAAAAGCAAACTTCACTTAATTACATAAATATTATTATGAACAATATTTTTTAGGGATAATTGTATATAATAGCAAACTAATAACCTAAAATAAATGGAATAAAGACGGTTTGATTTAATTGTGCTCCATAGCAAACGTTAGCCAAAGTTTGCCAGTCGCCTCTCTCCCAAAAATCTCGTTCGCCACTCTCCCATTCTCGCTCGCCACTCTCCCTCTGCTCGCCTCTCTCGCTTTATACAAAGAAGTGTATAAATTGTACTTCTGTTTTGTATAAAGCGAGAGAAAATTGTATATACACATGCAAAAACATATATCTTTGTGCTATACACTCAATTATACAATTTACCAACATTTTACTTCAATTCAATTATAGACAAATGCAAAATTTATACAAACATTGCAGCGAAAAAGACCAACGAATTATACAATTGTGAATTATACGATTGCAGTGAAATACAATTTTCTCTTGCTTTATACAACAGAAGTGTATAAATTGTGTTTCTGTTTTTGTATGAAACGAGAGAAAAACATATATTTTCTTCCTATACGTTTATAATTATACAATATACATATATTTTACTTCGATTCAATTATATGCAAAACAAATTTTATACAAATATTGCAGCGAAATAGGCAGCGAATTATACAATTGAGCATTATACAATTGCAGTGAAATAGGATAGCTGTAACGACCTGTTTAGTCATTTTGAGCAGTAGAGTTTATTTCTGGAAATCACTGTCTAGGTCGACGGATCCCACGACGGACCGTCATGGGCACGACGGACCGTCGAGGGGGTCTCGTTCCAAAATACTTAGAATTCTGAAATTTGGGTACTAGGATCGACTCTCTGAACTTCGTGACGGAATGGCAGGACGAACCGTCGTGGGCACGACGGACCGTCACACATCTTCCACAGAAATTAACTCTCTGAACTTTGTGACGGACCTGCAGGACGGACCGTCACAGCCATGACGGACCGTCACAGGTTGCGTAACCCAGGCTGGGTGGGATTTCTATTAAAAGTTTTTAAGGGGCGTTTTGGACTATTCATGCTTATAATTATAAAGTTAATGGGTTGATGTTAATAATTCAATTACTTGGGGGTTAAAGGAGATAACCTTGAAACAAATAATGGGTTAATTCATCATCTTTTATACTTAATTATATGCCAATTAGGGTAAAAGAAAAAGGGTTTGAATAAGAAAAATAGAAAGAACAAGGAAAGGAGAAACGAACGAACGAGAGAGAGAAGAAGAACGCAGCTTTGGGAAAGTAGATTGCTTGATCACAATTCTTCGGTGGAGGTAGGTTATGGTTTATGCTATTCGTAGTAAACTCTTAATAGCGAATAATATGTATTGGGTAGTATTATAAAGTCTTCTATATGCTTAATTGTGTGCTTGCATGATATGAATATTCTAATTGTGATGAATTAGCATGATGAGGCTGTTGAATCTTAAACCCTAAATCTACTTTGTTAATGATGATGCCTTGGTATAAAAGAAGGCTTGATGAACTAAAGTAGTGAGATTAGAGGATCGGGTGTCACGTTCCGACACCAGGATAGTAATAGAGGATCGGGTGTCACATTCCGACACCAGGATAGTATATGGATCGGAGTGTCACGTTCCGACACCAGGATAGTATATGGATCGGAGTGTCACATTCCGACACCAGGATAGTATATGGATCGGAGTGTCACATTCCGACCCCAGGATAGTATATGGATCGGAGTGTCACGTTCCGACACCAGGATAGTATATGGATCGGAGTGTCACGTTCCGACACCAGGATAGTATATGGATCGGAGTCTCACGTTCCGACACCAGGATAGTATATGGATCGGGTGTCACGTTCCGAAACCAGGATAGTATATGGATCGGAGTGTCACGTTCCGACACCAGGATAGTATATGGATCGGAGTGTCACGTACCGACACCAGGATAGTATATGATCGGAGTGTCACGTTCCGACACCAGGATAGTATATGGATCGGAGTGTCACGTTCGACACCACGATAGTATATGGATTGGAGTGTCACGTTCTGACACCAGGATAATAGTAGTGGAGCGGAGTGTCACGTACCGACACAAGAGGAATAAAGATAATGAATCTTGAAGTATGCTAATATACTCAATCTAAAGAACTAATTCCCAAATGAGTATGGTGTGGAGGCTTGAGTCCTCATGAATGTGATTAGTGTTGTTGCAAATGATTCTTATGCGTGTTGCTATCACCTGTTAAGTATTTGGTTGGTTTTATGTTATTATCTGACATATACTGTTTTCTATTTTGAGTTGGCCGATGATACCTACTCAGTACTTGTGCCTTGTACTGACCCCTACTTGTATTTGTTTTTCTTTGATTATTTGTGGAGTGCAGCAAACGTACCGTCGTCTTCAACTCGTCCGCAACTCTAGCCAGTCTTCATCACACCAGATTTCTGGGTGAGGTATTGCTTCTAGCTTGGACTGGATCTTCTTCTTCACGTCTTGATGCCTTGAAGTTCTGGCATGGACTAGCTTTTTCCTTATTTTAGCCTCTTAGATACTCTTAGATTTAGTAATTTGAGAATAGATGTTCTTGTGGTGATGACTTCCAGATTTTGGGGATAATAATTGATTAATTTTAGAAGTTATTTAATTGGTTCGTTAATGAGTTTTAAGTCTTCCGCATTATATTATGTTATTTTGGTTGAAATGTTGGGGTTTAGATTGGTTGGTTCGCTCACATAGTAGGATAAGTGTGGGTGCCACTCGCGGCTCGTTTTGGGTCATGACAAACTTGGTATCAGAGCATTAGGTTCGTTGGTCTCATCACACAAGAGCGAGTCTAGTAGGGTCTTAAGGAACGGTAGGGGGACGCCTTTACTTTTCTTTGAGAGGCTATAAGACTTTAGGAAAATTCCATTCTTTCTTTCGTGCTATTACTTGGATCCAATTGGTATCTAGGTGATACAAATTGGTATCTGACCATCTTCACTCTATTTCGCAGATGGTTAGAACTAGAGCAATGACTGCGCCAACACCAACACCGGCAAGACAAGATGCGTCTGAGCCAGCCACTGGGGCTGTAGCTCGAATAGGAGTAGTGTCAAGAGGCCGTGGTAGAGGTCGCGGGAGGACATCCTCTAGAGGAAGAGGACAAGCCCCTGGCCCACCTAGTACTAGGGTGGTGACTCCTCCACCGATTAAGGAAGTGATAAGAGAGGGTGAGGAAGGGGAGAATGAACAAGTGCAGAATGAGGAATTACCACCCCAACCTACCCCAGAGATGATTAATCAGGTTCTTGCTTATCTTAGCGGGTTATCTGATCAAGGCCAGACACCTCCAGTGTTTTCTGCACCAGCACCTCAGGTTCCGGAAGTACGACAGGCCGCTGCTGAGGCTCCCCGCATGGATGCCTCATTGGAAATAGGCACGTTTCCTCGGTTGACTACAGGGCCTATAATGACAAGTGATCAGCATGAACTTTTCAGTAAGTTCTTGAAATTGAAACCTCCAGTCTTCAAGGGTGCTGAATCTGAGGATGCCTATGATTTTCTGGTTGATTGTCATGAGTTACTACATAAAATGGGCATAGTGGAACGATTTGGCGTTGAGTTTGTAACCTATCAATTTCATGGAAATGCCAAAATGTGGTGGCGGTCACATATTGAGTGTCAACCCGCACAGGCACCACCTATGACTTGGGCGTCATTCTCTAGCTTGTTTATGGAGAAGTATATCCCCCGGACCTTGAGGGATAGGAGGAGAGATGAGTTCTTGAGCCTAGAGCAAGGTAGGATGTCGGTTATTGCGTATGAGGATAAGTTTCGTGCATTATCCAGGTATGCCACCCAGCTTTGTTTCAGTACACAAGAGCGGATTCGCCGTTTTGTGAAGGGGTTGAGGTCAGATTTGCGGATTTCAGCCTTACAGGTAGCGGCTACAGCAAAATCCTTTCAGGAAGTGGTAGACTTCGTGATACAGGTAGAGGGAGTGAAGCCAGATGACTTCACCATGGCATCGACATCAAAAAGGTTTCGTAAGGGAGGTGAGTTTAATGGTTCTTACTCCAGAGGGCAGGGTTCAGGAGGTTATCCAGCCTGACCCATTCAGTCTTCACTACAGATTGTAGTTGGGGGTCCACCTCAGACCGGTCAACATTTCTCAGAGGTTGGAGGTTATTCCCAGACTTCGTCATTCTCACAGAGACCGATGCTTGAATCCAGAGAGTGTTATGGATGTGGGGAGACTGGACACATTAAGAGGTATTGTCCAAAACAGAGTTACAGACCTCCCATAGTCAGAGGTAGAGGTGGTCATGGAAGAGGCCGTCATTCTGGAGGACGTGGTGGTCGAGGTAATGGTGGTTACCAAAACGGACGGGGTGACGGGCAAACTAGAGCCACTACAGCACAACATGGTAGGGGCAACGGGCAGAAAGGCGATAGGTCCCATTGTTACGCTTTCCCTGGGCGATCTGAAGCGGAGACATCTGATGTTGTTATCACAGGTAATCTTTTGGTTTGTGATTGCATGGCTTCTGTATTATTTGATCCTGGCTCCACATTTTCATATGTATCTTCCTCATTTGCTACTGGTCTTAATTTACATTGTGAATTGCTTGACATGCCTATTCATGTTTCTACTCCGGTGGGTGAGTCTGTGATAGTTGAAAAGGTATATAGGTCTTGTCTGGTGACTTTTGTGGGGAGCAATACTCATGTGCCTGAAAAAATAAGTATGATAAAATTAATAATATACATTAAATTGAAATTAAAGAATAAATCAAATTAATTTCAATATTTTAAAAAAAATATATTTAAAAGATGTTAAAAAGTAACTTTATAAATAAAATGAATAGGATGACATATTTGTATTTAAAGTAAACTAAAAATGTTTACTAGATTATAAAAGTGTAGTTCTTTATTAAAATATATAATCAAATATGTATTTTTACTTGATTTCAAACATATTTATATTGATTTAAGAAGTTGAGGACACTCTACGGTAATATGATCATTTCATATATTTTATTTTAAAAACTATAAATTGTATTTTTAAACTTCATTAAAATATTTTTTTTCAAGTGTAAATTTTGTTCCACAAGTTACATGACTTTTCTAAAAACTATAAATTATAAGATTTTTCTAGCACTAAGCCCGTGAAACAAATAAACAGACATTAATTCATCCTTCATTTCATTCACTCTGTAATTCTCTCCCCTTTCATGTCTTATACCAATAAATTTTACGTCCTTTATTTTTTATTTGTGTCCTAAATATTACACACTCTGGTACAGTTCTCTCTTATTAGGAAAATCAATAATGCAATTTCTTTTTCAACATTAAGAACTACATCTCAATCAATTCTCTTTATAATGACTCAACTTTCAGCAAAATTCAACTAATCCGCATTTTCAAACACCCTAATAAATCAGTTAGCATGTTAAATTCAATATGAATCATAATTACTCATTTTGTTATTACTTCACTTTTTTAAAGACTTATTGTGATATTTACTCATTATTCTATTTTACTATCACTTTAGTTTAATTATTGACATTTTTCTATTCATTATACTTACTACAAGTGCCAACTTTAATATAAAAATTCATTATTTAAAAAATGTATTTAATTACATTTAATTTTATTTTTGTTCTAATTAATATACCTAACAAGAAACAATTAAATGTGATAAATTAATAATATATATTTGTCACGACCCAAAACCGAGCCGCGACTGGCACCCATATTTGCCCTCCTATGTGAGCGAACCAACCAATCTGACCCTTAACATTTCAATGTACATCAACATAAAATAATGCGGAAGACTTAAAACTCATTAATAAAAACAATCAATAACTATTAAAATTCACAACATCTATTATTTCCCCAAAATCTGGAAGTCATCACCACACAAGAACATCTATCCTCAAATTACTAAAACTAAGAGTATCTAAGAAAACAAAAACAAGTAAAAAGCTAGTCCATGCCGGAAGTTCAAGGCATCAAGACTTGAAGAAGAAGATCCAGTCCAAGCTAGAAGCATTAGCTCACCCTGAAGATCCGGTGTGACGAAGACTGGCTAGAATTACTGTTGAGTTGAAGACGACGGCACGTTTGCTGCACTCCACAAATAACAAAGAAGAAAACATAAAAGTAGGGGTCTGTAACGACCTGTTTAGTCGTTTTGAGCAACAGAGTCCATTTCGGGAAAAACTGGCTGGGACGACGAGGGTCACGACGGACCGTCGTTGTCACGACGGCCCGTCGAGGGAGTGTCGTCCCATGGCACTTAGAATTTTGAAATTGGGTACTGAAAATCGACCCTCTGTAAATTGTGACGGACCTGCAGGACGTGCCGTCACATCCACGACGAACCGTCGTGAGTCCCGTTGCAAAACACTTCAACTTTTGAGAATTTGGTGCAAGAAAACGAGTTTCTGACCGTCAGGACGGAGGTGCAGGACGGACCGTCACAGGGGTGACGGGCCGTCGCAGACCACCTGAAATCTGGGAGGAGGCGACGGCCATCGTGACGGACCGTCGCAGGCACGACGGCCCGTCACAGGTCACGCAGTCCCAGACATTTAGGATTTCTCCACACGTTTTAAGGGTCGTTTTTGACTATTCTATTCCTTAATTATAAAGATTGAGGGTTAACATTTATAAGTCCAATTACTTAGGGGTTAAAAGAAGTAACCTTAAGTTAATTAGGGGGTTTTATTGTCCTCTTTGACACTTATTATATTGTAATTAGGGTAAAGAAAAGAGGGTTTGAATAAAACAAAAGAGAAAGAACAGAAAGAGAGGCAGAAATCGATCGAGAGGGAGGAGAAAATAGGAGCTTGGGAATTTGCTTGTTGATCACTAGCCTTCTGTGGAGGTAGGTTATGGTTTTTATGTTAGTACAATAATCGTAGTGAACTCTGATAGTGTATGATATGTATTGATGATGTTGTAAACCTGTCTATGTGCTTAAATTGTATGCTTGCATGATTATGATTATGAGATTGTGATTAATTAACAAGCATGATGAAGCTATTGAATCCCAAATCTTGAAAGAACCCTAATTCGCTTGATATATTATATAATAAGATTGATGATGCCTTAGTATGATAGAAGGCTTGATAAATTATATAATGAGAATGAGGATGCCTTAGTGTAAAAGAAGGCTTGATGAATTAGGGGATCGGGTGCCACGTTCCGGTACCAGGATAGAATGAATATGAGGATCGGAGTGTCACGTTCCGACACCAGGATAGAATATGAGGATCGGTGTGCCACGTTCCGGTACCAGGATAGAATGAATATGAGGATCGGAGTGTCACGTTCCGACACCAGGATAGAATATGAGGATCGGGTGCCACGTTCCGGTACCAGGATAGAATGAATATGAGGATCGGAGTGTCACGTTCCGACACCAGGATAGAATATGGATCGGGTGCCACGTTCCGGTACCAGGATAAAATGAATATGAGGATCGGAGTGTCACGTTCCGACACCAGGATAGAATTAGAGGAGCGGAGTGTCACGTACCGACACAAGAGGAAGAAAGATAATGAATCTTGAAAGATAATGAATATACTCAATCTAATAAACTTAATTCCCAAATGAGTATGGTATTGAGCTTGAGTCCTCATGTGTGAACTTGACGGAAATTGTTAATGATAAAGTAATTGCTGTTGCTACATGTTGAGTATTGTAGTTGATTTACGATATTATCTGATATATATTGTTCCCTATTTTGAGTTAGCCGATGATATCTACTCAGTACGTGTGGTTGTACTGACCCCATACTTTTATGTTTTCCTTTTTGTTATTTGTGTAATGCAGCAAACGTTCCGTCAACTTCGACTCAGCAGTAGATCAAGCCAGTCTTCACTCCATCGGAAATTCAGGGTGAGCTAATGCGTCTAGCTTGGACTGGGTCTTCTTCTTCAAGTCTTGATGCCTTGAACTTCCGGCATGGACTAGCTTTTTAGTTATATTTTGTTCTTAGACATTCCTAGTTTAGTAATTTGAGATAGATGTTCTTGTGATGATGACTTCTGATTTTGGAATATTAATAATAGTTTGAATTGTTATATTAATAAGTTTAAGTCTTCCGCATTACTTTCTGTTGATATTGTATTAAAATGTTAAGGGTTATGGGTTGGTTCGCTCACATAGGAGGTTAAATGTGGGTGCCAGTCGCGTCCTCGATTTGGGTCGTGACAGACTGACGTTGGTAGATCAGTTAGGTTCATTGGTCTCATCACACAAGAACAGGTCTAGTAGAGTCTTAAAGAACGGTAGGGGGACGCCTTTACTTTTCTTTGAGAGGCTATAAGACTTTAGGAAAATTCCATTCTTCATTCTTTCTTTCGTGCTACTACTTGAGTCCAATTGGTATCTAGGTGATACAAATTGGTATCTGACCATCTTCACTCTATTTCGCAGATGGTTAGAACTAGAGCAACGACCGCACCAGCAGCGACAACGGAAAGACATGGAACTACTACTGAGCCAGCCACTGGGGCTGTGGCTCGAGGAGGAACAGCGGCAAGAGGCCGTGGAAGAGGTCGTGGGAGGACGTCCTCTAGAGGAAGAGGACGAGCCCCTAGCCCATCTGATACTAGGGCGGTGACTCCTCCACCGACTGAGGATGCAGTAAGAGAGGGTGAGGAAGGGGAAACCGAACAAGGGCAGAATGAGGAAATGCCACCCCAACCTACCCCAGAGATGATCAACCAGTACTTGCTTATCTTAGCGGGTTGTCTGATCAGGGTCAAGCACCTCCAGTGGTTTCTGCACCAACACCTCCGGTTTCAGAGATACGACATGCGGCTACTATGGCTCCCCGCATGGATGCAACATTGGGAATAGGCACATTTCCACGTCTGACTACTGGGCCTATTATGACAAACGATCAACATGAACTTTTTAGTAAGTTCTTGAAACTGAAACCTCCAGTCTTCAAGGGTGCAGAATCTGAAGATGCTTATGATTTTCTGGTTGATTGTCATGAGCTACTACACAAGATGGGGATAGTAGAGAGGTTTGGTGTCGAGTTCGTGAGTTATCAGTTCCAAGGTAACGCCAAAATGTGGTGGCGTTCACATGTTGAGTGTCAACCAACAGAGGCACCACCTATGACTTGGGAATCATTCTCTAGTTTGTTCATGGAGAAGTATATCCCAAGGACTTTGAGAGATAGGAAGAGGGATGAGTTCTTGAGTCTTGAACAGGGAAGATGACAGTAAACGCGTATGAGGCTAAATTTCGCGCACTATCCAGATATGCCACCCAACTTTGTTTCAGTCCACAAGAACGGATCCGCCGTTTTGTGAAGGGGTTGAGGTCAGAATTGCGGATTTCAGCCTTACAGATAGCGGCAACGGCAACATCCTTCCAAGAGGTGGTAGACTTTGTGATTGAGGTGGAAGGAGTGAAACCAGATGACTTCA
Source organism: Solanum peruvianum (assembly GCA_027705065.1). Taxonomy (NCBI): domain Eukaryota; kingdom Viridiplantae; phylum Streptophyta; class Magnoliopsida; order Solanales; family Solanaceae; genus Solanum; species Solanum peruvianum. The sequence continues at coordinate 6,089,256 of JAKWJD010001766.1, read as the reverse complement.
CCACGACATCGACATCAAAGAGGTTCCGAAGGGGAGGTGAGTATAATGGTTCTTATTCTAGAGGACAGAACTCCGGAGGTCACTCAAATCGACCAATACAGTCTTCACTACAGACTGTAGTTGGGGGTCCACCTCAGAACGGTCAACACTTCTCTGAGAGGCCGACGCGTGAACCCAGAGAATGTTATGGGTGTGGAGAGATTGGACACATTAAGAGGTACTGTCCAAACCAGAGTTACCGACCCCCGATAGCTAGAGGTAGGGGCGGTCATGGTAGAGGCCGTTTTTTTGGAGGGCGTGGTGGCCGAGGTAATGGTGATCACCAAAACGGCAGAGGTGAAGGGCAAAACGGAGCCACTACTACACAACATGGTAGGGGCAACGGACAGACGAATAATGGGGCCCATTGTTATGCTTTCCCTGGGAGATCTGAAGCGGAGGCGTCTGATGCTGTTATCACATGTAATCTTTTGGTTTGTGATTGCATGGCATCTGTGTTATTTGACCCTGGCTCCACGTTTTCTTATGTATCTTCATCATTTGCTAACGGTCTAAATTTACATTGTGAATTACTTGACATGCCTATTCGTGTTTCTACTCCGGTGGGTGAGTCTGTGATAGTCGAAAAAGTGTATAGGTCTTGTTTGGTGAATTTTGTGGGGAGCAACACTTATGTAGATTTGGTTATTTTAGAAATGGGTGACTTTGATGTAATTCTGGGTATGACTTGGCTTTCTCCAAACTTTGCGATTTTGGATTGTAATGCTAAAACAGTGACGTTAGCCAAGCCTGGGGAGATCAGTTAGTATGGGAGGGTGACTACACTCCCAATCCGGTGCGTATCATCTCCTTTATTCGTGCTCAGAAGATGGTTAGTAAGGGTTGTCTAGCTTTCTTGGCACATCTTAAGGATGACACTACTCAAGTACCATCGATTGAGTCAGTTTCGGTAGTCTGTGAGTTTTTGGATGTGTTCCCTGCAGATCTTCCCGGTATGCCACCAGATAGGGATATAGACTTCTGCATTGATTTGGAACCCGGTACTCGCCCCATTTCTATACCCCCGTATAGAATGGCTCCGCGGAGTTAAGAGAATTAAAGGCTCAACTTCAAGAGTTGTTGAGCAAAGGCTTCATTAGACCAAGTGCATCTCCTTGGGGTGCTCCGGTTTTGTTTGTGAAGAAGAAAGATGGGAGTTTCCGAATGTGCATAGATTACCGACAGTTGAACAAGGTAACTATTAAGAACAAGTACCCCCCATTCCCCGCATTGATGACTTGTTCGATCAGTTACAAGGTGCTTGGGTCTTCTCTCTAAAATTGACTTGAGGTCCGGTTATCACCAACTGAAAATACGAGCAACGGATGTGCCAAAGACTGCTTTTCGAACTAGGTATGGGCATTATGAGTTTGTGGTAATGTCGTTTGGTCTTACTAATGCCCCTGCTGCCTTCATGAGCTTGATGGACGGGATTTTCAAGCCATATTTGGATCTCTTTGTGATTGTGTTTATTGATGATATACTGATATACTCCAAAAGTAAGAAAGAACATGAGGAGCATTTGAAATTGGTGTTAGAGTTGTTGAGAAAGAAAAAGCTTTATGCGAAATTCTCCAAGTGTGAGTTTTGGCTAGATTCAGTGTCCTTCTTGGGGCACGTGGTTTCTAAGGATGGAGTGATGGTAGATCCATCTAAGATTGAGACGGTAAAGAATTGGGTAAGACCTACAAACGTGTCAGAAATAAGGAGTTTTGTGGGTTTAGCTAGCTACTACCGCCGATTCGTCAAGGGATTCTCTTCTATTGCTTCCCAATTGACGAACTTGACTAAGCAAAACGTTCCATTTGTATGGTCGGATGAGTGTGAGGAGAGCTTTCAGAAGCTTAAGACTTTGTTGACTACCGCGCCTATCCTCACCTTGCCGGTAGAGGGCAAAAACTTCATTGTTTATTGTGATGCATCCTATTCTGGGTTGGGTGCAGTGCTAATGCAAGAGAAGAATGTGATTGCTTATGCTTCGAGGCAATTAAAGGTGCATGAACGTAATTATCCGACCCATGATTTGGAGTTGGCCGCGGTAGTATTTGCACTAAAGCAATGGAGACACTATTTGTATGGGGTTAAGTGTGAAGTCTATACGGACCATCGTAGCCTACAGTATGTCTTCACTCAGAAGGACTTGAACTTGAGACAGAGGAGATGGATGGAACTACTAAAGGACTACGACATCACTATCTTGTATCATCCGGGGAAGGCGAATGTTGTGGCAGATGCCTTGAGTAGAAAGGCCGGAAGCATGGGAAGTCTAGCTCATTTGCAAGCCTCTAGACGCCCTTTGGCTAGAGAAGTGCAGATTTTGGCCAATGACCTTATGAGGTTAGAAATAAATGAGAAGGGAGGATTGTTAGCTTGTGTAGAGGCAAAATCCTCTTTCTTGATCAGATTAAGGGGAAACAGTTTGACGATGAGAAACTAAGGCGAATTCGAGATAAAGTGTTGCAAGGAGAGGCTAAGGAAGCAATAATCGATGGGGAAGGTGTTTTGAGGATTAAGGGAAGAGTATGTGTACCCTGCATCGATGATTTGATCACCACTATTCTGACAGAGGCCCATAGTTCCGGATATTCTATACATCCTGGTGCAACCAAGATGTATCGCGACCTAAAGCAACACTTCTGGTGGAGTAGAATGAAGCGAGATATTGTTGAGTTTGTTGCCAAGTGTCCAAATTGTCAACAAGTAAAGTATGAACACCAGAGGCCCGGAGGAACACTTCAGAGGATGCCCATTCCTGAATGGAAGTGGGAGAGAATTGCGATGGACTTCGTGGTTGGTCTTCCAAAGACATTGGGTAAGTATGACTCCATTTGGGTGATTGTTGATAGGTTAACTAAGTCCGCTCACTTCATTCCTGTCAAGGTGACCTACAATGCAGAGAAGTTAGCCAAGATCTACATCTCAGAGATCGTTCGGTTGCATGGAGTTCCACTCTCCATTATATCAGATAGAGGTACGCAGTTTACTTCTAAGTTTTGGAGAACGTTGCATGCTGAATTAGGTACTAGGTTAAACCTTAGTACTGCATTTCATCCTCAAACAGATGGTCAGTCTGAGCGAACGATTCAAGTTTTGGAGGATATGCTTCGCGCCTGTGTGATAGAGTTTGGTGGCCATTGGGATAGCTTTTTACCTTTGGCAGAGTTTTCATACAATATAGCTATCACTCCAGTATTGACATGGCTCCATTTGAAGCATTGTATGGGAGGAGGTGTAGATCTCCCATTGGTTGGTTTGATGCCTTTGAAGTTAGACCTTGGGGGACTGATCTGTTGAGAGATTCTATGGAGAAGGTGAAAGCTATTCAAGAAAAGCTTTTGGCGGCTCAAAGTAGACAAAAGGAGTATGCAGACCGAAAGGTTAGAGACTTGGAGTTCATGGAAGGTGAACAAGTCTTGTTGAAGGTTTCGCCCATGAAAGGGGTGATGCGGTTTGGAAAAAGAGGTAAGTTAAGCCCAAGGTATATTGGACCATTTGAAGTGCTTAAGAGAATAGGGGAGGTGGCTTATGAATTAGCCTTACCCCCAGGGCTGTCCGGAGTACATCCGGTGTTTCATGTATCTATGTTGAAGAGATACCACGGAGATGGAAACTACATTATCCGTTGGGATTCAGTTTTGTTGGATGAGAACTTGACTTATGAAGAGGAACCGGTTGCTATATTAGATAGAGAAGTTTGCAAACTGAGGTCGAGGGAGATTGCATCCATCAAAGTGCAATGGAAGAATCGACCGGTTGAAGAGGCTACTTGGGAGAAGGAGGCAGATATGCAAGAAAAATACCCACATCTGTTTACAGATTCAGGTACTCCTTTTCGCCATTGTTTTTCTTCTTTTGATCGTTCGGGGACGAACGATGGGTAAATTGGTATCTATTGTAACGACCTGTTTAGTCGTTTTGAGCAACAGAGTCCATTTCGGGAAAAACTGGCTGGGACGACGAGGGTCACGACGGACCGTCGTTGTCACGACGGCCCGTCGAGGGAGTGTCGTCCCATGGCACTTAGAATTTTGAAATTGGGTACTGAAAATCGACCCTCTGTAAATTGTGACGGACCTGCAGGACGTGCCGTCACATCCACGACGAACCGTCGTGAGTCCCGTTGCAAAACACTTCAACTTTTGAGAATTTGGTGCAAGAAAACGAGTTTTTGACCGTCAGGACGGAGGTGCAGGACGGACCGTCACAGGGGTGACGGGCCTCGCAGACCACCTGAAATCTGGGAGGAGGCGACGGCCATCGTGACGGACCGTCGCAGGCACGACGGCCCGTCACAGGTCACGCAGTCCCAGACAGTTTAGGATTTCTCCACACGTTTTAAGGGTCGTTTTTGACTATTCTTTCCTTAATTATAAAGATTGAGGGTTAACATTTATAAGTCCAATTACTTAGGGGTTAAAAGAAGTAACCTTAAGTTAATTAGGGGGTTTTATTGTCCTCTTTGACACTTAATTATATTGTAATTAGGGCAAAGAAAAGAGGGTTTGAATAAAACAAAAGAGAAAGAACAGAAAGAGAGGCAGAAATCGATCGAGAGGGAGGAGAAAATAGGAGCTTGGGAATTTGCTTGTTGATCACTAGCCTTCTGTGGAGGTAGGTTATGGTTTTTATGTTACGATAATCGTAGTGAACTCTTGATAGTGTATGATATGTATTGATGATGTTGTAAACCTGTCTATGTGCTTAAATTGTATGCTTGCATGATTATGATTATGAGATTGTGATTAATTAACAAGCATGATGAAGCTATTGAATCCCAAATCTTGAAAGAACCCTAATTCGCTTGATATATTATATAATAAGATTGATGATGCCTTAGTATGATAGAAGGCTTGATAAATTATAATGAGAATGAGGATGCCTTAGTGTAAAAGAAGGCTTGATGAATTAGGGGATCGGGTGCCACGTTCCGGTACCAGGATAGAATGAATATGAGGATCGGAGTGTCACGTTCCGACACCAGGATAGAATATGAGGATCGGGTGCCACGTTCCGGTACCAGGATAGAATGAATATGAGGATCGGAGTGTCACGTTCCGACACCAGGATAGAATATGAGGATCGGGTGCCACGTTCCGGTACCAGGATAGAATGAATATGAGGATCGGAGTGTCACGTTCCGACACCAGGATAGAATATGGATCGGGTGCCACGTTCCGGTACCAGGATAGGATATGAATATGGGATCGGAGTGTCACGTTCCGACACCAGGATAGAATTAGAGGAGCGGAGTGTCACGTACCGACACAAGAGGAAGAAAGATAATGAATCTTGAAAGATAATGAATATACTCAATCTAATAACTTAATTCTTATTCCCAATGAGTATGGTATTGAGGCTTGAGTCCTCATGTGTGAACTTGACGGAAATTGTTATGATAAAGTAATTGCTGTTGCTACATGTTGAGTATTGTAGTTGATTTACGATATTATCTGATATATATTGTTCCCTATTTTGAGTTAGCCGATGATATCTACTCAGTACGTGTGGTTGTACTGACCCCCTACTTTTATGTTTTCCTTTTTGTTATTTGTGTAATGCAGCAAACGTTCCGTCAACTTCGACTCAGCAGTAGATCAAGCCAGTCTTCACTCCATCGGAAATTCAGGGTGAGCTAATGCGTCTAGCTTGGACTGGGTCTTCTTCTTCAAGTCTTGATGCCTTGAACTTCCGGCATGGACTAGCTTTTTAGTTATATTTTGTTCTTAGACATTCCTAGTTTAGTAATTTGAGATAGATGTTCTTGTGATGATGACTTCCAGATTTTGGAATATTAATAATTTTTGAATTGTTATATTAATGATTGAAGTCTCCGCATTACTTTCTGTTGATATTGTATTAAAATGTTAAGGGTTATATGGGTTGGTTCGCTCACATAGGAGGGTAAATGTGGGTGCCAGTCGCGTCCCCGATTTGGGTCGTGACAGGGTCAGTACAAAACACGGGTACTGAGTAGATATCATCGGCCAACTCAAAATAGGGAACAGTATATATCAAGTAATATTCTAAAACCAACTACGATACTCAACATGTAGCAACAACAAGTACTATAATCATCAATAAGCACTACCAAGTTCATCCATGAGGACTCACGCCTCAATATCATACTCATTTGGGAATTAGATTCATTAGATTGAGTATATTATCATCATCTTTCAAGATTCATTATCTTTCTTCCTCTTGTGTCGGTACGTGACACTCCGATCCCCTATACTATCCTGGTACCGGAACGTGGCACCCGATCCATATACTATCCTGGTGTCGGAACGTGACACTCCGATCCTCATTCTATCCTGGTACCGGAACGTGGCACCCGATCCATATACTATCCTGGTGTCGGAACGTGACACTCCGATCCTCATTCTATCCTGGTACCGGAACGTGGCACCCGATCCATATACTATCCTGGTGTCGGAACGTGACACTCCGATCCCCTATACTATCCTGGTACCGAAACGTGGCACCCGATCCATATACTATCCTGGTGTCGGAATGTGACACTCCGATCCTCATTCTATCCTGGTACCGGAACGTGGCACCCGATCCATATACTATCCTGGTGTCGGAACGTGACACTCTGATCCTCATTCTATCCTGGTACCGGAACGTGGCACCCGATCCATATACTATCCTGGTGTCGGAACGTGACACTCTGATCCTCATTCTATCCTGGTACCGAAACGTGGCACCCGATCCATATACTATCCTGGTGTCGGAACGTGACACTCCGATCCTCATTCTATCCTGGTACCGGAACGTGGCACCCGATCCCCTAATTCATCAAGCCTTCTTTTATACCAAGGCATCATCATTCTCATTATATAATTTATCAAGCCTTCTTTTATACTAAGGCATCATCATTAACACGTGAATTAGGGTTTCTTTCAAGATTTTGGATTCAATAACTTCATCATGCTTATTTTATCACAATCACATAATCATATTCATGCAAGAGTACAATTAAGCATATAGAAGGGTTTACAATACTACCAACACATATTATTCGCTATTAAGAGTTTACTATAAGATAGCATAAAAACCATAACCTACCTCCACCGAAGAATTTGATCAAACAAGCAATTTCCCAAGCTTTGTTTCTTCTTCTCGTGTATCCTCTCTCAATTCGTTTCTCTTCCCTCTTCTTTGTTATTTCTATTTTTCTTATTCAAACCCTCTTTATTTTACCCTAATTAGTATATAATTAAGTATAAAAGATGACAATAATGACCCACTAATTAACTCAAAGTTACCTATTTTATCCCCCAAGAAACTGAGTTATTAATGTTAACCCACGAAATATATAATTATAGGAGGAATAGTCCAAAACGCCCCTTTAAAACTTAACCAGAAATCCGACTCCGACTGGGATTACGCAACCTGTGACGGGCCATCGTGCCTGCGACGGTCCGTCCTGCAGGTCGTCGCAAAGTTCAAAGACCCAAATTTCCACCAAGGGTCTGTGACGGTCCGTCACGCCTGTGACAGTCCGTCCTGCAAGTCCGTCACGAAGTTCAGAGAGTCGATTTTCAGTACCCAATTTCAGAATTTCTAAGTGTATTGAAACGAGACCATGCGACGGTCCGTCGTTCCCATGACGGTCCGTCGTGGGGTCCGTCGTCTCAGCCAATTTTCCAGAAATAAAATCTGCTGCTCAAAACGACTAAACAGGTCGTTACAATATTAGATTGAAATCAAAGAATAAATAAAATTAGTTGTTATATTAGAAAAATAATATTTAAAAAAATGTCAAAAAGTAACTGTACAAATAAAATGAATAGGATGATATATTTGCATTTAAATTAAACTAAAAATGTTTACTAGATTATAAATGAGTAGTTCTTCATTAAAATATATAATCAAATTTTAACTTTTATTTGATTTCAAACATATTAACCTGAAGAGTGAACTAATGTAAGTTTGATTTAAATTTAAAAGTTGATGGGTCAAAATTTGATATCTTTCTATTATTTAAAAATATGAAGTTGAGGATAATCAAGGATAATATGGTCATTTCATATATATTTCATTTTAAAATTCTATTTTTAATTTGTCAAAATATTTTTTCAAGTGACTAAATTTCCTGCACAAGTTACATGATTATTCTAGAATTATAAATTTTAAGATTTTTTTAAAACGAAGTCCATGACTCAAGTAAATAGACACTAACACATTCTTCATTTCATTCTTTCCTCAATTCTCTCACCTCTAATGTAATATACTAATAAATTTGTACCCTTTATTTGTAATTTGCATCCTAAATACACATATTTCGATATAGATCTCTTAATAGGAAGATCAATAACTCAATTTTTTTTCTAACATTAAGAACATTATTTTTAATTAATTCCCTACATGATATCCCTACTTTTGTAAAACAATTATAAGACAAAAGTAAAATTCACTATTTCTTAGTATGAGCACATCATTTTTAGACTTGTCCATATAACAAATTTTGAACAAAATTCAATTGATCCACATTTTTCAAACATTCTTATGAATATGATAATGGACCATTTAACATGTTAAATCCAACATCAATCAGAATTGCAATTCTCAAAAGGCCTAATTAATAAGGAATGCATCCAGTGAGCAACCTCTTCAAGAATAAAATTTTCAAAAATTTCAGAGCATGTTATGACCTTTCCTTTTGTTCTCTTTAGACTTTTAAATTTCATAGTGTTACTTTTGTCTTTGGATTGCAAAATTAATTTTTGAAGTATTTAATTTATTTGATTTCTCCTTTTATGTATAATTCCAAAACATATATGTCATTGTCTAATTAATTGAGAAATATTTATTTATTTATTACTATTATTTTATTATCAGTTAAAATCATTTTAAGCAAGTTATATAAATTATTATTTTAACTACCTTATGTTAAATTACTACGGTATATATGATATTAACTTTTGTTAATATTTTTAAATTCCCATTATTTGAGATAAACAATTCATCCATCAAATATATAAATTAGTTTTTAAAAAAAGTTATTTCCTTACTATACTAAATTGTTCTCCTAATTTTAATGAATATAAAGACAAAATGTAAAGTCATAAAATATTTTTAATTCTTTTATCATTTTGTAAAGAATGAGATGATTCATTCTAATTTTTATCAAGTAGGTCATTGCTTTTGTTTGCTAAACACCTATAAAACAAATTTATAAGTGTACTCAAAATTAATCTACAAATGGATCAGTACGAAAATTTTTAATATATTGACTCATAATTTTATTCTATTTTCTTGAATGATTTTCATATAAAATAGAAAAATAATATCATTTAAATTAATTATTTAATTCGAATATATATGTTTGAAAATGTCAAAAATAATTTTGATATTTAAATTTTCGAGAAAGAACTGAAATTTTGATGTATCCTTAGATTGTAGAAATAGTTTATGGTCTTTATTAACTTTGTGCCCTCCTTGACCCTCTCTAAAGGAGTATGACTTGAAGTCTTGATTATTGGGTATAATACTCATAAGTAGTTTTTTTTCACTATTCCTAGATTTGATCAAATACATTGTCTTGCTTTATTTCCCTCTCACACGTATTCTCCATAGTAATTTATTAAATGTGGCTATGGATTTTTATTGGTTTAGCACTTTCTATTTCGAAATGTTTAATTTTGTTTTTTCTTTTTGGAATAGAAAGAAACTCTTTGAAAAGTACGAAGCAACGAAATATTCTGGCCATGGACAATATTTTCCATATCCCTATGTGATTTATGTGTTCATGGTGCAAACTTCGAAGTACCAACACTGGTAGAAAAGTGATACATTGTGTTAATCATGTAGCATAGGATGGTGGATAGTGTCAGTGGCATAGCCAGAAATTTCATTAAGGGTGTCCAGACTTATAATAGTATTTTTTAAATATAAAATGATAATTTTAGCTACGAAAACAAATAATCAAGTTAAGCAATATTTAATTAAATATAATAATATTTTAATAGAAATACAAGTGTATAATTCAAAACTAACATAAAGAAAATAAACTACTATTGAAAACATAATTCAAAAATGAGGTATGCCCTTCTTATTTCATTATGAAGTTTTAGATTATGATTTAAAATTGAAGTTCTTTTTGCTGGATCAATTTCTAGAGTATTTAAATCAATGTTTTGTATTTAGAAGAATGTGCCAACATCTGTAGTTGATCTGTCGTTGTTTCTTTATTTGGTTGACCTAAAGAAGTCAAACTTTTTTTTATAATACTTCCTCATGTCCAATTAAACTTGAAACTAAAATATTAAGTTGGTTATATTGTTATAAAATAAAAGAACGAGAAGAAGAAAAAAAAAGAGAGAGAATTATTGAATTCTATTCTTAATAATATTGTGATATAATTTGGTAATTGCGTCTCCTATTTATAGACAAAGAAAACCTTATTCCATAAAAAATAATTATTTTTGTAAGGAAGTCTTATTATACAAGGAAAATGTATTAAATATAAGGAACTAATTCAATTTTAAGTGAAAAAAAAATCTACAAGGAATAATTATTAAATTTTAGGAAATCGTATTCCATAGTGACAAGATATTAAAATTTAAGGAAACTATTCAATTTTAATTGGAAAAAAATAATTAGATTTAGAGGGAATTCGACCTTGGGTCTCTGGAGGGATTCATGACACAATTGACCATCTCAAGAAAAATGAAACACCCTGCAGGGAATCGAACCCGGGCAAAGTGTAGGGACAACTATTGTCAATTACACTGCGTCTCACTTAGTTATTTCATGGGGTCCACCTTTTATATATACCAATATTGAATCAAAATTTTACGTGTATATATAGCATTTTTTTTTACGAATGGTTTCCAATTGAACACCCTGGAGCCTGCGTGGCTCTGCCCCTGGATAGTGTAATGAGCCAATGACAGACGCTTGGGTTTGATTTTGCAAGTGTATTAAAGGAAGTAATAGATAAGTGTGATATATATGATCGTATGTACGAGTGTAAAAAGAATACCAAAGATCAACCGAACCAATGGAACAAAATGATATCGAACCGATTTATTAAATAAATATTATGATTTAATAAATAAATATTTAATAAAATTGTGGATTATTGTTTAAGTGTATACCGTATGAAATAAGTAGGATGACTTTTTCATTTTGTAAAAGAAAATCAAAACTTTTCCGAATCGAACAATCATACATGTGTGTCAGTATATTTATATATAAATAAAAACACTTATATTTTATATATTTTGTTTCTAACTTTTTTTCAAATATAAATACAACTTAGGTCCTAGATATCTGGTGACAATTCAAATTAGACATCATAATTTACGTTGTTGGGCCCGTGCATAGCACGGGCAATGCTCATCTAGTATATATATTAACTATATGTATATATATATATATATATATATATATATATATATAATATATATATATATATGATATATATATATATATATATATATATATTCATTTATTTATTTATTTATTAACTATAACTATATAGAAGAACCAAGTCCATGGACGGCCAAGGGCAAAAAGTCATTTTGCTTGATAAAAAATCTTACTTACTTTTCCGTAATACTTCTAGAAGAATCAGGTCTCCTCTGTTCCAACAAAATAAATAGAAAGACATATCTTCTGTCCCAAATTAGAATAGAATTCTGTTCGAGTTTTCGGTAAGTTTTTCTGCTATCATTTTCTTTCTGTTCTCTTTCAAAGTTAAACTCGTGTGTGTGCTTTCTTCAACATTGAATTCCTTTATTTTGTTTACCTCTTCAGTCTTTTTTTAAGGAATACGTCTTCAATTTTCTCATATAAGCGATCTAAAATGTTAGGTATCAATTGATGAATTCAACGGTTCTCAAACACCATTGTTAGCCATTTGAGAAATCTAAAGTAATGAAAAAAACTGAAATTTTTTATTGCTAAAGAATGAATTGTCTTATAAAGACAAACAACATTGTGTATATGCTTATACACAGCTGGTAACTAACTACACCTTCCAACAACTTTATCAAAATATGTCCAGTTAGGACAATGAGCCCACTACCCTTAATATCTACTCTTCAGGTAATTCCCATTTCATCATCAATTTGTATAAATTTTGTTCCGTGTGTGTAATGTTTATGATGTGCTTTGGTTATCATGTGCAAGATCATAAGTAGCTATGTTTTACCATGTTATTACACTGTTGTGATTGTATTTAATAAAATCAAGGAGTTGCTTCTAATATAGTGTTGGAAGTTGTCAAAAAGTCTACGTTTATGGAAAGGGAACTATTGTTTGTGGTTTCACGTCAAAGCTATTCTTTTTATTTGCACGCACATATCCATTATTCCTCGAGATACTTATCACCTCCTCCAATAAACAAGTGTCAGCTAATTCTGTCCATCATAATTATTGTCTTGGACCATAATTAACCTGTGGTATATTCAATAAAAAATTCTGTCTGTTCTTGATCATTAATATGATGGCGTATATTAATAATAGCTGATATTAGATCTACTAAACTTTGTTTTTGATGAATATTGTTATTGTGCTATTTGAGAGACTTGAGAGTAATTTTTTTGTTGCATTGATAACAAGTAACAAAAATTACATCCTTAAGTCCACACCTATGTTTACAGATCATGACTGTGGACTATTGTATATCTGATTCTCTCACCATCAATTCATGTAAAGAAAATCTGTGTGAGTTGCTTTTGCGAAGTGTTTCAATATGTCGGTTCATTCTTAAAGAGTGTAATCGCTGATTGTTACAACAACTGATTCCCAGTAATTTGCCAATGAGGTGAAACCCATTTTAACTAATATAAGAATTCTATGTGGTGTTGTCTATACTTAATTGTTATGTCTTTTGAGGAAGTTTTTCTTAGTTGTAGGCCTTTAATTAGTATTAGAGTTCTTTTAAATCTGCAAAAAAATTATAGACTTCCTAATTTATACATTTGTTTTGTAAGGACTCCAACCCTTCGTTATATTTGTGTTTAAGTGGGGAAATAAAATATACCTTTGACTGCTAAGAGTTTAGAGTCCATTTACGTTCAATGTTTTTCATGTTTACTTAAAATCACACCATATCTGATGTTCTTGATACTATTAAGATTAGTACACTTGTGAAATAGAACCTTAAAGTTGTACTAATAACGCAGATTAAAAGTTATCTTTAGTGCAACGAAAAGGGCAAAGACAGTGAGAAATTTTAATCCATTTCTATCACGTAAAGCATATATAAAGCTGACTCGACTTCAACATTTTGTATGGTTTTCAAATTCATGAATTTCAAAATGACACCCTCCATATATTATTCCACTCTTCCACAACTCTGTCCGGCTATCTAATCTTTATTGTGATTATGAGTAACATGTAATTATTCATGGCTTTGGTTATGCTCCTCCTTCCTCATTGAATTTCGTAGACGATATTTCATACTTCTAAATTCTAATAAATCTAGAATGTATGGAATTTACTGACGCCTACTTTTGTGTCTTTTTTTTCCTTGGTTATAATTTTAGATTATATATAATGCTCATCATATTGGACAGTCGTTAGATTACACAAAGAGAGTTAAACTTGATTTGTATTCCAAGAAAACACAGGAGTACTTTCAAGAATATCTTACTATTTTGAGGTATGATTTCCTCTCAACTTTTGCTCAAATCTTTCTTATTTCCCTCTATTTTCATCTTAAATTTTCTTATTTGTTCTGTTCATTCTATAGTAAGTGGTAACATATCTCCTTCTTTAAATGGAAAGCTAAAATTTTAGATTGAAGAGAACTTTGATTAAATACGATTGTCCTTAAAAAAGTTATTGTCACAGTGAAAAGTGCCAGAACAAAACTAAGAATAAAAGCAAAAGAGGGAAACTTAATATAAAAAATGGCATCTAAATTTAAGACATGCTTAGCTATGATCTTGTTTTGGTTTTGTAGCCATAACTGTTGTTCATTTACAAAATTCTTTTGATTTAGACTCTCAATTACTGTCTAATCTCTACTAAAAAATGTCCCAAACGGATTTAATTCAAATTACTCTGCACTGCTGAGGTAGAATTCTGACCACTGAATGTTGTTGCTGCTTGAGATGTAGGCAAAAGTGTTGATGAGAACATTCTTGCGATTGTTTTAGTATCCATGTTTAGCATTACAGGTTGTTAGACATGGGTTGTACTAACTTCGTCTGTTGAGTTGCTTAAAATTCTAAACTCGAACCATTTCTTGAAGAATCCTTAGCAGGTAAAACATTTGTTCCATTTCTCAACACTTGTTTTGGTTCTTGATGTTTTGAAACGTGTTAAAAGATGTTGATGATAGTATTAAAGCTTCATCTAGTATAACTTTTCATCCTTTGGCTGAACTTGAATCCAATGTAAGTTTTACTTTCATCAATTCTTGGTTAGCTTCTTTATACTTATGTTCTTCGCTTTCTATCCAAT